>OX421970.1:118835475-119435475 GCA_949128135.1 Parasteatoda lunata
TTTTTGAAGAGAAAAATACTTTTTTCTGCTGTTTAAGTTGCACTGTTCTGCTGTTTAAACTGCAATGGCACTTCTCTTTTATCGTTTTCTCCTTTTTACTGCTATTTTAACATTAGATATGAAAATTTGTTCTTAACGACAAGCTTCCTACAAAGACAATTTCGTCTGCTATTGCAAATTGTTATAATAGACTTTCGCTATTTCGAAATTACTCAGAATTTCATTTCAATGAATGAATTACTCAAAATTCATTCTGAAGGATTTTCTTAGAGAAAACATGCCCCACGTTTTAAAATTATTCAAGATCTATACTGGTACATTGCTGCCAACTCTACTGGATTTTGCCAGTTTCTCATGATCGACTGGTTTAATTAAAATTCTCCTGGTTTTTGTACATTTTAGAAAATTCCCTAAAATTGAGTAAGTTTCCTAAAAATATCTCAATTGAAATAAATTTTTTGTACTGATTATTGCTTGTTTGCTAGAATATTTAAATAAGTATTACTAATGCATAATGAAGCGAACCTCATATATAGAAATCAGTTTTAAAAAAAATTTCTTGGAATGTTCAGTTTACTCTTTTTATTCAGAACTCTCTTTTTAAATTAACGAAAAATAATGTTTTAACAATCTTTGACGAATTAAAGGCTTTTAATATTCGAAATTATGAGTAAGCATTATCCATCCATAATATTTCAAGCATGGTTAATGTCAATCATAATTGGAAAATATTGCAGTTTTTCTATTTTGATGACCATAAAAATCCCTAAAATTCCCTATGTGTGAAATATTTAGTATATTATGCAACAATTATCGTTAAATTTATATTATTTCGTAAATTCTACTGCGTTTTTTCCTATCTATGTTGGCAGCTATGCTGGTAGAGGGGAGACTCAATTTACCTCCTTCTTTTATGCATGTTTTGGAAAAAAGGAAGGAAAAAAAATTAGATTGAGTTGTTGCCAATGTAAACGGATTTGTTGACGTCCTTCGCCTTATCTCAGAAGCTTTCTATATTGCTGAAACATAAAACCAGACTACTTAAGAATTTTTTTTTCTTCGTCGTCTCCAACCGAACCGATAGTAATGGACTGTTATGAAAATTCAAGAGCCTTTTTCTTTTTTTTTTTTTTTTTTTTCCTGGGGATTAATCGCCTTTTTCAAAAGAATGAGTTCTCTTTATTACAATCACTCAAAAAATAAATCTTAAACTACTTAGACGATTATTGTTTCGTTGTAAAGCAGAGAGTAAAATGTACTTATGTTGGCTTTTTTTTTTATTTTTTATTTATTTTTTTTTTTAGAAAAAAATATTCTGTAACTAATGGCATTTTCCAAATATAGAGTAGAAATTGAAGCAATTTTTTTAAAATTTTATTTCCCATTTCCCTCATATATTTTTAGTTGTTTTTTTCGCTTAAGCGAAAGTTTTCTTCCACGCCTTATTTCGATAAGGGGTCATCCAATAATGCCACATTTTGTCAATAGTTTTGATCCCCCACTTCCTCTTTGTCGCAAAATGAACAGTTGAGGGGTTTGTGATTTTTATTTTTGCTGGAAAGGAGAATGGGCTATACTTACGTAATATAAGATGTTAAAATCATCTCAACAATTTTCTAAACTTTTTAAAAAAAAAAAGAAAGAAAAAAAAAGAAATTCATTTGGAAAATCTTCAAATTTGAAATGAAAGTTAAATTTTGAAGAAAAAAAAAATTGGGGAAGAATAATTTCTTCGAAGAGTTTCAGAGGTCAAGAGTTTTAACCACAGAACGAAAACTCAAAAGATTCCTAAAAAATATTTTCTCAAAAATTTACAAAATAAATTAAAACGTAATGTTTTTTTTTTTTTTTTTTTTTTGGAAATATACATTGTTACATTTTAATCTTATAATTAGAACAATTAATAACAATTTCATTTATTACAATAAATTATAACGCAATATTTTTTAAAAAATTACATTGTTTAATTTTAATCCTATAATTAGAACAATTAATAATAATTATAATTAATAAAATGAATTTAAACGTAATGTTATTCTTAGAACAATTAATAACAATTGTAATTATAAAAATAAATTAAAACGTAATGTTTTTTTTTTTTTTTTTTTTTTTTTGAAAAACTACATTGTTTAATTTTTATTCTATAATTCGAACAATTATTCAATAAATTATAACGTAATGTTTTTTTAAATTACATTGTTTAATTTTAATCCTATAATTAGAACAAATAATAATTATAATTATTAAAATGAATTTAAACGTAATGTTTTTTTAAATTAATTTGTTTTATTTTGATTATTTAATGTGTTATTTTATTAATTTAATGTAGAAATTTACAAAATGTTCTTGGTTCCTCGAAAAAAATTCACAAAATAGAGAAATTCGCAAAATTGAAGTTTGTTAAATAGAAGTTCGTTAAATAAAAGTCGACTGTAATCATAGTTGAAGTCAATATGCTTAAATACTTATGCATGCGACCCTTAATTAGTCAACCTTCTGTAAAGTGGCCCTTCACTCAAAAAGGTTGTGCATCCCTTTTTTGAATGAAATTGCACCTAAGTCCATTAAAAATAATTTATGGTTTTGCCTTAAATTAAACTGTTGAAATCCGGGTATAATTCGTAAAATTAGAAATTATTGAAAACTTGCTAGGTTTTCTCCCCCCCCCCTCTTAAAAGAAATGGAATTATTGAACTTTAAAGCTGTCATAAGTGTTTCCATAATGCTGTATATTTACTGACCTGATACCGTTATTGTAAACTGTGAATTGATTTTCCAATGAGGTTTGTCATGATTTGAAATCAGAAGGCGTCAAATTTCAGTGGCATTCGTCCATTGGCGATAATGTAATGCTTTAATGGATTTATCAGCGGTATATATTTTAACAACTATCTCTACTCGATACTTCTATGAATCATCGGTTTCAATTAGTTAATACACAAAGACGTGTTTGATACTCAGTTTACCCAAAAGACGTTTTTTTTTTCTTCCCTAATTCCTACTATCAGTTCACACTCTCCCTATATCTTGTTCAAATTTTGCATGTTTTACTTACATGTGATTAAGTTTTTCACGTATTTTAAAGATAACATCAGTGATAATTTCTAACTTATAGCTCTATTTGAATAATAATATCACATTTAAATATTTTATATTCGCTGTGTCAGATAAATTCAATAAAGAACATTACGTGGTAGCACGTGTGGTCCACGTCACCAAATTTATACTTTTATAGTTGTCTGATACCTCATGCCCTTAAGCTCATGCCTTTTTTTTATTTCTTTATATTACTTGTTTATTTTTTTTTTTTTTTTAGTCCGAACTTGTTTGTTATATATTAGTTTGCTTTATTTCTCCCTTACAATTCTTCTGTCATGTCATGCTGAATTTCGCCGTTTGCTGTTGTAAGTGAAAAATAATGTTATGTAATAAATATTTTCGAATATTCTCGAAATATGTTACTGTACAAGACCGAAATGAAGTGAGTATCTTTTACTGGATTTCCATATTTTATTTCATTTTATAACCTCCGTTGAACAGCTGACCCAATTTTTGGGTTTACGACTGTTAATGTTCAACTCCGTAACCTTGTCATTTTTAACCCAATCCAGAAGACAAGGAAACTCCTTTATCAAGTATTTGGAGAAATTTGTCTCCGCCGAAGACTTTTTGATAAAACTAGCCCGCATTTGCGTTACATGGAGTGGAAGACCACGAAAAACCCCCATGGTTAGCCTCACGAGAAGGGGACTCTAACCCATGATCCTGAGGATATTTCACGTCAGCACTGCGGTCGGTGTAAGCCGGAATTCGTATCAACCAGCCATCGCTGGGATTCGAACCCGGTTCTAACCCTAATATATGCGAACAACCCAAAAGATGCATACCAAACTCGTCAGGACATCCCACCTCTTAGGGGTCTGGTGAAGGCATATTTTAAATCTTAATTAGAAACCTTCATCTTATTAATGCAGATTTGGATTTTCCAGAAAAAAATACTCTAGTTTTGACCTTCAGGGATCTGCATTTTGGCTCACAGATGGCACAGTAACCGCAAAATAAAAACGTGGGTTACATTGGAGACACCTCAAGAAATGTATATCAGGTCGAAAACCTAAAAATAATGTTTCGGAAAAAAAATCTAATGATAACAATCTTGACTCAAACTTCTGGAAGTAGTGGATAGAAGTTGGTATCATTAGATAGGTTTGTTGAAAAAAAAATAATGAAAATAAGCAAGTAATATTGAAAAAAAAAAAAAAAATTACGTCAATTCCTACTTAGGTCAACAAAGAAAATTTTTGTTTTAATTACTTTTTATTAAATAATTAAAACATTTTCTCCCATATAAAACTAAAATTAATTAATTAAATTTAATCAATGAATGAATATTTGAAAAAACTGTATTAACATCAAATGCCATCCATTACAAGAATAAAAAATGTATTTTGAACTTGAATGGATGAATAAAAAGTATTTTATTAACGATTGAAAATTTGAACAAGATACATAAATATAGGAAGAGTGTGAACTAATAGAAGGGAAAAAAAGGCGCGTGGTATCAGACGACTATAAAAGTTTAAATTTGGTGACGTAGACCAGCTACCTCGTATTGTTTTCTATTGAATTTATCTGACACAGCGAATATAAAATAATAAAATATTTAATTGTGCGCAATAAATTATTATTATTTTTTGTTCAAATAGAGGTATAAGTTAAAAAAATTATCACTGATTTTAAAATACGTGAAAAACTTAATCGCTTATAGTAAAATTTAAAACAATGACTAACGCTTAACTAATCAGAAAATTCCATTTCGTTTTTCGCTCATCTCTATTTAATTAATGAATTAATATTTGGAAAAAACTGTATAAACATCAACTGTCCTCCACTACAAGTTTTAAAAAAATGTATCTGAACTTGAGTGGATGAATAAAAAGTATTTTATTAGAGATTGATAATTTGGACAACATATAGGGAGAGTGTGAACTAATAGCAGGAATTGAAAAAATAAAGAAAAGAAAGTCCTTGGCCAAAGGATTGTTCGCCAAGAGAAAGTCAAACGAGTCTATTCATCCGATGCATATTTGAAATATTTAACCATATTTCGACTTTTCGAACATCCTGTATATCGACACTGCATTACTATAAATTTTTCTTAATTTCGGTATCCTGACATATCCCATCTGTTGCTGTTCGTGAATTTATTATTGGGATTTTCAAAAAAAGCAGTCGACTTCTTAAAACGATGCCGTCTTTGTAGCTGTCGATGAGGTCAAGGAGCCCCCCCCCCCCTCCCCTCAACCACTTGTCGAAGAGAGGACAACTCATGTTTTTATTACACGTAAAATCTAAACATCATAAGGGCACCCTTTGTTTTCCAGCATTTTTAATACGATCAGATTTTTCGATCGTATTAAAATCAGCTGTTACCTCTTTACGAATGGAATCACCGTATAAAACGACACTGTTGCGTGAGTTGTTTACATCCCCCCCCCCTTTCGACTGTTTTTTTAATTTTTTTAAAATTAAATATTAATGTTTTGACTTAAACAGAGTGATATTGTATAAAATTCATCCAGATTATTGGATTATGTTGAGGGCGGGGCATCGTGATGCAGTGACATCACATGTAAGCCAACTATTCAAAATTGAGCAAATGAGGATATTTTGTTTTGGGTCGTAATTCTAACTTTTTGCATTTTATTAACTAAGTTAATTTAATTTTTTGTATTTTAAAAACGATAACATTTTAACTCTGTTAATTTGTATTTATTCTTAATATATCGGTGATCTTTTTACTAATTGTACCATTTCTAGGTTACCTCCGATCTGCGTGCGATTTACCGCTCACTGCACGATATGATTTTGGTGGCATACCTTTTTTTTTTTTTTTGTAATTTTTCTCTTTGGTGCTTCGCTTCCCTGTGCGCCTTGGATTTATAAATTTTTAAAGAGGTCAGTAATGCCTGCTTAAAATGTGGTGTAATTTTAATAAACTTTAATTAACGATTCCTGATAACTAAAGGTTTTTTAGGTTTTCTAATTTTAAGGTTAAATTCAAGTAAAAGATGTAATTTTCCCCAAAACTAAATTTACGTTTTCTTCATTCTATAAATTTTTGAGTCGAATAGACTTAAGAATTTTTTTTTTCCTTCTATGGTCAAAATTCTTAACCTTTAAAAAATTTCTTTTTTCCAAGTGTAATTTTTTTAAACCTTTTTGTATATATTTCTTTTAAAATTTAAATATGAGGATTATAACGTTATACGTAAGTTTTTTTTTAAAGGCTCATGTTCTACTCTCCCCTCCCCCTTTGTGAATAAAAATAATCGGATCACAAATCTCGAGAAATTTTTAACCTGAAAGAATTTATAAAAGTAAGCAAATTATAATATGATGTTATTTATGTAGAGTATCCGCCGCGCACCTGAAAAGTCATTGAAAGTCAAGGATTTCGATCTTAATTGAAATTCGTCATGGAAAGTCATGATTTTCAGTGATAAATGGATTTTGGGTAGAGCCCTTAATCCTGTCGCGCGATTTAAAAATCCTACATCACAATTTGTAATCACATGATTTAAAAATCACACATCGTGATCGCGCAATTTTAAAATAAATCACACATCGTGATTCGCATTTTTGAAAATCACTCATCGATATTTTTAATAACAATTTATGTTCATGCCATTTAAATATCACTCACTGCGATTCGTATTTGTGCGAATAAAAAAGTCACGATTTATGACATAAATAATTTATTTTATTCAGTACGTGAACGTTAAATATTTAAAGCAACAAAATTTTTACTAAAACCAAGTTTTTTCAAGTTTGTTTCGATTTAAAAAAAAATTTTAAATTTAATTTGTATTTTATTCTGATTTCATTTGATATAATACTGCTGGAAAATTTTTTTTAGAATTATTCTCATGTTTACTCTTATTTCTGATATAAGCATCTCTTTTTCCTTATACATTTTTTGTTAGAATTTCATATTCATTTCAAGCATTTAGCAATTTTTTATGATATAAATATAATGTTTAAAAAGAAAGCACACAAAATAAAGGGTAGATAGTTTGAAGTGTTTGTGTTTAGTTATAAGAGTGTTCTTGTACATGAAATATTACTTAGTAGTCATATAAAAAAATTATATATGAAATTAATGTATTTTTAAATTTTATAAAATAATAATTTTTAATATAAGAATATTTATAAAATGCAAAATGTGTCAAAAACAATTTTTCGATAAATTTTCTTAGCTCAATTTTACATAAATATATTGTTTATACAAATTGTATCATATTACTTATGCATCATAATTATATTGTTAAAGTCTCAATGAAATAAGTAGAATATCTGTCTTACTTGGAGAATTTGTGTTTTTAAAATTTACATTGGCAATTTAGGAAAGTATGATTTAAATTAATATTCATTAAGTTATTTTAAAGTGAATTTTTCTTTTAACATTCCTATTTTCCTTACTATTTTGGCTGCTGTCCCTGCTAAATGCTCGTTTTACTTTTTGTGTCATTAAATGAAAACAGTAACTAGAGAAGGAGATTAAACTTTGAACTGTACAAGATTTATAAACAACCCGATATTACTAAATACATAAAAAATAAATACAATGAATTGGAATGGCCCACGTGATTCGAATGAGTAATGACAATACAATAAAAAAAGATACTGCTTTTTAGACCCACTGGAACGAGAAAGCGGAGAAGGTCTCAGTTGAGATGGGCTGACTTGGTGGAGTCTGATTTTTTTGCAGTTAATGAAAAAAGTTGGAGATCGAAGATAAATCGGAAGTCGTTATGGAGAAATTTTCAGAGGAAGGCACTGGCCCACATTGGGCTGTCTGGCCAACTATGATGATATCTAAGTGAATCGAAACACTTTTTGCCCACAGTTATAAAATTCATTTATCTAAAGATAATTCCATGCAAAAAAAAAAAAAAAAAAATTATAACTGTTTATTTTTATTAAATTATTTTATTATAGTAGAAAAAAATTTGAATTGTAAGGTATACAATTATATATTATTTAAAAAGTAAAAGTTATTTAGGGGTATTAACTTTTATATTTTGGTGAATGGGAATGGGTTAAAAGCAGATTAATGTTTTAAATAATCAGAAGAGTCTTAATATTTTTCTGTCTCTGGAAGAAAACAAAAGTTTACTGTAACTAATTCTTGTATTTTACTCTCAACAACATTGCTTGTAGACATAAAAATCTGAATTTATTTGTATACTTTCTTTTACAGATTTGGTGTGATATCTCTGAAGAATCGAAACTGTTTGTGCATCAATTATTGCAGACAGATCCTTCAAATAGACTCAATGCTGAGGCAGCATTGCGGCATGAGTGGTTGATGTCCAGTAAATTGACCTACACCCCTTCACCCAAGAGTAATCATGGGGGACACAAGAGTGACCACCGCAGTCAGAGGTCTAGTAGATCCGTGGGATCTTCCAAATCTGGTGGCTCTGTTCATTCTCTTAGAGTTTCTGGTCACCGCCGAGTACAAGTTCACCTTCTAGAAGCCCTGTCATCAGATCCAGAGGTTGCTGCTATGATGTAACAAGTATGTATAAAAAAAATCAAAATTCGTATGGAAAAGTTGTCATGTTTCAAATGGTTTTTTGAATTGCTAACTTTAAGAGGATGCAGGGTTGCCACATGCGACTATTTGGAGCCTGAGGAGACTACTTCAACTTTTTCCCCCGAAAAAGCAACTATTTTCTGGAAAAGGAGACTATTGGGAGACTTTTCTGTACTCCTAGCGATGTTTTTTTTTTTTTTTTTTTTTTTTTTTTAAAAAGCATAAATTGGGTTGAAAACCTGCTGTCGCAGAGCTTTTGAACACAATGAATTCTAAAATATAAAATGTTATCAATTTTGAATTGGAAATTTGAGTCATCACTTTTTAATGCGCTCAATTTGCACAGTCCCTTGTAAGTCTTATTTTGTTTCGCGATCACCTTTTCAACCGTTATTGCTACGAAATTCTGCATGATTTTAAAGATATCAATTTTTAATACGACACTACTATGCGCGTATTTGGAAATTTGAGTAATTACTCTTCACAATATATATGCATATATATACATAAATATATATATTTGCTAAATCAATTATTGATAAAAGGAAAAAATTTTTAGATAAAGTATGTTATTTTAATAAAAAAAATTTTTTCTGAATTAATTCTATTTATTAAAAGTATTATTAATTAAAGTAGCTAGAACACTAACGTTTATATAAAAATTATCATATTGGCCACCAACTTGACTGAATGGATCATGGTATCAGACAATTAAGCCATTTAATAAATTTTTAGTCATATTATTGAAAAAATTTTGTTCTTATTTAGGTGACAATTTTCATTGTTATCGGCAACTATTTTCATGCTTTAGGCTACTAAAAGCAACTATTTTGTTCATTTTATCTGTGGCAACCCTGAGGATGCTATACCGTGGGAGAAACCCATCATTGCATTTTTAAGTTATATGACAAGTGATACCATGAAGTTTCAAATGCTGAATCTTGATTTACTCTACTGAACATGAACTCACTTTATTTTTTGGACTTAAACAATGGAGATAAAAGAGAACTTGTTATGAAGGGATTCCTTAATTTTCTAATAATCTTGCAGAACTGATTTTGATGATATTTCGACTTGGTTAAAAACTTTATTCGCTTCAAAAATAACATTAGAAATAAGAAGCACTCAAAAACAGATGCTTTCAATAAATGCCAGATATGAAAGAGAAAAAGTGATTTGAAGTATAAAACATTAAGTTGCCAAAGAAAACAGGAAAAATAAAAGATCGAAAACAAGGCATGTGTAGTTGTTTCTTATGCCACTCGGGCAAGCCTGCTTGGTGAAACTGAGCAGATTTAAGGCAGGGTGTGCATTTTCTTATTATTTCAGTGGCGCCATCCTATGGCCAAGAATCCGACTTCAGCCACACACACGTCGCACCTGTTTATAGGGCGGACCCATTCATTCATACACAGATCGTAATTTAAGGCATGTAAAACTACATTGGGCGAGAAAGGCAAATCAGGGTAAAATGCATTTCCATGCGATTTGGAGAGATGATAAGGAAATAATGTAAACAAGGGAACATTTTGTATTTATATGAACAAAACAAGATTCCAGGGTATCAAGCTGAGCTGATGTAACTGGGTTAGAAATAATTTTGGCACTGTCGAAATTGAATTTATACCCAAGATTCCAATGATGTACACATTTTTCCACCTCTGCTTATATTAATTCTAATCATCCTAATTTTCATAAAATTTCTGCATTTCATGCTTTTGTTTTGCTCCGAATCTTCTTTGTTAAACTCTGAACTTAACTTTCTGTGCTTATTTGCTACGAACCTTGATTTAACCCTTCTACAGCAATCCTTACAAAGAACTTAATCATGGTGCATAGTATTTTTAAAAAGTGCTTTTTTATTTTGTGTTTTTTAAAAAAATATGATGAATTTTCCCTTTTTGATAATGAGAAATTTTTTTTCTTTACTATGTTGATTTTTGCCACATATTATGCAAATGCGTGGTTTTCACACTGTTCTATTAAACGTTTTCACAATTCATTCGAACACAATGCATTTAGGCGTACCGTCAGTCCGTTGCGTATGAAAGTGCCTATCATTTTACTTTGATGTAATACTTTTGGGTCTGCATGTGCGTATACTGAGCTGGATTCGGTGAGATTCTTGCACTCTCATGTGCAACTCTGCTGCATTTTCCAGATATTTTCAATTTCAGACTTCATTTCCCACCCTTTAAAATCAAACCCAAAAATCTCTTGATCTTTTTATGGTGGCTAATATAGTCAAGAAAATGGTCCTTTGTTAGAAACTAGCTATTTTATCATGATCATGTGAAGTCTTTGAAAATTATTTTTCATTTTGTTAATGTATATAGTGCTTAAGAATATTTTTTGAGTACTTAAAAAGTACTTATAGGGTGCTTATTTTTTGTTGAAAGATTTGGTTACACACCCTGGTTAATACTTGACTTTGGTTAATACTTGACCTATTTTTCCCCTCTTGTTTTGATTTTAAAGTCATTTCTCTGTTAACAGAATTAAAATCTTTTAATAACAATAAATGTTTTTATAATTAGTGGGGCATTTGACACATTCCTTGTCAGTGCAACCTTGGCTGTATTAAACGAACTAGATGCACTTTAAAATTTAGACTTTAGGAAGATGATATATCCATTATTTAGAATACAAGAAATCATCAATTGCTGCACATTGTTGGAATCTGGATCATAAATTCAATTTCAACAATGCCAAAATTATTTCCATCCTAGTCACATCAGCTCATCTTCATGCCTGAAATCTTCTTTTATTCACCGATTGCTTGCCGATTTGCTTGCTAACACTAGTTCCTCACCACCGCTCCATAATGCATTTTACCTTGATTTGCCCCTCTCGGGCACTGTGGTTTTTCCTGTTCTGTGTTTCATCTTTTTTTTTCTCTCTCTCAGCTACTGTGGCTTATCTAGTTTTGAAGCGACTGAAGTTTTTAATGTAGGTTTCTGTAAGGTTCCTTTCTGATTACAGTTATATTGTGTTTTATTCATATTTTAAATAATGAAATAGTCTTTTTCTCCCCCTAGGAAATGAAGATAGTTCAGAACAAATGTTCCTATTTAAATTAAAAGGCTTGTTTTTTATATGCTGCATGTATTTATTAACATTTTCAATTTCATGATGTATTATAATATTTGTAAGTAATGATATTATTGTATAACAGCTACTTGCCATTATTTTATGTAATAAAAAATAAAATAGAACTTGTTATTTTATATACTCACTCCTACTTTATGGTAACATACATGTTCTTCCTTAATTACCTGCTAAAAACATTAGTAAACAATTTTACTGAATTGCAACTCTTCTCCTTGATTCAGAGGTGATTGTGCTCCGGAAAAAATCCGGATTTTTTGCTAACTACGATCCAGAAGTTTCAAGAAATCCTCGATCACATTTATGTATAAAAATTCTAGTATATTTTGTTTAAAAATAATAGAACTAGAACTTATTCTTAGCATCTCTTTCATTTGTAAATTTTTTTTTTCTGGTAGTGTAATAAATGTGATTAGAAATAAAAATGAACTTATAAGTAATTATTCATTCAAATTATACTATATTTAATTTATCTAGAATTTCACGTTTGAAAATATTAACAATGATTTAAATAGTTATAACGATATTTTGTATATATATTTTGAAATGCGTCATTAATGATTTTACTGAAGAAATTTTCCGAATTTTTGAGTTGGGCTCACAATCACCCCTGTTGATTCTGTATGATGAACAATATCTATAATTTTCATACCTGTGTACAATAAATTCTTAACTATAAATTTTTTTTTTTAATGATCACAGAAAATTTACAATATACACAATAAATTAAATAGTCTGATTTAAAAACTTAGTCATTTTCTTCATCATTTTCATTTTTCCAAATAAATTTATAGTTTTCTTCTAATTTCTTATTCCTTTCCATCTCTTGTATTGCTTCTTGTTCACCAGTCTAGAATAATAATGACAATATGAATGTCAAGAACAATTTCATAGTGAACAGAACAGTTCCATATTGGGGTGGTTCAAATATTTTGTAAGCACATAAAGGAGGGAAGGGGTTTGTTTTAAAGAAATTTTGGCAGTGCTTACATAAGTCACTAAAATCTTTTTATAATTTTCTTTTTCAATTCTAAAAAAAAATTACTATTTAAAATATTACAAGAAAATCTAAAGATTATTCTTATAACCTGATGTTCATTTTTGACGCAATAGAAAAATTTTTAAATTAGAATTAAAGGTACGAAATGAAATTAATAGGAAAAACTAATCTGCATCATACAAGATTAAATTGCATCTTCTAAAAATAGTAAATAAGTATATGACTCTTCAAATTGTGGTAAAATTTAATATTTTTTAGTTCTGAAGCAACAAATTTGGTAAAAAAGATAAAATACTTTAATTCTCATTTGCTTTTTTGTAAATGTACCCTCAGTATAAACAGATTGTATCAGATTTTGCAATTTTAGAGTTGTGTCAACTAAGTATTTTAAGGAAAATTCAATAAAAAAAATTAAATTAAAATCCTGCAAATTTGGATAAAAGTTTCAGAGGCCAGAGATAGTGCTCTGGAATGAAGACGGATTTTTCGCAAGCCACGATCCGGAGGTCCAGAAGTTAAAAGAAATCATCTATGACATTTATGTGTAAAATTTCTTGAATATTTTATTTTAAAATATTAGAACTAGAATTTATACTTAGCATCTCTTTCATTAGTTAATATTTTTTCTGGTAGAATAATAAATGTGATTAGAGATAAAAGTATTCTTATAAATAATTATTCATTTAAATTATGCTGCATATAATTCATTTCGAATTTCATGTTTTAAAAATATTAATGATTTAAATTTATAAAGACTTTAAATTTTTTGAAATGCGTCATTAATGATTTTACCCAAGAAATTTTCAGGATTTTTGAGAAGAGCTCACAATCAAACCCCTGCAGAGGACAAGTGTATTGATAACAGCAAAAAGCACAAAAGATTATTTTACTCAAAGTTCTATAAAAGGAATTTAAACATAAATTTAGCTTTGCGCAAAGTTTATGTATTTGAATTAAATCCTAAAATTAGATAACTATGATTAAAGTCTAAGCAAAAATCAAGGAGAGGAACTGTGTTCTCTTAAGTAAGCATAGAAGGAATATTTGTGACTTGCTTAATTTAGCTGATAATAAGAAAGGAGTCATAAGCATTCTTGCGTAATACTTGAACAACCTTATTTTTACCTTCCCCCCTTTTCAGCAAATAAATATAAGCCAATCACAAACACCTCACAACAACCACCCTTTGGTTTTTGCAAATAAAAGATTTAACTTTGCATGAAACAAAATTATCTTTTTGCCTTTTTGAGAACAATTTGAAAATAAGAGAATTTAAATGTCTTTCAACCTAAGCATTGCTCATATCACTTTTCTCATTCCTTGTCAGCAAAAATAAGTAAATTACAAACTGCCTTCTCCTGTTGGGTGCTTACACAATGTTTGAACTTAAGTTTGTTTTATGAATGTATGTTGTATTTTCAGCATGAGGCGACTGGCAACTATTCTAGCCTGAAAAGGTTAAGAAGCAACTATTTTCAAGAAAAGGAGACTATTGGGAAACTTTTCTGCTCTCTAGCTATGCTTTTTTTTTTTTACGCATAAATTGGGTTGAAAACCTGTGGCCCGCGGTAGCTTCTGAACACACTGAATTTTTTTTTTTAAAAATAAAAAATTTTGAAAATTTTTAATTGCAAATTTGTGTCATCACTTTTTAATTTGTACAGATTCCATTGTGAGTCTATTTCATTTCTCAATCGCCTTTTCAAGGGTTATTGTTACAAAATTCTGCATGATCTTAAAAAAAAAAAAAATTTTAATGCAATATTACGATGCGTGAATTTTGAATTTGAGTAATCACTTTTCCCTATATATATTTGCTAGATCAATTATTGATGTAAGGGAAATTTTTTTAGAAAAAGTATGTTTCTTTATGAAAAAGTATTTTTTTGAATGAATTCTAGTAATTAAAAGTATTGTAAATATACAAATTTTTTTTAAAATTCAATTTTGTGCAAGAACACGAATGTTTCTATAAAAATTATCATATTTGCCACCAACTTGACTAAATGGATCATGATATATGACAAGTCTTTTGATAAAATTTTAGTCTTATTTTTTATGAATTTTTGTTCTTTGTTGGCAACTATTTTTATGCTTTTAGCTACTAAAAGCAACTATTTTGTTAATTTTTTTTTCTGTGGTAACCCTGGAACAGGAAGGGTTTACGAGTTGTAATGTTTCCTTGCTAATTAAACTCGTAAGGATTTCCAGTGCTAATGAGTTTCTCATAAAATATCAGAATCTTTTTCTATTCATTAAAAAATTAAGTCTGTGTACAGTTTGTCTTTGGTAAGAACTCCCCCCGCCCTAAAGTCTGAGGCTGTCTGCTGCTATGGAAAAAAGAATAGTGCATTTCATTGAGGGTAGCTTTTCTTATCTCTAGAGCTAACATAATAGACCGAAGAAAAAGATTCCCTTTCTCTCGGCGAACCAAGCCAAAACCTGTCCTAACCAGTGACCCCTACTTGAAAGTTATATCTTGTTACCACAGTCACGACATAACCCCCCCCCCTCGATTTTTTTGCCATCTAATTATGTTCTTCACTGTTTCAAGAATCATAATCTAAAAGATTAAAACGAAATTCGTCGTAGTTTCATTGTAAACATTAATAATGTTGAAGCACGTCAAGCGCTTCAATAGAATTTTAATAACTCTGCCAGTTAGTGCAGCAACAGCAGTACATTCCTTTTCAACTCTTCGACGTCTCAAAACTTGGCTTAGAACAACTCAAAATCAAGAACGATTAAATGAACTCTCATTATTAAACATTCATTGAAAAATTGATTTGGATGTTGAAAAAATCATTGATAGATTTTCCAAAGTTTCTGAAAAACGCATTACATTTATTATTTAAAGATGTTGAATACTTGAATTATTTATATATTGTTCATTATGAAAAAAATAAATGAGAAGACTAGCATTAAAAACCCCAGTTTTTTTTTTCTTTTTTCAAAAAAAATTTTTTTATAAAAAAAATTAATTGTGGCGGGGGGAATCTGAGTGTATGACCTTCCCCCCAGGAAAAATTTCTGGATCTGCCCCTGCTTTAGACAAACTATACTACATATTACAGCCAGTAAACTACACATTGATTGGATTTTAAATCCAGTTATTTTTGCATGACTCGGTATGCAAGATTCTCATTGATAAATATGTAGCTTATTTGTAACAATAGCTACTTTCAAAACTTTAAAAAAAAGTAGGTCATTTTACCAGTAATGCGGTGATCATATTTTCAAATTGACTAGCTTCTGTGTCCGTCAAGTGACTTCCATAATACCCAGCTTTAATTATTTTGACTTCGATTCTTCGACCTATAAGGAAAAACATTATGCATTTAATTAAAATGATATATTAGAATGTTGCATAAAAAATGAAAAGTTTGAATTGTTTCTCTAAAATGACATATTTGGAAAATAATAAATTAGTAAAGCCTAATCAAATTATTGAAAAAAAATGAATTGATAAAGGCAGAATAATAAAGTTTTCACTAGACATTAATTGTATTAGACACTATTAGAATGCAGTACCTTCTACCCTTTCTCAGCACACTATTGTGTGATTTAGCAGGAGAGTAGTTATGCGCAAGCTGTACTTTTTTCCTTAACGTTTTAGTCTTATGGTATTTTCCTAAGACTCATTAAATACACATAGTTATGATCATTGTTATCGTAGGCTATTAAGGGTAGGGAAGAGAGTGTTCTTGTTTTCCAGTGACGCTAGCTATGGCCAAGAATTTGACTTCTGCCACACCCGTTTATAAGGTCGACCCATCCATTCATTCATCCACAGATCGTAATTTTGACCTGAACTAGAGAACGATCAATCTCCAATTCAGCACCCCCAGAGGAATAATTTATAGTGGGAACATGGAGGACTTTGTGACAAAACATATATAACGTGCACCATTTACAACATAGAGAGTCTTTGGCTAGCTGGATTTGAATTCCCGGTCTCACGAACGAGAGTCCAGCATCTTGTCAACCAGGCTATCCTGGCCCCAAATGATCTTATACAAGGACTTAATTAAGATCGAATAGATCACTAAACTTAGTGACTTTTAACATTTATACCCATATAATTTTTAATTAATCTCGCTGTTTAAAGCAAAATGAAATTATGTTAACACTTATTTAAAACAGATATTGCACATCATATGCCAATTTCTTGGCAGATCCACCCTATATCTCTGCTGCTTTACGAATAATTATCATAATTTATATCAAGAGTCCTTATATTAATTTTAAAACTATAGTTTCATAAACAAATTAACTAACAGTATTTGAAGTTGAGAAATAGCAAAAAATTCTTTAGAAGCAATTTTTAACTTAACTGAACTAACTAATTTTTACTAAATACAAGCTAACTCAAAACCCGGTGGCAGAATTTTTTCGAGCTTTCTGCGACACATCTCTCTAATAATAATATCTTTCTGCAAGATATAACAAAGGTACATGTTACTAATTTAAAGTAATAGAAGTGTTAACTTTTGAATATGTGATATTCTTTTTATTCCAATATTATGGGCGACATCCTCACATTTTGTAGAAAGATAACACACTAATTATTTTCTTTTTCGTATTTTGTAATTCATCATTACATTAAAAAAATCAACAAAAAAAAAAATTTGAAATCTGTAGTAACTACCGATAAAAAAGATCCACGACGAAATCAAGAGAATTGAACTCTTGAAAAAGGGGTTACTAAATGCATGTTTTCATTTCGAGATTAAGGTGTTGTTTTATCAAGGTGTTAAAATTTTTACAGAATTTTATAATTCCCAAAGGAAAAATCCTTCTAATAATGCAAGAACTCAGTAACGTTCTGCGACAATGTCACCACGTGGTTCAAAATATGTACTAATATTAAAAAAAATATTATGCTTACCTCCTGTATTTACACCATATTTTTCAAGTTTATCTTTTATAGCCTGTTCTAACTTTTTTTGTTGTACTCTGTCTATTTCATAAAGTTTTCCATTGGAATTGGCTCGATCAAGCCTTCTAATTCGAACTTGAAATTCATCATTCTCCACATTAGCTTTATCAAGTAAAGAACCAATTTTTACATCATTTTCCCCTTCACCTAAATATAAATTGACAAAAGAATATAAATAAGTTACAAAAATAATATAGAAGATTGAAAATTTGATATTTAAATAAAATATGATCTTTTTCAGTAATGCAAAGAGGTGCAGTAAAGGATTTTCCTTTCTTTTACAACCATCGCTGAACAGCCGACCCAATTTTTGGGGGTTTACAGCTACTAATGTTCAACTCTGTAGACATGTCATTTTGAACCCAATCCGGAAAACAAGGAAACTCCTAGATCAAATATTGTGAGAAATTTGCCTTTATGTAGGACTTTTTGATGGAACTAACCTGCATTTGCATTACATGGAGAGGAAAACCACAAAATTCTCCCACGGTGAGCCAGATGGCAAGAGGATTCTAACCCATGATCCATCGACCACTAAGGATATTTTACGTCAGACTGTGGCCGGTGCAAACTGGATGCGGAATTCGCATTGACCAGTCATCGCTGGAGTTTGAACCCGAGTCACCTCATTGGAATGCTCTCTATCTCCTGAGCCATCACGGCTAAAATATGATGTATAGAGAATTTCTAACAAACACTCAGAAAATTACAAAAATCAATTTTATCTTTATTAAATTGGAGCAGGGCCATAAAACCCAAATCTGGAAGACAAAGGAACCATTTCCTAGGGAAAAAAACTATTTGATTAATAAAAATCCTTCATAGAGGACTTTTTGATGGAACTAACCTGCATTTGCGTTACATGAAGAGGAAAACAAAAACCTCCCACGATTAACCTGACGGCAAGGGGACTCTAACCTATGATACGTCTACTATCGAGGATATTTTACGTCAGCACTGTGGTTGGTGGGAGCCGGGTGCAGAATTCATATCAACCAGCTATCGCTGGAATTCGAACACGGTTCACCTCATTTGAAGGCGAGCTCTCTATCTCCTGAGCCACCACAGCTGGCAGTAAAGGAATATGATGGAAACTATATAGACCATTCCTAATATTTGTATGAAAAAGGAAAAAAAAAAGCATGCAAGGACGGAGACAGAAATTTATGGTTTGCTGTGTTGCATGTAGAAACCAGGCCATGATTTATTTTATCATCAAATTGTGCTATGTTGATGCAACAAATATTTTAAAAAACATTGTTTCCTACTGTTTTTCAGTTTAAAGTGTTCGTGGACAAACTTAGTAACTCAATTTGAAATTAAGCGAGATTAAACAGGATGATTCCAAGAATCGAAAAAAATAAAAAGGCAAAAGAAAAGCAGGCATGCAAAAAGAACAAAAAATCATGGGGTCTCCACTGTAAGGGTTTTAAAACTATACAAACATATTAAGTAAAAACTATTCTACTATATTCATATATTTTCAGAGAGTGATTCCATGAATCGAGATCAAAATAAAAAGGCAAAACCAGGCATACAAAAAGTGCATAAAATCATAGAGAAGCATGGGATCCCTGCTATAAAGGTTTCCAAACTATACAAACACAATGAACAAAAATCATTCTACTATATCAATATTGTATTTTCACAGGGTGATTCCAAGAATCGTAATCAAAATAAAAAGACAAAAGCAGGCATAAAAAAGAACGTAAAATCATGGAGGAGCATGGGGTTGCTGCTAATAAGGAATTTCAAACTATACAAACACAATAAACAAAAACCATTCTACTATATTCATATTGTATTTTCACAGGGTGATTCCAAGAATATTGATCAAAATAAAAAAGCAAAAGCAGACATACAAAAAGTAAAATCATGGAGTAGCATGGGATCACAGCCATAAAGAATTCCAAACGATACAATCCTTATTATCTCTTTTGAAAATAATGTTTTATAACATTTTTAAATTAATGAAATAAAATAATTGGAATATTTACATAATGTTTATATTAATAACTAGTAAATTAGACATTTTAAAGAAAATGGATTTTCATTAGAAATCTATTTCATTAAAATTACAAATTTTCCAGCTATTAATTTCCACAAATTGCTGCATTTTATAATTATTGTTAATGTTGAGATGAGAAAAATTATATATGAACTTTTTTCTGGGTCAGGGTGGGTGCATTTGATGGGGTGCATTTGCTGACAGGTATACTTTAACCATATGTATTTTAAGTTAGTTTAAACATCATGATCTTCACTTTTTTTTTTTTTTTTCTGTTAAATTACCTTTGACTAAGGATTTTCATTTATAAATGGATGAATTTCTACAATTCAAAGATATCAATTATTTTAAATTTAAGTATGTTCTGTCTCAAGTGCTTTGAATAAACAAGTTTTTAAATTTAATTAAATTGCTTGCCTTCATTGTTAGAGTTTTTCTTCTTTACATTTTCTGATTCTTCATCTATGTGAGTCAAAGGAAAAAAAAAAAAAAACAATTAATTAAATATTAATATTTTAAGAACTGTAGTTTTCAAAATATGAAATGATGCAATTACAAAAATATATAAATAAAATAGTGACATGAAAAAGAAAAAAAAGCTTGCAGGGAGATAAAGATTGTTAAAGAGAGAATCAAAATTAAATTAAAATAGTATTATAACTGTACTACGTGAATTAGGAAAAATATGTTTCATAATTATTAATTATAATCTATTTTAAAATAATTAAATGAATAATTTTAATTTGTTGAAAAGTAAAGTGACTATTTTTATCAATTAAATTAAATTGCTTGCCTTCATTGTTAGAGTTTTTCTTCTTAACATTTTCTGCTTCTTCATCTATGTGAGTCGAAGAAAAAAAAATTTATTAAATATGAATATTTTAAGAAAGTAGTTTTTTTTTGAAAAATGAAATGATGTAATTACAAAAATATATAAATAAAATATTGAAATGAAAAGAAAAAAAAAGCTTGCAAGAAGATGAAGATTGCAAAAGAAAGAATCAAAATTAAATGAAAATATTATAACTGTGCTACTTGAATTAAGAAAAATATGTTGCATATATTATTAATTAATATTATTAATAATTAATTAATATTATTATTATTTAAAATTATTCATTATAATCAATTTTAGAAGGATAATTTTAATTTGTTTAAGAGTATAATGACTATTTTTACCATCTGTTGTAGATTCAGAAATCGAAGTTATTTCTTTATTAAGATTTTTTGTAGCTTCAACTACATCTTTTTCTGCTTTGTCCAATTTTTTTAAAAGTGTATTTAGTGTTGTAGTAAGCTTCACATATGCATCATTTTTATCTTCTTCAGTAAGTTCTGAATTTTCATCTTCTACGGCCTAAAGAAAGGAAGAAAATTTCTTAATTCCAAGTTATCAATTTTAAAAAAAAGTACCCATCTAACACAATCGTCAGTGATTTCGCTTAATCATTATAGTGCGTCAAATATGCCAAAACTCGTAAAGGAGATAAGTTATAACACCCTTTGGGACACATAATTCTCCAGTGCAAATACATTACCAAATTTTAAATATATATATATATATACATATAAAAAAATTAATTTACTTTTTCTTCCTATAAATAGCTGAAAATTAAAATAATTCTGAGAATCAAATTACATTATAGCTTTTCCTTGATGCAGGATATTTGATAGCTGAAAAATAATTTTCTTTTTTTGAAATTTTTTGTTTTGTCTGTTAACAGTTATAATTATAACTGTGCATAATTAATAGATGGATAAGAATTCATATTTTAAATGGCTGAAAAAAAGGGATCCAAAAATTTGGAAGCCCTGGGTCATTAGGAACCGTAGTTTCTAAAATCTAGTGGAATCACTATTTGTTATTATATTCTATATTTGTTAGTTTGTTATTACTCTCTTTTTTCTCTTTCTGTGTGTGTATATATATAGAAGTAATTCTTATAGCGCACTTATTACATGTTATAATTCTTATTACACGAAATTTCTTATAACACGAAATTCTTATTAACGATCTACCACAGGGACATTTTATTGCATCCATTGACGAATCTGCAAAGATTTCCATTCATATTTGAAAAATAAATAGCAATTGAACCTTATTTCTTTACTAAACTAACGTTAAAAATAGTTATCAGCCATCACTAAAAACCTATTGCTTGTTTGTTTTTTGTGTATAACACTATTCACAACACTATTTTTTTTTTAAAAAGCAGCACACAAATTACAAAATACGAAAAAAAGCAGCAACTACTGTAGTTGTAGTGTGCTACTTCTCACCACTGGGTATAAGCCAATGAAACCTTTGTTTATCCTATTCAACAAATGAGATCTTCTAATTACAGTAAAAGTTTCTTCTGCATTGAATTGATTAAAAAAAACAATAATAAATTATAACTTACTTCATTTATAACATTATCAAAAAATTCTTGAATGTTGTGTTTCACTGCAGCAAACTTTTCAGGTGTTATAAATGATTTTAATTTTTCAAGTTCTGCAAAAACAGGAGAAAAAAAACAACAACCAGGAATTAGAAAATAAAAACCTAATTCTTTTCATATTTAAAATAATAGTCCCATATAAATAGTTTGAAAAGACAAACTCAGGTCTAGAAAAATTTCAACATGTTTACATGCTCTGTCAACAGTAAACATAACAGAATATAGTTTTTGCAGGCCCAAACACATTTTTTTTAAATATACAGTATTTTTTCGATATCTCAAAGTTGAAGGGACGCTAAAAACAATTTGAGATAGTGGCTTTTCGAGATAACAACTTCAGAACTAATATGTTCTAAAAATTAGAAAAAAATATTTTAAACTATGACTCTTAAAAGTAGAGTCATGAAACATAAGAATAACTACTAATAAATATGTATGGAATGATAGCTGATTATAAGTCTAAGTACAACAATGATAATTTTATTTTTATAAGTACGACTAAAAAAATTATGCATTAAATAGAAAAGATTAGCTTACTATAAACTTACATTGTGATTTTTCCAATAAAATTCATTTTTTATTTCGAAACAAAAGTTGACATAACAAGGTTTTGAGAAGAAACTCTTCCACATAGGCTTTAAAATTAGCATTAGGTGGATACACAGGGGGGGAAATATTTTTTCAACATAAGGTTCTCGAGATATCGAAGCTGGAGATATTGAGAGTATATTGTATATATTAGATACATTATACTCTGTATACATGACATAGGCATTAAAATTAGCATTAAGTGGATATATAATACCTAGGGGAAAAAATTTTTTTCCAACATAACAAGGTTTTCGAGATATCTAGAGAATACTGTATATATTAATGAAAACATGAATGCATTAATTATGTACCAATTCATGTACCAAAAAATAAAAAAATGAGATGGCATTTACATAGGTAAGTATAAATCAGGTAGGTATACTTAACAAAGGTATAGATATACTTAGGTTACTTAACAAAGAACTATTAGTAAGAATTATTAGTAAAGAAATATTAGCTTTGATAGAGCAAATGCAAAGCACTATTATTAACAAAGAAGTACCATTATCAGAAAATATTGGCAAGTGCATGCGCAGATTTTAATATTTATTGTATCATTTTTTACCCCTATTTATATTTTCTTTATGTGATTCTATGGGGTTTTGCCTTTGTACTACACATATACATGCATATTATAATTATTTTTTTACTAATCCAATAAAAAAATTTAATAATTAAACACATAAAGAGCTCAAAAAATTTAAATTAAACTTAATATGAAAAATATTAATTAAGCAGTTAAAAATACAATGAGAATGTACCTTTATCATATTCTTGGAATAATAATAACTCAACTTGCTCTTCTGTTTTATCTTCATTTTCTTGAGATTGCTCTAATTTGACAAATATCATCAATTTAAATAGAAGAAACAAATGACTCAACAAAGAATGAATTTACTGTTAAACAGAACTAGGGCAAAGCAATTAGAGATAAATTTTGTGCTCATTGTATATATATATATATATATATATTTTCAGTTCGAAATATTCATGACTCTAAGAAGTTAATATTTTTTTTTTTGAGTAATTCATTGTGTTCATTACATAATATAATAATTTATTAATAGCTTTTTTACAATTTCAATTGCACCAAGACCCATAGACTATAGCCTGGGCCACATAATTGCACATTAGCAAGGTTGTGGCAACAAAAACCCTTCAATTTAAAGCTACTTTCCCTATAGATAGATAGATTCACAGGTTGGGCAGCTTTAAAGAGCAGAGGTCTATTGTACCCAAACCCTAAATCATGATTAATAAGAAAGCTTTATGGCTGAAATGAAATTCAGCAAACACCTAACGGGAACATCTTGCAGTTTCCAGGACTTAATGCAGTGTTGCCCTAAATGATCAAATCTTTGAGCAGAATAGACCTCACAATCACA
Source organism: Parasteatoda lunata (assembly GCA_949128135.1). NCBI lineage: Eukaryota > Metazoa > Arthropoda > Arachnida > Araneae > Theridiidae > Parasteatoda > Parasteatoda lunata. The sequence goes on from OX421970.1 coordinate 118,859,550, forward strand.
AAGTAAAGTCGTTAATTATCCTCCTCAGGATGACAACCTCTACAAAGAGGATCAGATTCAATACCCATTATGTATAGGTGTATCCTGAGGATGCAGTGTCCAGTGAGTTCTTCCTCAAACTGTTCCTGTTTAGCATAAGAAGCTCTTTTTGACGTACACCGGGACAGTTACAATTTAGCTCCTTAGCTTGTTTCTGACTGTCTGTGTTGCGCTTTGCTCATGGGCAATTTTGCCATAGAGCTTGAATATAGATGCCCTGAAAGAGGTAGAAGAAATTCCCAGTGCTGGTTTAGGGTCCCAGAAAATCGCACTGGAGTCAGCTCGTGCTGCTTCATCAGCTAGCTCATTTCCAAGAATGCCCATATGTACTCAATGTAGGTATACCCTGTTTATGGGTAGAGAGGTCACAAAGGACCGAGAAGCACTGTCACACTTGGGAAGAGGTGAATTTACACCTTGATAGTGATAAGAGAGCAGCCTGACTGTCCCAACAGAAGTGCACAGGCATATTTTGATATTCCTTGTCTAAGCATATCTTGCAGCAAAAGATAACGGCATAGTCCTCAGTCTGAAAAACAGTGGCATAACTACCTAAGGGAAGGTGAAGTTTAGTCCCTATGGAGAAAGAATTGTTGTCTTTCTTTTAAAGGTTTGAAAAGGCATGAAAAGCATTGTATTGACATCACTGGAAGGAAAAGTGTCATTAAGGAAAAGTGCCAATGCGCCTGCCAATCACCACTTTTTTATCGAAAATACACCCATGTGTACTTTATTATATTTTTTTTAATAAATATGGAACTATAATGAATATTTTATAACAATCAGAAAATCATTTATTTCCCAACATCGCTTACATTTTGTTTCTTTATTTTACAAATGGACCTCGCGTACAATATTTTGAAAATTTCACAAAAGAAATGCCTTACATTAAAAATATCAAAAAATTTTTTAATTGTGTAAAGGTTTTTGAAAAAGTGGCCAAAAAATTTTAGAACTTATCATTAACAAAATTGTCTAATTTTGCTCATGCCTTACACTGATATTCATTTAAAATTTATTTGTTAAGTTTAATAGCCATTGCTTGGAATGCTCTTCTCTAATGTCTTGGTATGTTCACTAGAAAGACAGTTTAAAATTGAAAGACTAAGTTGTTTTTTAAGCTTGTGAGCAGACCAGATTAAGCACAAGGGTCTAGCTATACTAACGTAGGCAAAATTGACCAGTAAGAATTAACTTTTTAAAGAAATTCAATCACAGTTAAGCTTGTTGTACAAAAATTTCAACAAAAAAAATTAAAACTTTAAATTTTTATAAAAATAATTGAGGTAAGCATTAAAATACATCAATTAAGTTTTCGAAAAAGCAAAAAAAAAAAAAAAAATCTTTTACGAATTTTAAAATTTTAAATACAGTATAAACCACTTTTTGTATATCTAAGAGAAACAATAATTCATCACTGAAATTTCTTTAGTTTACAAAATTCATTATTGATAAATTTTTGAATATGAATGAGGAAAAAAAATTTCAACTATTTTTTTTTTAATTTTATATTTAAGAACAAATATAATTACGATAAAAATTTAACAGATTTTTTTGAGAAAAATCAGAAAGAGAAAAATTGAAGCTCTGAATACGAAAGTATTGAACACGTTGTATTTAATTCAAGACCACACACAAAAAAAATGTTTTTGTCGAAAGTTACAGAAAATTAGTTAAGAAGACTAAAAATACCCTTAGCTTGAAGCAGTAGAAGATAAAATTAGAAAGTTTGATGAGGACAGTTGTGAATATTTTCTCAACAGCATTTTGTTTTTAAAAGATTTCTATTTGGCAAAATTAATTAAGAATTACAAATCAATTTACATTTTTAAGAAAATTGTTAAACATGATGTACTTTATAATTTTATAACCATCGTAGGACAGACAACCCAATTTTTTGGGTTTACGACTACTAATGTTCAACTTCGTAGCCTTGTAATTTGGAACCCTATCCAGAAGACAAGGAAACCTCTGGATCAAGTATTGGGAAAAATTTGCTGTCCTGGAGGACTTATTGGTGGAACTAACCCGCAATTTGCGTTACATGGAGAGGAACACCACAAAAATATCCCAGACTGCAAGGGGACTCTAACCCATGATCCATCTACCACTGAGGATATTTTACCTCCTCACTGTGGTCGCTGCAAACTGGATGCGGAATTCGCATTGACCGGCCATCGCTTTGGTTCGAACCCGGCTCACTTAATTGGAAGGTGAATGCACTATCCTCTGAGCCATCACGGCCCAAACGTGATGTATTGAGAATTTCAAATAAACTTTCAGAAAATTACAAAAATTCATTTTATCTTTATTAAATTGAAGCAGGGCCATAAGAAATTTGGAAGCCTGGAACTGCAGCTTGAACCATCAGCGGTTCTGCATGCAGAAAGTTATAAATTTTTTTATAACCTCTTAAATGGTTGTGCAAGCAAAAAAATCTCTCAAATTTCTAACAACAAACAGTCCAGCACTTCACAAAAGTCTCTGATTTTTATGAACTGAATTACTCACCTATCAAGAATCACCCTTCATTACACGGTTCTCTAATAACAGGGGATGGCGGAAATAGCCTGAACCACACTTGCATGAAAACAATGTCTAAACATTTGCAGTTTTAGTTGCTGGAAAAACTTAGAGAAATAAAGAAAGAGCTTAACACAAAAGAAATAACGCTATAATAAATTTAATAATTTAATATCATCTTTAAATATCTCATAGATTGCGCTTTGATAGGTCTGCATTTTTTAAAAGACAAAAATTCGCTGTATATTCTCAGTTTGTAAGGAAAAATTCAAAATTCCATGCTATTTTAGATGATTTTTAAATTCCCTGTATTTTCCGGGGCAACCCTGATTTAAGAACAAAAAAATTTAAAATGTCAAAAACACTAGAAGGTTAATCTTGCCCTGGTTCTTCATCATGATTAACACTCAAACTTATGGAGAGAAAAAATGTATATATCAAGAATAAATAGTCAAAAAAATTTAAAATGTCAAAATCACTAGAAGGTCAATCTTGCCCTGGTTCTACATCATGATTAACACTCAAACTTGTAAATAATAATAAATAAAAAAAAAATGTATATATGAAAAATAAATAGTAGATTTAAAAAAGAAAAGTTGCTGAAACTTTGAAGCACTACTTTTTAAAGATTTTGTTACAAATATAGTGCTCAGTGTTTAATGTGATCATGTAAGTATCTAAAGATTTTGCTTCAAATAAAAGGGTAAATCCACAAACTGAACACCTACTTCATATAATGTTTTTAAACACTCAAGTTCCAACCCTCATACATACATAAAATATCAGGGTGCATAGTCAAATCTTTCAACAAAAAAAGCACCTTCTTAAGTACTAAGCATTATAATTATTAACATTAAAATAATTTTCAAAGACTTTACATGATCATGATAAAATAACTAGTTTCTGACAAAGAACTATTTTCTTGATTATATTAGCCACCATATAGAGATCGAGAGATTTTTCTGCTCGATTTCAGAGGGTGGAAAATGCAAATATTTTGCAAAATGCAGCTGAGTTGCACATGAGAATGCAAGAAACTCACCGAACCCAGCTCAGTTTACGCACATGCAGACCTGCAAGTATTTCATCAAACATGAAAAATGTCTGGCCCTTTCATATGTTATGCACTGACGGTACACTGAAATTCGTTGTATTTGAATGAATTGTGAAAACATTGAATAGAACAATGTGAAAAAACATTTCTTTGCATAATACGTGGAGAAAATAGACATGGTAAAGAAAAAAAAAATCTAACTTTTGAAAAGAAAAAATTAAGAACTTTTTAAAAACACCCAATAAGAAAAAGCACCTTTAAAGGCTTTTAATAAACAAAAACAAGCACCTTTAAACATATTTTAAAAACGTTATGCACCATGAATATGCAACTGTCTTAGAAGGAAGCACCATTAAAAACATCTAAATAGATACCTTCGCTTTTTTCAAGTTTATTAACAGAAATATCATCTATGAATGAACCAGATGAGTCTTCAATAAAGTTTTTGTAAAGGCCTTCATATTTCTGGCTACTATCTTTCTCACTTTGCTGTGAATTTTCATTTTTCATTTCCTGCAAGCGTTCCTGCTGGTTATTAAGAAATTGACTTCTTTTTTGGTCAGCTAACACCTTTTCGTCTGTAAAAAAAGAGAATAGATATCTGCGTAAATACATACATGCAGTGAAACTTCACCTTATTAACACTTTTACAAAACACACACTTTACTTTTTAACCATTATGTTTTAAATTGTTGACAGATTTTAAAGAGATTCAAAAGGCAGATTTTTTTTCATTATACAACATCATTTTAGGATAGCATATCCCAAAAACATAGATATAAATAAAAGCTTACTCTTTCCTTAAAAAAAAAATAATAATAATTAAAATAAGGTAATTAAATTGGCAATTATTTTAATAGACATTAGAATTACACGTTTTATGTGTTTTATAAAAACTAAACTCAGTAGCGCGACGGCCCAGAGAGAGCCGAGGCCTACTGTGCCCATCTCAGTTTTCTTGACCTTGGGCTCTGGGGTGCAGAAGCAGATGTTCCAGTTAGGTGGTCAACTGAACGCGAAACCCCCAGTGTTTAGTTCACAAGCATGCTTGGTACTCATTTATCGACCCACTGAAGGGATGAAAGGCTGAGTCGACCTTGCCCGGCCCGAGGATAGAACCCAGGACCTGTGGCACGAGAGCGCGAAGCGCTACCACTCAGCCACCGGGCGTCATGTGTTTTATATAAAGAAGTTAAATTGATAAACAAGGGTACTTTGTATGCGTTTTTTTTTTTTTTTTAAATCTTTGGAAGATTTTAAAGAGATTCAAAGACAGTTTTTTTTCATTATACACCATTTTTCAATAGCTTATCCCAAAAACATAGATACAATAAAAGGATAAGCAAAAACAATAAAAACTTATCCTTTTTTTTTTAAAAAATAGGTTTCATTATTTTTAAAAAAAGTAATTTTCTTATTTTTACTTAAATGAATTACAAAACACTTATGTTTTCCATTAGAGTGGAAAGTAAACATTTAAAATTTTTGTATTTTTAATATTAACATTTTGACAGTAACTTTGTTCTAATAGCTGACTTCTCGGACTATGCCATACTCATTATATTGATCTTTTACTGTATTTTGTTTAACTTGAAGTATATGTTTTTAAAAATAAGTTATGGTTTTGAAAATAAAAATATTTAAAATCTGATCATTAATTTGTTCTAGCCTTGAATTGCACAAAGTGCATTTAAAGTTGTTACATACCATTTATCTTCTCTAAGTAACTAGCATATTGTTCTTCACTTAATAAAGGATAGCAGGGAATAGTATGAGCTTTTTTAGATGGCAATGGCTTTAACTGTGGATGAGAGCAGACACGTGAAGTATGAACAGTGATAACATAGTTACAAGTTCCAGGTTCATCAACACGATGAATGTAGTCTCCTGAATCTTCTTCGCAAAATATCTAAAAAGTAATATCAAGCAAAATTGCATTCACACAAAATAAGAATAAAAAATTAATCTTTAAAATTTAATTATTAGGTGGGACCTTTATATAAAAAAGATTTAATAAGCTAATAATAAATTATTTTTATAATATTCAAGCTTTTAATGAAAAATGGATGATTAATTAAATTTCAAATTTTATACAGATTTGCAAAAAATTGAGTGAAATAATTTAAACTAGAACATTTAATCTACACTTTGTTGTATACCTATTTATTTTTTAAATTTAATATTAAAAGTACAATGTAGATAAATTTATACTTTTCGACAAAAAAATCTTTTAAAAACCAGTTTTTTCTAGAATTCTGAGAAAATTATATTTAGGAAACAAAAAATAAAAGATCAAATGTGTTTCAATGAGAGAAAATATAAAGATGTAGGGTTAAGTTAGAAATTTCATTTTTAAATTGTCTACTTACTGAGATGTAGGAATTACATAACAATTTTAAAATTAATATAAAAAACAACGTTTTAAAAATTCTTAAATTGCAAGAACTGAAGGTCACTCTCTAGCCAAACTTTTGCGGATTAAACTTTACTTTTTCATTTAGTCTAACTTAATTAACCCATTTTCCAAAGAGGCACAAACCAAAGGTGCGTACCATTTCAATAAATATTTTTTTATTAACACTATGACATATATCTTGGGCTAATTTTATTTTTCTGCTGTTGTCAAGGGTTCTGAAGACATCCATAAATTATTAGTAATTCAATTAGAATAAACACTTTCTGTTGAGAAATTTTTAAACTTATTCTAATTTTTTAACTTAAAACGGTTAATGACAAATGAAATGTTTTGAAAATGTATAATTATTCATTATAAGATTTATCATATGTTGGATTAAAGTTGCAAGTCATAAAATACAAAAAATAATAAAACAAATTTCATAAAAAAAACAAGCTTTCAACTAATTGGTTTGTTGAATGGTGCCTACACGCAGCATTTTATTTCTTTTATAAAATAAAAAATTTCATACACAATTTTTTTTTTTTTGAGTCCTAATCAATGTAATGCAAGCATATTTCAATGAAAATAATACCACAGTTTATAAAATTTCTATACATGGCCTAAAATGGGTTAATAACGTATTTAAATAAATGAACCTCTATATTAAATATAATAAAATAAAAAATAAAACCATTTTTTACTCTGATCTCAGCAGTGCGAGGTTGACCAGTTAAATCACACTTTGTCCCATTAACATAGTATTGTGAATGATATCGCTGTTTCATATGTTTGAATTTTTCCTAAAAAATAATAACAAGTATATAGGTAAATATACTTTGAAATCAATAAAAACAACTAAGATCATCACAAAAATCAATACCTCATCAGTTTCATTGTTCCAGTCATAATCAGATTCATATAATCCTAAAGTTAGAACTTGACCAATAATTTGACCATCTAACAAAAATATTTCAAAACATTTTCTTATATATGTTATTAAAATAAACTGTATTATAAGCAATATTCAAATGTACTTGTTCAGTACGCATCTGACCAAATGGACCACCTTGAATAACTTTTGATCCTAATGATCGGATTTTCACGTTTCGCAATTCAATATTTATGGTTCGAGAGGGTGACCAAAAATATGCTAATTAATAAGAGCAGGCGATATTTTAAGCTACGAAATCAGACACAAAAACGTATTTTCTCTGAATAAACATACCTTTCAATCAACGGATTTGTATTTTTGACAGCCAAAATATAGGGGGTAGCTAGCTAAATGTTATATTTAATTACTTAACCCCTGAATGCTAGTTTTAACCATTAAGATTGTATCCTAGAAGATGAAAAACCGATCATTAGATCAAAAGTTATTCAGGAAAGTCCTTTTTTTTTTACATCAAAAGGGGACAATATATGTCTTCTTTTTTAGCACTTTTATTAGTATATGTTCTCATTGAAACTGGGCTCAAAATTTAAGATGGTCCATTAGTCCAAGAACACTAAAATTTGATTTGGATCACCTTAAAATCAGTGATCCTCCGGGCTAGCAAGCAACATAAATAAAGGGTATTGCTATAATTCTTTATTTTTGGTTTCATATTATGGTCTGTGTGCTTGCCACAAAGTAGTACATTTCTGAACATTACAGATTCTTTGTATTGTAACTTTTAATTTAAATTTACTGTATAAATTTTTTCGAAACAAATTTAACAGAAGCATTTAAATGGACCAGTAACTAAATGATTGAATGAAAATTTTATACTTTAGAGTTATTTTTATTAGAATATCTTTATTTTATAAGAATATTTATTTTGGGGCAGTTCTCCTAAAAGGAATGTCATTTTTGCTGACTTTAAAAGCATATAATTGAGACCAAAAAAAATTAAGCAGTTAGAATAATTTTTTTGAAAAAAGTTATGGCATCATTTACTATCACTATAATTTTCAATAACTTAACTAAATATTTTTTAAAAATTAAAAATATAAATACAGTCGAACTGCTATTAAATGAAGTCGCTAAATCCCAATAATAAGTTGGTTATATGGGAAATTCACTAAATAGAAAATCACCTTTTGAAATACTTAAACAACACAAAACAAGTGTTAAATTCATAAACATTAGACATAATTAAAATAGCAATTGATACACCTTTATTTACTAAACTTGTATCTACTATTTTATAAAACTTAACCATAAAAGAAATCTTCATGGAAAGCAAGAGCAGAATATTATCCACTGTTACACTATCACGCTATGTACATTTACATCTAAAAAAAGCTAAATTTATGTATTAAATTATAGCTGAATTTAAAATAAAAGTAATTTTAAACATACATTATCACATGCGCTCTTAAGTTTAATTGAAATTGATAAAATCCGTTAATTTTGTCTGAGTTTTTTGTTTGAAATGCAAACTAAAAGGGAAAGGGTTTTTACTGCTTTCTCTAAAAGTGGCTGTGAAAATTAATTCAAGATCATTTCCATCATAAAATGTGTTAACAAGTTTGAAATATTCTGAAATATTTTGGGAAATAGGGACAGCAGATCTAAAATAAAAGTTCATTAAATAGAAAATTCACTTCGCTGTTTGGAAGTTATTTTACGAAGAATTTTCCAAAATGTTATTCATTCCTCGAAAAAAAAATTGTTAAATAGAGAAATTCGCAAAATGGAAGTTCGTTAAATAGAAGTCTGGCTGTATGTTATATTCACAACAGCCAGCAAGTTTTTTTTTTTTAAATATTTTAATTTCAAAAGCTTTTTGAAAACTGGAGTGAATGTAAATGATACAATAGCTTTGATAACAAAAATTATTAGATCTACTCAGTAAAACCAGTTACAAGCTTTTGAAGTTCACAAATATAATTCCTTTACTATTAATTATAAAATATTACAATACTGCATCTTCCATAAATAAATAAACAAAAATAATGATTTAATAATGCATTTGTTAATTTAAAAAGATTAATTAACAGTTATAATAAATTTTCTAAAATTCCATTATTAGTTCTTAAGCTTCTGTTGTTAACTTTAAATAAAAAAATTATAGACGCTTCAATCTCATTTAGCTGTAGATATAGTTCAACATTGTTTAATAAATCAATACTCGTAGTTACTTTACACTGGACTTAATGTATCAAACAATATAAAAGGAAAATACAAATGTAAAAATACTGCAGACACCTTCAATATGAAACTGCTTTATATGCTGCCCAAAACATAGCTCATAAGTCCACCAATCTTTAGCCTAAAAATAAAATAACATACATTAATCATTAGCTGCAACAATAGTTGAAAACTAAAATCAGTTTTTATTATTATTAAAGCGAGCTATAGTGCGGCTTCGAAAAGAACTCCTCCAGACTAAAAGTCTGGGGCTGTCTGCTACTATGGTTACAAGTAAGATTACATTTCTAATGGGGCTGCAATGGAGGAATGAAGGTGTCGATTTGTTTACTCAAACTGATTTATACAAATATCAACACAATACTATTCACCTCTGTTCAAAGTTACTTTTCCTTGTAACCATGGTACCCACCTTGGCACAAGACTGATGTCTGGAGGAGTTCTTCTGAAAGCCGCACTATACATTATATTCAATTCACATTTATATAACTTAATTGCAGAATGTTCTAAGTGATCATCTATTTAATCAATGCTCTATTTTGTTTCTTCAAACACCAAGAACCTCATCTTTTCAGCTCTACAACAGAAGTCACTGTTGTCAAGGCGACGGCGCACTTGCCGAAACTTCACCCATTTTCTCCTGAGGATCATTCTTTCTCAGGAGGCTACTGCATGGGGAAAAGTTCACACCAAGTCCAGCTATTGTTCAGGAAGCTTGGGTCATGGGAAAAGAGGTTTCTCTAATAATTGGACTCCCCAAAAATTTACATTTTTTGAAAATGGTCAGAAATTTTAAAAATTGGGAGAAAAAAACAGATTTCCGCTTTTTCGCGGAAGTCTTTCATCCCTAGCTATATGTTCTTGATATATTCACGAAAGTATAACACAAAAACGTCAGATATATATTTATTGACTTTTTATTAGAATAGATTTTGGAAGTATAATTCAGAGCTCTAACATGAAATTTTAATAAATAAAGCATGTAAAATAAAAATAAAAACTCATAAATGATGATGGTTGTAAAGTTTTCAAATGAGTTTTGGGAGAACAATATTTTTTATACTAATATTGCTTTATATTTTTATACTAATAAGGTGCACATGTGTGCAAAATAAAACATAATAACCTTTGATCTAATGGTCAGATTTTCCAAACGTTAAGATGGTTATTCATGGTTCGAGGAGGTGACTTAAAATTTGCTAACTATTTAATGCATACACTATTCTAAGTTATGAAATAAGACCCCAAAACATACTTCATCAGAATAAATATACCTTTTTTTTAAGAATGTTGATTCTTGATCTTTAAATAAGGGGTGATAACTGCAAACTGGAAAACACAGTCACAATAAGTAAGTTAAATAAACAGTTGACACTTTCCCTGAATGTTAACTCCACTTTTTACGCATTTCACCATATCAAAATATTCACATTTTTTTTCACTTAATTGTAAAACTAGTTTTTCCAAAGGTACTTTTATGCAATAAAATAATTGTTTTTTAAATTTTTAATAAATTTATCACTTAATTCAGTTTTTATTAAAAACTTTTGATTCCTTTAACTTTTTCAAGGTACAATCTTCAAATTAAATTGTGCAGTTCTAAATCATCAAAGACAAAATTTCAGAAAGTTTAAATTTTTATTTCAGATTTTTGCATTGATTCAAATTACTGTATAGAATTATGTAAACATTTGTATAGATTACTTTCTTTGATTATTAATAAATTGAATAAAATTATCCTTGCATAGCATGCAAAAAATTCTTTTGAATTCCTTCAATAGTTTCAGAAATACTGGGAAATTAATATAATTAATAAACAATATATTAATGGGGAAATCCATCATAGCACATTCAGTTTAAAATACATAGATAATTTAAAATTTAAAGTGTAAGAAAAAGTGAGATAAACTAATAAGCTTCAAATACTGATTTTTTTTTTCTATTTTTTTCTTAGGTAAAGAAATGGTAGAATTAGTCTCAAATAGCTCAGACGTAATCCAGCTATAATTTGCTTGCATTTTGATATTTTGAAAAATAATTTCAGCATTTGAAATTTCATGGTTTATCCTTGGTTTGCCTGAACGCACTTTTTTTATGTTTTAAATTAGCAATGGAGGCAAAACAGAATTTGCCATGAAAGATTTCTCTCGCAATATAGCTTACTCTTAAGGGTACCAAACTTTAGACTGCACTCCTGACTAAACCTTTGGGAACATATAATCCAGATTTTGTCTACATGTCATATTTTGAGAGTCAAAAATCCAAATCCATCAACAACAAAAAAATGGTATATTTTTTTCAGGATTGAGATTTCATCTGGAAAAATTAATTTTTCCAGAGCAGTGGAAAAAAATTGGAAGAAATGCCCATTAAAATTGTTTAGCAATCAATATCATAAGAAAGTTTAAATTTAAAAAAATTTAATGTAGCAACAGAAATTTAAAAAAATTTCCAATCTACCTTCATGAAAATAAAATAAAATTATTTTCATATTATTTATATTAATTTAATGCAGAATTTGAAAATCTATCAGGGTGCATAGCCAGGTTTTTCAACAAAAATAAGCACCTTTTAAGTACTTTTTAAGCACCTAAAAAATATTTTTCATCACTTTCCAAAAAAAAAAAAAAAATATTTCATAATTAGGATCTGTGCAATAATAAAAATTATTTTCTCTATCTTTTAAAGTTCTTAATTCATTAACATAAAATCAATAAAATTTAGAAACATTTTCAGAAATGGTTCAAATCCTTTAATGAGAATCAATAATACAAAAACGCATGATTCTAATCCCAATATGAGAATCAATGATACATAATCGAATGACATAATCGAAACTGCGAGTTCTGCTCTTGATCTGAATCACTTGATTTGAATCAGTATATCCAAATCACATGATTATAATCAGTATATTCAAATCACATGATCCTATTCATCAATTCTAAGGAAGGGATTCGAATCATGTGTTCTGGAGCACTATTCAAATCAAGTATATCAGATCATTGATCCAAATCACATGGTTCGAATAGTGATCCAAATGGCGTGATTCAAACAGTGATCCAAATCACTTCATATGAATCAGTTACTCGGGTGAGATGATTGGAATCAGAGATTTGAATTACTTGATTTGAATCATTAATCCAAATGGCAAGATTTGAATCACTGATCTGAAAAGTGATCCGAATCCCTTGTCTCGAATCATTTATCAGAATCCTTAATCTGAATCACTTTATTTGAATAGTGATCTGAATTACATGATTCGAATGAGTGATCTAAATCATTTCATAACAATCAACTATTCGAATCGTGTGAATTGAAATATTTGATTTGAAATATTTGATTTGAATCACTGATCTGAACCACTTAATTTGAATAGTGCTCCAAAACGCATGATTCATATCCCTACATGAGAATCAATGATCCTAATCACTCGATTCGAATCAGTGATCCGAAACACATTATTTGAATCATTGGTCCAAATTATTTGAATTAAATAGTAATCGCAATCACTTGATTTGAATCAGTAAGTAATTCAAATCTGTAAGTGATTTGAACTGATTCTATTGATTCGAATCACTTTTGATTCGTTTTGCCCAACTCTAACTTTTATACCAGTTTTAACTTTAAGTGCTGTAAATGGAAAATAAATATTATATTTTAAAGATAAGTAGCTAATGAAGTTTTCATAAAATTGTTTAATAACTTACTTTTAACAAACAGTTGCCTGCGTGCATCGGCTTTAAAAGTTCTTTAATATCAGTACTTTTTTCACTGTAAATTACTTTTTCAGATAATTCTTCTTCTTCAATATGTGGAAGCATACATTGATACTCTTGACCAAAGATGGAAGTTAATTGTAATGCAGGAAAAGTAGGATCCTGAGCAAATAAATCACTCTTAGAACAAATTAAAGAAACAGCTTTTTTTATATTACAAAACAATGCTATATTTCTCAATAAGCTAAGCAAATAGAGCAATAGTGCAGCTCACACATTCTAAATTTCTATACCTAATACCTAATTATGCACTGCTTGTTAGTGAAACACTGGTTAGGCTGCAAACTTCCAAATGATTCAAATCAACATTTAATTTTTTTTAAACATATTGAATAAGCACTGCACTAAGTGCAGAACTAAATGTAATACTTTGAAACAAGACTTCTGATAACTACATATGTTTTATGGGTATTCTCAAAAATAAAAACTCTCACTAGTTGAGTTAACAATTTTTTTTTTTTTTCCAATGACAAATAGCATCATTTTGAGTAAAATTAGTAAAAAAAAATTAAAAAAAAGAACAGTCTAGTGTATTTAATGTTAAATGTAGAATTTTCTTTTTAATTTAACAAAATGTAGTCATAAAGATGAACAAATCTGGGTTTAGCCAAAAAGCTCCACGATACCCAGAACTTAATTCCGCACTTCTTCACTGCAGTATTGCTAATATATTGGTGTATATTTTTTTCCCAGCATTTTGCTGATTCAGTTTCCTTACTTTTTATTTTTAAAAAGAACTTCCTGCATAATCTTTAAGGAATAAGAAAGAACGGGCTTCTTAATTAATATTGTTTAAATTTATGACCTTACACTTTTCAGGCAATAAATTTTAATGCAAATGCATAATTCCCTACACAGGCTGATTAAAGTGGTCACTCACCCGCTTTATGACCATAGCCAGTGATGCTTGATTTCGGTGTTCTACTGGGAACTGTGTCTTTACGATCGGTCCACTGTGGGTCAATTTTAAAAGGATTACACAGTTTAATAAGGTAGATTGCATATTAAGACTCTTTTAAATTTTTTATCTTCAGCTTTTTTATCTTTTATAATTATGTTCTCTTAATAAATTGTGAAGCTTTTTGCCTTTCAATTCTACATTTCATTTAACTGTAGATCCTAAAAGCTGAATTTTTTTAGTCAATCTGCCATGTTAACTTTACAAAATCCAAACTTAACTGCAAGATTGCAAAGAATCAAACAAAAACTATTCATTACAATAAAAATTCTACTTGATTTTAGTCAAAATTTTCACACATGAGGTAAGAATATACTATATTTCAAAAAAATTATACTTCATTAATTAAAATTTAATATTACACAATTATAGTTCAAAAAATAGAATGAAACCATTTACTGTGAAAATCTTTAAGATTTTCTTCTTTTTTTTTAAGAATATGGCAAAACCTGTATTTCCGTATCATGATCTGTCGCGCCAACTACTATCGCCAAGGTGCCAAATAGATTTTAAACTTGTAATTTAAAAATAAAAAACATGTAATGTTTGGCCGGAGGTGGCTATGAGTTATACCTTTCGAGTGATGTTTTTTTTTTTAGTTTCTTGCGGGCCACTGCCCGGAAGTTTCCAAGACTTGGCGATCATTCTGCCACAGATCACAACACGAAAATATCCCCACAAAATAAATAATTCAAAATGAAACAAAATATGAAGCTTAGCATTAGAAAATATATTTTGTTACATTTGCATTGAAACAAAATATAATTTCTAATGTAGTGAGTTAAAAAAGAAAAAATATATATTTATAATAAATTTAGAAAACGAAAAAGTTGTTGTTGTTGTAGTTAATTTACGTCGCACTAGAGCTGCACAATGAGCTATTGGCGACGATCTGGGAATCATCCCTGAGGATGATCCGAAGACATGCCATCACAATTTTGATCCTCTGCAGAGAGGATGGCTCCCCTGCTTCGGTAGCCCAACGACCTGCACGCGAAGTCGAGCACTTTACGGTAGAACAGTTTAACGAGGACCAAAACAGCACACCCTCGGTCCCTACGCAGACTGATCCAAGTGGTCACCCACCCGCACACTGACCGCATCCAGTGATGCTTGACTTCGGTGATCTGTTGGGAACCGTGTCTTAACGATCAGTCCACTGCGGGGCGAAAACGAAAAAGAAAAGGATTAAAGTAAAATGATTTGAAAGCTATTGATAAAATAGAATAAAATACATTCATGCTTACTTCTCCTCTTTTTAAAGGGGTTTGTAAAATATCAACCTCATAATTAATTGCTTTCAGTTCATCTATTGTAAAAGCTATGCATTTTGATGAGAACAGGAAAAATAACAAAAAACTATAATTCACAAAAAGTGCCCAAATTGTAGCCCAAAACATATTGAAAATTGAAAGTAGAAAGAATTTTAAAAAAACAAAACAAATTACACTTGGCAGTAGAGGAGGTTTTGAAGCTCCTTGCTTACAGATTATGAGTTTATAGCTTTCATGGAAGAAAAAGTTTTCAGACCTTAAGTATCATTTATACTACATGTAAAACAATTCACGTATACGAATTCCGTGTTGCGATGTTGCGATCGAGAACCTGATTGGTGTGATAATTTGTAGAGAAAACTTGATCATTTTGAGCTTTTTTTTTATTAAAAAAAGTATAAAAACTGCTTCGAAGATTGCTTGGAACTTTTAATTTTTAAGATATTCAAAGAAATTATGAATATCACGTTATCTTCTTATTTTCGCTTGCAGACGTTATGGTCCGCATAAACTTCCGGAGCAACCGGAACTTATTTCTTTTTTAATGCTTTTACTTAGGCTGACTCAATCATCGCTGCATTCAATTATTTTTGGGAAAAATATATAAAAGTTAAATAAAGGTTCTTTGAATACATAAAAAAAGTATTCAAAGTATAAAAAAAAGTTAACAAGTAACAAGTAACATAAAAGTTAAAAAAAGAAATAAAGGTTTTTTGAAGTTTGTTTGTTTTTTAAGTCTCTAAATAACTCAACACGCAAACATTACCTGGAATTATTACAGAATAAAGCTCAACACTATTTTTTTTTACATGGGCTATATTTGTTTCTACTCAGTGATGAAGCCAAAGGGCCCATGTTATCGGGTCTCTATCTTCATAGGAATTGGTAACTAGTTTTGAACCATAGTTTCTACTACAGAATGGCAACAAGGAGATGATAACGCTGGATCAGTTGGCTTTTCACATTGTGAACCCTGGATGTATTATTTGTGATGTCTTTCTCTATATTGTGCTATCTGTCTTTCTACTTGACAAAGGTTTATAAGCCTTAATTGAGCACACAAGCCTGCAAATGTATGTTGTATCCATGGTTGTATCGATAAACAAACATTGTGATTGGCTGTTGAATATCCCTCATGGTTGCAAGAATTCGTAAAGTTATCGCTTTTATTTTGAATTAAAATAAAAATTCAAATAATTTTGTGCATGCACATTTGTTTTATTGAAATTACATACATTTGCTGACTTGTGTGCTCAATATAGGCTTATAAGTCATTGTCAAGTAGAAAATACAGATAGAACAATTCAGAGAAAGACATCACAAAGAATACATCCAGAGTTACGGCGGGATTCGAACCCGCTACCTCCACGCTTAACAGAGCGTTTTGACGGGCGATACCACTCGGCAAGGGAGGCCCCCGCACATTTGTGCTTGCGTGCTTGTTGTGTTGCCTCAATTGATTTATTGATTAATTGTGTTTACATTTATTTTGTAAACAACCACTACATAAGAGGAGATTTGTGCTTAAAAAATGAAATTAGACTAAAATGATTTCGAATTTTTAAAAATGTAACAATAAAAATCATCCCATTTATGTTTTCTTTGCTATGTTTATTATTTGTTCTTAAATAAAATTATATCTTTTTGATATTAAGAGTATGTTAACGGGTTGTCTTAATTACTTTTAAATTATTAAATATTCTCTTATAAAAGCTTAGCTGCA
The DNA here is from genome assembly GCA_949128135.1 of Parasteatoda lunata. Taxonomy (NCBI): domain Eukaryota; kingdom Metazoa; phylum Arthropoda; class Arachnida; order Araneae; family Theridiidae; genus Parasteatoda; species Parasteatoda lunata. The sequence goes on from OX421970.1 coordinate 118,876,428, forward strand.
ATATTTATTGGCGATCGCAACACTCGAATACGCCATCTGGGGAGAGACCGGTTTCATGCCTTTAGCCCTTCTCACTTCCCTCGCCTCCTCTTTTCAGCTGTATAGAAATGTTCTACGATATTTTCTCTTTTCTTAATATTTTACCTTTTTACTAAATAAAAATATTTTTTAAAATTCCTGTGGTACTTTTCCTTAGAACTATGTTTAATGTAGTTTTCAGTTCCATATATTTTTCCAACTTAAAAGATTTTAATCTGTATGAAAATCAAGAGAGAAACTAACGTACTTCCTTCCTCTATGACTTTCCACACGCTAATGGGGAAAGCATGTGAAGTGTTGCCATAGGTAGAGCGTTCTGCTCTACGCCACCTGCAGCCCATTTCGATCGCCAATATAATTTTCTTACGTTCTGTTGCAAGGAAAAGAAAATTCGGATTTTAATTAAAATAATAGTTATGCCATGTGAAGTCTAATCTTCCTATGTATATTTCCTAACCTTTGTACTTAATTATTAAGCATTGTAACATAGAAAATAATTCTTCAATGAAGTTTAAATTGATGATTAAGTGTTTATATATTATGTTCATTCGACTTTGAAAGTGTTTCTACTTATAAATGATTTTGTAACGTGCGTTGAAAAGTTTATAAAACTATGGTATAATTTTTTTTTATTTACATGTATAGTCAGTGCTATGAATCTTTGTCACGCTGTTTTCTTTGATGCCTCATGCCCTCTTTTTTTACAAAAAAAAAATATTTTTTGAGTTTTGGAACTTCAATTTTTTTTGAAATGTTAGGGAATATAGCTTTTTTGTTTTACTTATTTTTGTCTTTTCTTATTTACCCCTTCACTATCCTTGGGTTGCAACCAGTAAACACTATGCCTATACTTATCCTTGTGATTCTTGCATTGAATGAAAAGGGGGATCAGGTGCAATCATATAAGGTCTATGACTACTATTAGTGGCAACATCCTGAGAAAAGAAGTACCGTATATTCCGGCGTATAACGCGCACTTTTAATACAAAAAATAATATTGGAATTTACGGGTGCGCGGTATACACCGAATATAAAAAATTATTGATTAAAAAAAATTTAATATGGAAAAAAAATTTATTTTAAAGAAATAACATACCTTTACCTATATACTTTATTCATTTTCGTTATTACATAAATAGTTCATTATATTCGTCTTCCGTTATTTCTTCAGGCACGTCATCACAATCTGTTTCGTCTTCATCATCTGTGTTACCCTAATCCATAAATAAACAGTCATCTTCTGATCCGTCCAGATTATTTGAAATGCTGCATTTTTTGAATGATTTTCTAACAATCTCAGGCTTAATTTCATCCCATGCTTTTAATATCCATTCGCACACTGTTTCCAAACTTGCATGACGCATATGTCCTCCTTTCGTAAAGGTTAAATGGTTTGTTTAAGCAGACGTCTAACGGCTGAACCTTGGCCAAAGGATACTGTGAGATCCTTGGATTTGTTCGCCAAGGGCTGAACTAATGGTGTCAATCCACCCGGAATAACTGCCATATCGGTGTTACATTCTTTCAACAATTTTTTTGTATTATCTGTAAGGTGAGACCTAAACATGTCCCACACTAAAAGGCTTTCTGGTTTTCTTACGCAACCAGGACGGATTTGCCAGACATTTTTTACCCACAATTTAACACCATTTTCGTCCATCCAGCCTTTTTCGTGGACATGAACAAAAATACCGTTTGGAAAATTACATTTGGGAAAAGTTTTTCTCTTAAAAATAACCATTGGTTTTAGTTTCGTTCCATCCGCTAAGCAAGAAAGGGCTACGGTGAAATGAGATTTCTCATGTCCCGTTGTTACGTTGACAGATTTTACTCCCTTTAAATCAATTGTTTTATTACCGATCATGTCAAACATGACTGGGGTCTCATCCATATTTCCTATTTGCGAAAGTAAATATTCCTTTTTTTTCGCAGTTCTATAATATATTTTTGAAAACTTAACAATTTACTATCCAAATCTTTTGGTAGTTTTGTGATACTTTGGTTTTTTCACGTAGAACTAAATTTTTTCGAGCCATAAATCGGCTACACCAACTCACAGTAGCCTTGAAATTTTCACTCTCGTGTGGATTAATCTTTGCCCATTTTAGAGCAAACAAGCGAACACAGTTTCTTGTTACAATCAAGCCATTTTGCCGATTTTCCAAAATACAGTTTTCTACATTTTCCTCTAACACCGGCCATTTTGCTAGTCCTGTACGCAATGCACACTTATCCTTAGGCATATCCATTATTTTTTGTTCATATTTCTTCCATTCACGCACCGAACTTTCCCCAATACCAAAATGTCTCGCCGCAGCCCGATTTCCACTTTCTTTCGCAAACTGAATTACTTTGCATTTAAATCCAGCGCTGTGTTTGCTTCGTTTGATAGGAGCCATGTCTACTACTAAAAACTACGCTGAATTCTTGAAGTTTACAATGTTTACTTTTCAAAGGCAGGACATCAAATGGTGCGATTGGCCGAAGAGGAATTACGTTTTGTCTCCTGATTCGTGGTATGCTTTTGAGACATACACAATAGACAGCATTCCAGATACCCCTCCCCCCCCTTACTTTTAGAATGTGGGGAACAACATTCTTCCACACACCTGCACTGCTGAATACAACTATCTCTTTTCTCAGAATCACATTATTACTCTTTCAACTCTACCCTCACATACATGTCAAATTCAGTTCTTTTAATTTTGCAAAAGATAGGAAAAATAACTTTTTATTTACGATCTTGAAAGACGAAATATTGCACATGTACAATCCTAATTTTCGTGAGCGTTATACGAAGAGTATATCTTAAAATTTAAAAAAAAGTATTAGAAATTACGGGTGCGCGTTATACGCCGGGGCGCGTTATGCGCCGGAGTATACGGTAGCTTAAAGTCTTCTTTAATAACAATTGTCTGCTTAGTCAGCTGTAAAATAGAAGCATCTTTCTTGATAAAAAAATAAAAATCATGTTATCTTAAAATTGTGTAGTGGGTCAGAATCCAATCTAAGACTTCAATTATAATAAAATCAGTAAACCACGTTGGAAAATAACGAGCTTAATTATTTTTATGAATTAAAAAAAAAAAAAAACCATTTTAGTGAAAGACGTATTGCAAATTCAATGTCTGCAATGTTATCTTGTTGCGACACAGATATTCTTCCAAGTAAATGAGAATCTGCATACACCATTGTAGAAACATTAAGTCCTGGTAAACATATCTCACAGAAAAGCTTTAAAAAGACAATGCTGTGAAACTATTCCCCGGGACAAATATGAACCATCAGTAGAAAAACAATCTGCAATGTGAATACTAATTAAAATTTTAAATCTAAGACAAACTATATTAAATTATTATAGAACAATTCCAAATATAATCCAGGCAAAAGCCAGAAGATAACAAGTTGCTTCAAATTAATATTACAATCAAGATTGTTAAGATTTCAAACAATAGTATATAGTTGAAAGCACAACTTTTCAAATTGTAAATATAATAAAGGATTGCATACATTAAATTGAATTACAGAGAGAAAGAGTGAATCACTCCACACAGAAGAGAACATTTTTAATTAACAGAAAAGTGATCTCCTTCTGAACCTATGAGGCTTTTCTGAGAAGCACCACAAGAAACATAAATTTATTGAAGTTTATTTGTTTAATTAGGTTAAAGAAGAAATGAAATTAAAAAATAAATAAATTGTGAATCAGGGAAAATACTTTCATGCCAATTTCACTTTTACCAATAAATTTACATAGTGAAGAACACATGTAGGTTAACCTTAACTAAATCATAGTTTCTATTTTACATTAATAATGAAAACAATTAGGATATTTTGAAACCATGCTTTATAAATCTGAACATTAGGTCAGGTTAGATTGAATATTATGTAGATAGAAGATTAAGTATCTTTACAGAGCTAAGAAAAATTTTGAAAATTATTTCCTTATAAATTTTAATTCCAGTCACATTAAAAAAATAATCAATAAACTTACATAGGCATTTAAACAAAATAATAATAATAATTAACATAAGTGATATATATGTGTGTGTCTAACATATTTACTAAAATAGCTTCAAAATTTTGAATTTTATAACTATATGTCCCTTATAAACATTATACAGTTTATCTGAAAACATGATAAATATTTGTGTTATGAATTATGCTAAAGACAGTTTCCTAATTCATTAAGTTAATTTAAATAGAATAAAACATATAAAAAAACAAACCTCTTATTTTGTTTAGATTGTCTCTTATACCTCACAACTTGCCAACTCAATTCTTAATTCTGATTTTCCAGGACAGACACAGTTACAGACTGATGGCTGAAAATTTAAAGAAAAAAAAAAGTTACATAAACAACTAACTTTACTTTACTGATACAAGAACAATGTTTACTTTAAGGGAAAAAATATAAATGTTATAACTATAAATAACTAATGCATCAGACCAACAATAAAAAAAAAAAAAAATGGTTCAATACTAAAAGTTTATTTACTGTTCAGCCATTGTTTCTTCTTCTTCCTTAGCCTGCATTTCATTTCGGCTGAAAAAGAGACCCTACATTATTTTAAATGTTTTACAAAGTAAAACGAACCTTACGGAATATTGATACACAAGAATTCATTTATTATAAGGAAAGTTTTAAATACTAAAAATTACATTTTCAATTTATTTTCTACTATTTTTAGAGATTGAATGCTAAAACAATGTTTTTTTTAAATTCATCGATATAACGGCAAGTACAATGCAACTGATAAAGCAAAAGGATTAATTATATTTTTAAGTAATCAAAATAAAATAAACAATACATTATTAAATTTATTGCTTATTAATAAAAGTGTAAGATCACAAGCCACTGTAATCAGTGTAAGATAACCAGTGAGACACGGTCTTTTTCTTAATTTGAGTTTGATTAATGACATATACTGATAAACATTATAAGATATTTAAATTCATTCTGACTTTAACAATGTTATTAAAACTTTAATAATTTACAAACAGAATAACATAACTATCAGTAGGAAAAAAACGTATAACAATTTTGGTACAATGCTACTAATAATAATATACAATTCATTGAATAATTAAGATAAAAAAAATAATAAAAAAATAACAACATTACAGTAGCAATAGAGTAACACTAACTGAGACACTCCTAATGGCTTCGGTTCAAGTTGCCTCTCATTTAAGCTAAAAAAGAATAAAATTAGATGAATCTCTGAGCAACAGAGAAATTTTTATCAACATATTTGTTGCAGTAACCTCTCTCTTTAGTGTTGTACAATATACAAATTGTTATTTTGAAATAGTTCATTAATCTTAATGTCTGGTTCAATATTTTAACAAAATGCAGCTTTTTATTTAAAATTAATTTTAGTCTTATTATTTTGTATTAAGATTTGCAACTCATTGCACTGAATCTCTTTTTGATAAAGTGATGTGAACAAAAACAGCTAAACCTTTGTAAACTAGAAGGGCATTATGCTGTTTTTATTTTGCTGTTTAACAAATAAAATAGTTGCAAAATAAACCAACAATCTTTTAAGGCTAGTACCATTACCCTTAAAGAATCAGAAACCTTTTGTGAGTAAAGGCTGACTTATAAATTTTAATTATCGCCATAGAACAGTTGTGTTGTCTGAATAATCATTTGTTAAAAGTATTACTACAAATTTATTTACAGCAAAAATGGTATATAGTTAATATTACTGATACTAATAATGTAAAATAACAAAATTGAGACTGAAAATTTATGCTTGAATGCCAAAACATGATTATACTGCTCTTTAACTGTCAAATATATGCTATTATGCCCAAAGTGAGTTCAATACTCATAGTGATCTTACCTCTGTCTCTCAGGGGCAGAACCAACAACATTAAAAGAGAACTAGTACTTAAATTTACTCATAAAATAATCAATAGCCTCTAAACATTATTTCTACATTTTGTAAGTAGCACAATTAAGAATATCAGGGGAAAAAAACACTACTGAATACATACTGAATACTTTTCTTTACAACATCAGAGTACAAAGTCTGTTAAGAGTCCATTGACCACTCTTTCCTGTTGATATCGGCTGAGTTCTGGTGATGCGCCTAAATGTTAAGACAAGAAAATTATATTTTCATAATATATATAAAAGTAAATATAAAGTTGAGTATGCATACACTTCTTTTTTAGCAACTTTGCTATACATTATTAAAAGATGTTAGCCAGTTGTATGTTGCCTTTGTAGTTTAAATGAATGCCATCTTTACCAACACATTCATCTACAGATAAAGTTAACTGACAGAACATCAGCCTAGGCAAAATACAAATAGTTTTTATAACTTCGTTGAATCTCCTAACAGTGGCGTTCTTAAAATTAACAAAATGTCAATGCCTGCCCTGATCTTTCAGGGAGAGAAATTTGTTGACTCTGCGCTCTAGAATCTGTGAAAGAACAACAATTCTTCCACAAATTTTCTCAGCTGTATAAAACCAGTTTCTAAAAGTTGAGCACTGTACCCAGCTGCACATCATCAGTACCATTGAAGTTAAGCAAAGCAAATTATTAATTTATAGCATAACCATATGATATGTTGAAAAACAAGTCAGATGAAATATAAAGCAACAATCTCTGAAGTAGAATAGTTACAAAAGATACAAACAATGACAACAGTTAAATTATATAATCATTGAATAAGTTTAAATAAATTACATTAATCTATCCACATTAATACCAGGACATGAAACAACATCAACATCCCAATTTGGTTCACCATTCAAGTAATTACCTAAATACTTCACCATTGAATCACCTAATAAAAAGAGTAACAAAGTAAAATATATGTAAGTATTTTGTGAAAGGACAGAAGAAATATGCAGTTTGTTTTACATTATCTTTTACGACTAAAACAGTAACTCTAAAAAATCTTGAGGTGTTGAGATTAATATATATATATATATATATATATATATATATATATATATATATATATATAGATCGATATAACAAATACAAGTAGTTTTATTAATAATTAATTGAAAAACTTTAAATTACACTATCAAACAACTCTTCATTGTTAAGAAGAAAAAAATCAATATAAAAGCTAATTTATAAATAAAATTTAATATATTTTCTAGAAAAAAAAAGAAGTTACCTTTGGATTATGTCATTGAAATAAACATAAATCATCTAAATTAAATATAAAAAATTTCATTACTAAACTGCTTCACACAAATTTGTCGGAAGCAGAGAAAAACATTCATGAATTAATTTTTTTTTATTACGATATTGGGCCATTCTCCTGTTATGCACGGGACATTTGCAGGCTTTTGAAGTATATAAAAATAGTAAAATAATGGAGTAATTAATAATTTTTTAACAATTCATTTCAAAACAGGTCTGTTTCTTAAAGATTGTATAGAAAACAAATCAAAAATTAAAGTTTAAATACTTGAAAAGGGATTTAATATAGTCGTTATGCACGGGACTCAGAAAAAATATTAATTTCTACCCTGACTTCTATTTTTCATAAACTCTGTGAATTTAGAACTTGTATATTGTCATTATATTTTTTTCTCAGCTGATAAACATTACTTCTATTAAATTATGCTACATATTTTCCAAATACATCATTCGATAAAATTCTAAATTTAATTTATTTGTGTTATGCACGGGACATAACTAATGTTATGCACGGGACATGTCAGCAATTTATTACACACAGAGGCATACACTTGATTTAATTATGTATATTTTGACGTGGCAACACTAATTCATATTTTGAATTTAGTTTGTGATCTGGATTAGAAGCTTTATAAATCATTATAAAGGATAATTACAACTGTATCACCAACGAAAGAAAACAGAGTTTAGGAATAATACACCATCAAGAAGCCAAATTGAAAATACCAACAAGATTTTTCAAGCTTTCGGAAAAGCAATGAGAAAATCATGAAAATCTTTACCTAAATCTCCAGCAAAAAAAAGCAGTTTTAGTCAGTTTAAGACAATAAAGCCCACATGTCCTGTTAGAACCAGTTTAGGACGTTCAAAACTAAGCCCCTGTGAAGCATATTCAGTTTTTAAGGATGAATACCCAAATTCTTCCATCAGCTTTTCCACATTTTGAAAGTTAAGACCAGAAAATGTTTTTTTGCTGCATCAAACACCAGAAGATCAGTATGTGAAAACTTCTTTCTTCAGCTTAAAGCACTAAAAGTTCCATATGATTCGAAAACTATTTTGGAAAGAAACACTTTGTAATGATTCGATAAACTCCTTATGTTGGCAAAGATTTTGTAAAAATTGCTGCTATGGGCAAAAATTAAAATGTAATGAAGATCTTTCTCATAATTGTTTGTTGGAAAAAAAGGGGGGGGGGGAAAGTGAAGATGCAAAATTATATTGCCAAGTGAAGCAGACATGCATTGGATAAGTTTTGGAAAGTACGTGCGACAATTTTTCATCAATAAGGTTTCATATTAACGCAAAAAGAATTCAATTCCAAGAATTCCAAAATGATAAAAGTTCACCTGAAAAAAGAATTTTGCTATGAACTATAGCTGTTCATGTGAGGATCAAGTACAGAGTGTACTTTGGACTCAAAAAAGTATAACTTTATTTACAGCTGCAGTATTCTTGCCCGAAAAATGCAGTACTTACGTAATATGTTCCAACATTTGTGAGAAAGAAAAAAAAAATACTGTCAAAGCTTTCATTGAAAACATTTATAAAGAAATCAAGTCAAATGATGAAGAAAACAAATTTCTTGAAGAGGTAATCTGGACAGATAAACCTTCATCAAAGTTTAAAAATAGTAATGCGAAAAATGCAGTACTTACGTAATATGTTCCAACATTTGTGAGAAAGAAAAAAAAATACTGTCAAAGCTTTCATTGAAAACATTTATAAAGAAATCAAGTCAAATGATGAAGAAAACAAATTTCTTGAAGAGGTAATCTGGACAGATAAACCTTCATCAAAGTTTAAAAATAGGTTCATGACCTTGCTGCTACAAGACCATAGAAATTCAAAAAGACTCTACTGGAAATATTTTGCAACTGCCCATGGCAAAGGTGTGGTGGATGGAATTGGCGGTGAGGCAAAATGCTTGGTACAAAACCCTGTTGGGTCAAATAAATCTACAGCTCCAATTGTGCAGTCTGTGGAAGATACTGTAAATGTTGTAAAAAAAGCTATACATCTACTACAGTGATGATATTTTTAGATAAAGATATAAACAGAGATAATAATATGTGAACCAACGCAAGAGTAATACTTTACCAGGAATTTCTAAAATGCATGGAATTACACATTCACCTTCTGGTTCAAACTTTTATAAAAATGCTGCAGCACCAATGAAAGGAAATCTTAATACCAGGGCAATTAACACCACAAAAAGTATTGGAGGAAATTGGGTTGTTGTGAAATATGATTATAGTTTATATGCTAGAGAAGTTAAGCAAGTGCTGGGAAATGATATTCAAGTTACTGCCATGGTAAAGCATGGAAAATATTGGAAATGGCCTAAACGGGAGAAAAAGTGTTTTACAACAAGAGGAAGTTGTTAAAGTTATTCAGCCACCTATAGTTATAAATGCTCTTGGAGTTTTTGATTTACCCGATTTTTAGAGAAATCTAAGTTATGCACGGGACATGAAAATAAGTGCTAATTTTTTATCTAATATTAAACTCGGAGAAACTTCCTTTGTACTATAAGTCGGTACTAAGAGAAAGAAAGTAAAGTTGAAGCAGTTTCTGTTTTGCTCTAAAAATAAATGAGAAAAATAAAAATTATCATGTTTTTGTGTTATGCACGGGACAACCAATTTCTGCTCAAATAAATTGTTATTTTTTACATAATTTTAATTAGATTTTTAAATTTTTAATTCATTTTTAAATAAGAGTATTATATAGATATACTTAAAAAAGAAGAAAATTGAAATGCTATAATATTTTTTCAGCTAAAGAAATAAATGTAAATATGTTGATTATAACATGAAAACTTAAAAAGTACAAAGCTAAATTTTAAGAATTGTTTCCATAATAAAAATTTAAATATAACTATTATTGTATCTAATTTTTTAAGATTTAACCTATGTACTTTATTATTCAATAAATAAAAAATATGTACAAGTAAGATAAAAATTGAGGTTTAGAGTGTTTACAGTGGAGAATGGCCCTATTCTTAAAATACATACATTTCACATATAAAGAGAAACAAACGATGTAATTTAAATTCTAAAGCGTGGTAGTTTCAGAAATTTAATATAAGTCATTAATCTTTTTTAAATTTCATGTAATTTTGTTTTATATAATGCTTTAAAACATACACTAATGTTATAAATCTTTAACTAATAAGAATTACCTGTAATTAAAACTTTCATGATGATAAAGTATGAAATCTCGCTCAACCAAATAAAGAATAAGAATGGCGAATAAGTTTGGCACAGTACGGATTATACAATCAATATAGGGTTATAAGAAGATTGATGGATAAAAGCTAGTGCCTAGTTAACCCTCTCCTGAAATTTTGAGTTTTAAAAAAATTCACCTCGTTTTCTAAATAAACAAACAGCTAGTTAAGCGGAAGTAACTTCACCCAGTCCGTACGAACTTCCGCTACGTCACTATAGCCTTCTTATTATAATGTTTTGCATTAGATTTCCAAACATTGTTGGCGTTTTCTTTTATCTTGATAACGTTTGTTGTTTGGAAATTTAAAAATCTGTTTTATTAAATCGAAATGAATTCTTCCTATTATCACAAGTTGAATGATAATGGCAAGAAAAAATTGTCATATATTCAGTTGCCTGATCCTTTTTCTGGATAGTTATTTTAGAGTTTAAAATGTGAAATGCAATTAAGATTTTAAAAGACACTGGTCTCTAGCAGCTAAGGAACATCTGAAAACATCACAGCTTAAAACTTGTAACTTTTATATATGACATTAAAAGAAGTGCAAAATGTGTCTTTATTGTCAATATGTAACAAAAATTTTATTTTCTTCAAAAAATTAAAATAAAAGCAATATCTCCAATTCCCACACGCAAACAAAAAAAACAAGAGATATGTTACGTCATCAAATTTTCTTAAAATGCATTTACTTTATTTTTCTTTAGGAAGTTTAATTGTTTAAACTACTTTGCACTACTTTTAATGTAAAAACATCTTGAACAGGGCAATTATTGATATAAATTTTATGTCAACTTAATAAGTGCTACCATAATAATGTTGTTCATTGAATTATTACAGGTACAGTAACTTTTTTTTCTAGATCAAATAAAGCTATAAATTAGCAAATATCACAGATGCTATTTTTAAAAATTGAATTGCTTCTAGAGAAATTTAAACAATGGCTAACATTTAACCAATCAAAATTTTTTGCTTATCAATTTTATATATTTAAATGAGCAAGAAAATAATAAACAGAAAATTATATTTAATTATTATTTTTTTTTAATGAAACAATTTTACAATACGCCTCGCGGAATATCATGTAGTAAGCAGCTGCAAATTTTCTAACCGGAACTAGAGCAGGCATGCAGCTCGAGATTGTTATTGTTTACATTTCTACTGAAAACACCATCCATACAAAAAAAAAAAATATTTAAAATTTCCCATATCTTGCAGAATTTGAAACGAATTTCCTATAAATTTTGAAAAGATAATTTCGTAATTTATTTAAAATTGCTCCAAACATTTTGTTAAATTTTATTGAACATTTTTAAAATTACAGAAAAAAAAAAAGAAAGGAAGATAAAAAATTAGTTATTTTAAGCTATTATAAACTATATTTTCAGAAATATTTAAGCTAGGTTTACGAAATTTTACGTAGTTTCTGCGAATAATAAACAAAATAATTAATACAATTTACCACCCAAGTAGCACTCAATATCGATTGATCTCGAAAAAACTTCGCTTACGACGTCGATCGATGTTCTTCCGAAACATCGATCTATGTAAAAACGTCAGATTTTTTTTATATTGTACGACATTGTAAAATTGATATAGATCGATATCTCAATAACGCAGTAGAATGTAGAGTTTGAAAAAACCATATTCCACGGCGTTTACAGACACAGTAGAATGACGATGAATATTTTCAACACGTTATTCGTACAACAAATATTAATAAGCATTTAAAGATGCGGCAGAACGCCGATCGATAATTTTAATACGTTATTCAAGGAAATTTTTTCACTGGATATTGTAGGATATAGGTACAATGTCTGTTAATTATTTTATATGGTTTTGCACTTCAGATTTTATTTCGCTAATTGCACTCCAGGCTGTACAGTTGCAGATTCAATTAATTTGATTTATAATGAGTTTTGAAAAAAATCCTTCGATTTGTCCAGGATATCTTGAAAAGAGCTACATGCTCTGCTCAGTCTATGCCTATTTAACAGAAAATTAATCATTTCCTTGCATGCTAGACAAAAAGCATTCTGCAAACTAGTGGGTAAAGATTTAATATTGCCTTAGAATAAATCATATGTAAGTATTTAAGTCATACTTTCAAAGTTCAAGGTGTGTAGCCAGATTTTTCAACAAAAAAAAAAAAAGCACCCAAAAATATTTTTAATCATTTTCAAAAAAAAAAAAAAATAAATAAAAATAGATTAATATATAATAAGGATTTTAGCAGTAATAAGCTTAAAAATTAATTAAGTGTAAAATAGGTGAATAGGAATAAGTATGGGCACTGTAGATGGAATGTAAGAAGTGAATATTAATTTAAGGCATGATAATTATTTTCAGCTCAACTATGATTTATAAATCAAAATCAAAGACAATTTGCTTGTTTAAAAATAACCACATTTTACATGTATGTAAATTAGTTTTCTTATTTTTTAGCATTTGCAATGTACATTTGATCTTCAGACAGGATTCAATCACTGAAAATTAGTAATTTAATATATTGCACAATAGCACTAAAAACTCAAAAAATATTATAATTTTATGGGTTTAATAAAATTTACCCTTCTGATATGAACGTGCTTTGTAATATAGAAGGTGTGAATGATGAGGAATAAAACAAAAAGTAGTTATGAATATTTTATTTGAATAAACATTGAAACATTTAGTAAAACACATTGACTTCGTTATGACATCCTAAAGTTTTCATCTTTAGGATTCTGTGACTTCCAGAGGAAGTCCTATATTTACCGCTAAATATCCTACGGATGTCATCTGCGTGTTAGAATGTCCCGCCTGCAGATATCTTAATGATGTCATAACTAAGACAGTTTCAGGATACCTTTAGAACGCTTTAGGATGGCATTAGGACAAAAAAAAAGACCAGTTTAGTAATGATTTAGGTAACTTGTGGGATGCATGTCGGAAATGGTATGATAGTAGTAGGAGTGTCTTATTTTGGAAATAAATTTCATCTCTGAAATTTTTATTAATATTAGTAACTTAAATACTTTGTATTGTATTAAGGATTTTCTTTTAAATTTACTGAATTAGAGTTCAGAAAAACGTTTTCTAAATGAAAAAAATGGTGATAGTTTTTAATTTGTATAACAACTATCTCTATAGGCATTACTAATTTTCCAGAAAAATGGGCTATTCCTCAACTATTTTTTTTTAGGAAAATTAGTAACGCAAAAGGAAGTAAAACAGTTAAAAAAACAAACATATCTAAAGAAAAGAACAATGTGACATTTTAATCCAAAAATATGCAAGTTTATTGGATTTCACATTTCTATTGTTTGGAATAAAAACTTGGCCATTATTAAAAAGTCTAATTGAATGTACCCTTTGAAAACCAAGGAAGGTTATAAGTCTCCTACTTAGAAATATTCTTTAAAGAAAACTAACGCTAATTAAATTATGAACCTTGTTGAATCTTTTGTGAACATTGTAATTTACGATTGCTTCATTATTGCTCATATTGTTTAATGAAGTAGATATATTAAAGATCTTATAATAAAATAATGAATAATTTTCTTTTTAACTTTGCTCTAATACTGAGAACTTCACATTAATATTTAAATTTCTCATATTATCAATTGAAACTATTTAATTGGCAAAATAATTCTCATTACATTCTCCTGCAAAATTTAATAAAAACATTTTATATTATAAATAGTTTAAATGAAGTTGACTATTTTACCAAAACTCAAAATAGATATTTACGGATCACATACTTTATTGTTTAGTTATTATGTCAATGATGCAATTTAAAAAACAAATAAAACTAGAAAATTATCTATTTTTATATACAAACTAAAACAGCTGTTGCTATGTTTTGCTGAAGAATTGTTAGCAGAAGGCATACTTAAATCAGTATCTTGAAGATATTAAAAATGACAACTTGTTTTAAGGATTTATAAATTTTTGCAGCATTAATTTAATGTATGCAAATAAATATGAGAATAGAAAAAAATAAACAATATTAGAGTCACATATGTAAAACTTTTATTTACACAATTATTTTGTAATTTTTTTTCAAAATAAACTTTTCTTTCTTTAGCACTGCGCAACCAGCCTTTAATAATGCTTTCAACTTCATTTACTTCAGTGTTTGCGAAAACACTGCAAACAGCCTCTAAAACATAAGAAAAAGAAAATATAAGCAAATCAGTAGATATTTTTATGAAAAAACAGAAAATTATTTCAGAACCTATTTTAAAGGTATCTAAAACTAAATTAGTAGAAGCCCAGGTTTCTGTTACTCTCAGGGAAAATATTATGAGGTGACCTTTTTACGTTGCTTTTTTAATTGCGCATCATACATAACAGTATACTAGTTCACAAAAAATAAAATGATGTGATACATGCTTGATTCATCGTCACAAGAATAATCAAGTAACATCAACTGTAATAATGATAAAGCTGTTAGTACAAACACATATACAGGGGTGATTGTGAGCCCAAGTCAAAATTCTGGAAAATTTCTTGAGTAAAAAAAAAAAAAAAAAAAAAAAAACAAAGCTTAAATCAAAAAATTAGAAAAAAAATTTGAACAAGGTTTTTTTTCTTTGTCTCAATATTTGTTAGTTTACTTAAAATATATTTAAAGTTTTACACATACCTATGATGACCTGAGAAGTAATTAAAATTTACAAATATGTCTTTCTTTCTTTTAAGTTACACCTTTAAAAATTTTATTTCCGAAAACTTTTGAGATAAATGATTTTTTGAAAGGTCTGAACCTTCGATCTCCGGAAACTTCCAGATCACAGTTAGCGAAAAATCCGGAAATCAGGATTTTTTCCGGAGCACAATCAGCCCTGCATGTAACAATGATCAGAATATTTTAGAGTGCAAGTCAAAAGAAGTGTTGGATAACTGAAGTATCGTATGATTACCTTTCTGCTGTGACTGGAAAAGAATATGGTGATACTAATAACAAGATTATTGCAAACAATTACACACTTATAAATTATTCCAAACACAGAGAATGTTAGAAATTTATAAACTCATTGAAAATTCATGGAATACTAAAACTATAATATATTAAAAAGTAAAAAAAAAAAAAAAAAAAAAAAGCTGGTTATAGATGTTTATTTGAAAACTAAATTTAATAATAATACCATTTTAATGGGTATAAATACTTTTAAAAATAAGATTCACTTTCTAGAAAGGCAACTTTAGCAACACAAATTTTAACTATATACTGTCAAAAATGGAATAAAATATATATATATAAACAGAGATTAAATATTACCAATAATTGTGCCTGACACTCTGTAACTCAGCAACATCATCAGGCATGATGTGACGAAGTGCTCGTCTTCTATGTTCTTTAAAATCAGTTCCATCAAGACTTTGCAATCCAGCAGACTATGAGAAAAAAAAAAAAAAATTATTAAAATCAAAAAATTTATCACCTTATGCCTTAAGTTCAGAAAATAATTTATCTTAGGGTAGCAAAGCATTATTAATTTACTTAGAAACAAATGAACTTTTACCACCACTGCAAAAGAATAATTTAAACAAAAAATTATACATTTCATTATATTAAAAATACATAAAAGCAATTTCGCTGATTATATATTATTAAGTTATAAATTTGTTGAAGGAAGTTTTGTAAAAACTCTCCGCTTGAATTTTTATTATTGGGAAGAAAATTTTCTATAACTTTAAATGCTAGAGAAAATGATCATATAAAGGTTTTCAGAATTATTTCCAAATTATTCAGCAAAGAATTTAGCTTTACAAATTCACGGACACATTTTTAAAGCAATCCGAAGATCGCATCGTTGATGCATTGAGGGTGCAGCTGAAAAAAATTGCATAATGGTTACTAATAAATTCAAGATGAAGTATGTTGCTCACGTCTTAATTCAAATTAAGCTTTATATCATGATCTCATTAAAAAAAAATTTATATTGCAGAATATTATCAAAGATTATATTTAAAAGCATTCTATAACAACTTTTCAAACAAAGTCATCGAATTATTTTAATTTATGGAGAATTAAATAAATACAATAAACAAAAATTAAGTAAAATAAAAAGGAAAAAAATTATGTAAGTATCTGAAACGAATAAGAAATTATACAAGTAACAATATTTTAAAAAAGCAAATTAATACAATTCTGAAAATTTTATTTTAAAGAAAACAAAATTTCATTCTGAAAATAGTTTATCGTAAATCAGTCCTTGTAAAAGAACAAGCTCTTGGAGAATCTAGAAAAAGACAATACTTATATTTACAATAAAATGCTTTTTGTAAACATTCAAATAAGTAAATACTAATTAAATGTTTCAACCACAACTATTAGTTAAAGAATGTTAATGAACATTTAATAACGGAGAAAATATGTAGATCAACTACAAGTAAGTTTTATATGCCATTTAAAACACTAAATATTTTATCTTAAAAAATCATTGAATATTATTTTAAAACCTGTCAAAAAATACATATTATGAAACACAAGATACCAGAAGTTTTAATTCTAAATATATATATATAAAAGTAAACTAAGAATTAAAATATAAACACATATATTTAAACCAGCTTCACATTGCAAGAGGCGAATGATGACAAATATATATTTACAAGAACTTTCAATTTATTAAAAGAAAATAAACTCCTTACAGATTCAACAACTTACCGGTAGAATTAGCAGATTTCTTAGGTCATTAGGGATGATTGTGAATGCCGAACTTTAGAACCTGAAAAAAAATGACAATATTAACTTAATACATATTGATTACTTATTACTTGTGTTTACAATGCTTAAGGTGCTAACACTAACGTAAGATGGTGCTTAGCTAGCAACAAGAACAAACAATAATAAACAAATGGAAAGAGGCCATATCATGACTGCCAAAAAAGGGAGTTATTCAAAATCTAGCAACCATGGTAACCTTTTTAACAATAGATCTCTAAATAAATAAAACAAATTTTCACTTCTTATTCACCAGAATTACTTATTATCATTAATATCTTATGAAATACAACAAATGTATATAATTTACCTCTTTTGTTAAAAAACAAAATTATCCATTTGAAGCTGTAGTAAGCAGTTGCATTGGGCTTGTTATTGTTTACATTTATATTGAAAACACCATCAATAGACAATTTATAGAAACAATTATGTAGAAAAAGGTAAAATAACAATATATAAATAGTGAATATGAATAGCAACATTGAAATAATTTAAAATGTCATTTCATCTGTAATTAGAAGAAATGATTAATTTAGGGTTACCAAAAAGCAAGCCAAATAACAAGTTGAACTTAAAGGAAGAAAAAAAATAGAATAGAAAGAATGAATTATCAGAACAGTTAAAAATTAGGCTCACGAAATAATAAAAATAAAGCTTCCTCAATAATTATTAAAAAAATTCAATAAACCACGCATGTAAACATTTAAATTGCAATTAAGATATTCAAGATAATGATGGGGTTCAAGTACACTTATAAATCAATTATATAAATAGATTATAAAAAAAAAAGATAAACAAATAAGAAACTAATACAGATATTTGAGCTTATAAATACCTCATTATTTAGATTTCACTAGCAAAATTGCTCTTGTCAATGTCGTCACTGGGTAAAATAACATTACCGGTAAAGATGAAGTTAACACGCATGCGCTCAACGATGATCCTATGAAAGGCCTGTCATATTGCTGTCTATTTTTGATATCCTACGAAATTCTTTCTTCTGACGATCTACGGATATGACAGTTACAGGAGTGTTCGGAATGTTTTGGGATGTCTTTAGGATGAAATTTGCTGTATGGGTTCTTAGGTCTCCAAGTCCAAAGAATTGGTCACGTCAATTATCTTAGGTTTTCGTCCTTCCCAATCAGTGGCTGTAGCAGACCTTCCCAAATTTTTCCGCAAGCTCTTGGCCTCAAAGCGTTCGAGAACTGTAGCTGGAAGCAAAACATTGAGTAATATTATAACATTTAAAAAATAAAAACTGAAAGACTAACAAAACACAATTTATTAATGAGTATATAACGAAACTTAGACAACTAAATTGAATAAGGGCTTTGAGCAATGATTCTCAATAAATTTTTTTGTTACAGCACACTTTTAACCATTTCGAAATTTGACGGCACACAATGAAAAAAATTATATTAAAAGTTGTTACTGTTGTCACTGTGTTAAATAGTTTGTGATAATAATATATACTACAAAAGCACGTTTATTAAGGGATTAATTATTACTTTCGACAGATTTTTTATTAGTTAGTAACAGTTATTTTTTTTCTTCTTTTTGCTAGTTATTGTTAGCTTGTTTTCTATAGTTATTAACTGTTATTTTTCGTGATTTCTCGTTAACTAGTTTTTTTGCTAATTATTAATTCTTAGCTTATTTTTTTTGTTAGTTATCTTTTGTTAATTTGTTGCATAGCTTATTTTAATGATTAAGTTTTATTTCCATTTGTAAGTTAATATTTAGCTTGCTTTCCTTTGTTAATTAATTATTTTAATAGTCATTAAATTTCCTACTTATTTCAAAATTGAGCAATAAGCTGCAGCTTATTGCTCAATTTTCCGGCATAGGGTATTCAGAAATACTTGTTTCCTTTAATTATTTATAGATGGTCCCTCAAACATCACATTTTATTGTTAAATATGAAAATTCACATGAACTAAAAATCTCCCAAGTTTCAAAATAGTACTCTAAATGTTTCTTGAAATTTTTTTTTTTTAAAATGCCAAAAACTGGAAATTTCTCTTGTAGGGTAATTTATGTTTTTGGTAATCAGGAACGAATAATTTCTTTCAAAAACAGAGCGGAAACGAAATTTCCCTACCAGTTTTTTAATCTTTTCTATGGATTGCAGAAATTTCAAAAACTTTTTTTTTACATGACCTCTTGTAATGTGTTAGCGAAAATTATAAATAGTAGAATTATGTCTTTTGTCCATGAACAACATGCTTTAATTTGCTTTAGTTTCCTATTTTTTAAACATTTAAATTGCAAAGTTTCGTTTTTTTACGAACGAATATCAATTCACTTCACGTATTGAATTTTTATTATTTATTGGCAATCCGTCCCAGATACCGAAGCAATTCGAAATCAACAGTGTAAGAAGTTCCAGGAGTTGGTAGCAAGCCTTTTTTACAAAATGTATTTAGTTTATTATTATTACATATATTTCTATTAGGAATCTTTGTTTTGTCTATTAGGAATTTCCCAATAGACAAAACAAAGATTTTCATAATGATTTTGTTGATGCGCTAAGACTTAGTGAAAGAATTTACTTTTTTTTACTTCAAAAAATATATTTCAAATCACTTTTTTCCCCCCTTCTTTTGAAGCATTACACTCTCGGAATAACTGGCGATAATTGTTCAGTAAGCACCGCAATCATTAAAAATAGTATACTTTTGTTGCATAGTCTCTTATTTGCAAGATTTTTATTGAAATTTATAAATTGGTTAAATAATAATCAATCAAAATTTGAAAATACTAATCTGTTTAAAATGTTTTAAACTTTAAAAAATGTGCCATATCTTCTCTTTTTCATTAATAAAACATAAAATTTTTTCCCCATTTGCACTTTATGACTATCATAACCATGACAATAATTTAAAAACATCTTCAACATCCTTTAATCCTTAACGCATGGCTATCAGATGGGTAGGAGAAGCGTTTCATTTTTAGATAATCCATAGAAAAGAGTAAGAAATATATTATAATGACTGTCATTTCGTGATATGACCCATTTAATAACAAATATAAACCCATTCTACATTAGACTAATATATCTTAAAAAAATATTTAATTTTTTGAAGTGGATATATTTTCCGGCATTAAGTTTAAAAGTAAAGTAAACCTCAATAATTTTAAAATATATAATAGTTATTTTCATTATCTAAAATTAAAAATTAGGAGAAGCAGAAAATTTTAAATATCTCCCTAACCTGTAACTTTGATCTTGACCATCCATTAAAATAAATCCTTTAAATTGAAAAATTGAGTGACATTTATTGTCTTAGATAAGTTTTAAGAAAACTTCTTCAATCACAGACTCAAATAATTCAACTTTTATAAATAACACAAAGTTAAACACATACATGAATTATTGCATTTGAAATTTAAAAAAAAAGTAAATAAATACTTTTGTTCCACAAAAAAGGGACTAAAGATGGCTCGAGGGAAATTATTTTTAAGTTATAAACTTTCAAGTCAAGAATGACCAAAAAGTCTTGATCTGCTTCTGATTTCATTTGAAGTCTAAAGTTATGTGGTTTATTAGTAACAATTCCTAAAAAAGTATATAAATAAATTAAAAAAAAAAAAAAAAAGACACCCCTAGAAAATTTCTATAGGAATAAATTAATAATTTGCTTCTGAAATTCGGACCATGTAGATACGTTGTGCCATAAGAGAAAAAAATTAGAAGCTCACGAGTCCAAAAACATTTTTCCTGAAGCAATAAAGATAAAATCGAGTGAATTTATTTCCCCATCGGTTAGCAAAGGGACATACCTGCCAACATTGGAGAAATAAAATAACGGAGATTTTACTAACCAACCCAATTTCGGGTTTACTGATGTTCAACTCCGTAGTCTTGTAATTTTGAACCCAATCCATGGAAATTGTTGGATCAAGTAATCAGAGAAACCAACCACATTTGAGTTACATGGAGAGAAAAACCACCCACGGTTAGCATGATGACAAGGGGACTCTAACCCATGATCCGTCTACCACTGAGGATCACTGGGGTCGGTGCAAGCTAAATGCGGATTTCGTATCGACCAGTCATCGCTGGGATTCGAACCTGGGTTCACTCATTGGAAGGCGAACGCTCTATCTCCTGAGTCATCACGGCTCGATTAAAAAAATTAACACTCAATATATTACAGTACTATCATTAGTACCATCTGTTGAGGAATAAGTGAAGTATTTTTGCCATCAGTGGATATTTTATAACCAAATGTTTTTTTTCAATTTCTTCTACAAATACGGAAAAATTTTAGAATATACAGGCAAACAGAAGATAGTCGTTAAATACGGAAGTCTTCCTTAAAAAAACATGAAACTTAGAACGGATAACCTGCACAGTTCGAATTTTCCATATTGTTTGAAATATATCGGGATATTTAAAAACCTCATGAAAATCAATAAATGCCGAAAATACAATTGAAATATTACATCGATTTACGATACTATTGGCGTAAATTAAGCGCGTCAAAAAGTGATTATGATTCTGCCTCGGGACTCCTGGTATGCTAGTTCATTCCTGATCATTGCGGTAATCTATAATTAGAACTGCAAAAACATCATAGGCTTTCTAGAAACGGTAATTTGGTTGGCTTCTTCAACGCAGTAAAGGAAAACAAAACTTTATTTTGAAGATAAAAGCCTCAATTATTTATCAAGTAATTGTCTGTTCGACAATTAAATTTTCTTTATTTCGTACAACTGCGAATAAAAGCGTTAAATACTGTACTTTTTGCGAGATTGGGTAAGGCAAAAAATTTACTGACAATTCCAGGTTCTGGGGTAAAACTAAGTTTTTCCCCTGCTCTTTTTTACCACGAGTTTTCCGATATTCCAGGTGAGTACTAAACCTGTACTCGGTAAATGTTTCGATAAATTTTCCGTTTGAAACTGATCCAGAGCTATATATTTTGGGGAAAATAACTTATAACACAGCTGTAAAAAACTTGTAGAATTTTTATTGTCCCTTAAAAATGTTTTAAAAGTATTTACATAGTCAAAATTCACAGGAATGCCAACATATTTTTCTAAAGTTTTATTCTTTCACGATATTGTGATAATTTTAAACTTTCCATAGTGATGTCATTTAACTTAAATCAATAGAGAGGAATGCGTTCATTTAAATAATGTGAAACTAATTTAAGATTATTTTGTGTACTACAAATTTATACAATATCTTATAACTTCTTAAAAAGATATTTTAAGAGCTTCAATTTACACCAAGTTAAATTTTTATATATAATTGAAATAAATCATAATACATTCCAGACTGTATTACTGTAAAAAAATTCTTCTATAGAAACACATACTAACTAAAAAATGATGTATTATTAATTACTGAAAAACAGAATAAAAAATTAAATAAAATCACAAAATTAATTCTATGGACCTTTAAAATTCAGTAACTGCATTTAAACTCTCACCTTGTTCTAAATAAGATTTTTAAAATGTAGTTTAAAAATTGCAGTATTTACACACTAAGTACTATTGTAGATCTGCTAATTGAAATTTTTTTTTTAACACAGCCATAAATGAAATAAAACAAGAGACAATGAAATTCAATAAAATTGCTTTTTAGACCTGATGGAACAGGAAAGGCCCTGGTTGAGATGGGCTAATTTCGTAGATTTTCTTAGAACTAGGCTGCCAGTAAGCAGCTTTGATTTTAGCAAGGAAATTTAACCCTACCACAAAATTCATAAGCTACAAATCATACATGGTGGAGTGCAGGGGATGGGGGCTGTGATGTTGTGAGGACCACCCATAGGGTCAGCAGAGGGGGAGATAAGGACTAATAGATTTATGAAGAATTAGAGTGCAGAAAGCCTTATCTTAACAATTTGTTCTTGAGGAACATAACATTTCTTAGCATTCACTTTTGTGGGGTATCTATTTCAATAAGGAAGGAAAAAGCTGTTGGCAGGTAGCCTTACTGAAAAGAATTGGAGATCAAAGATAAATCAGAAGTCATAATGGAGAAATTTTCAGAAGAAGGTATTGGCCCACAGTGGGCTGTCTGGCCAGCTATGATGCTGATGAAAATCAATAAAAAATTTAATAATTTCATATGAAGATGCGTTGTAAATTTTCAAATCCAAGATTTCTTTAAAAAAATCTAATGATTTAAATCTAAATGTAGGTTAGAAACATAATAAGCCAGACGACCTGCATATGAGGTTGAGGGTACAGTTAAAAGAGAAACATGTCATTGTGTAATAAATAATCATTATTTGTACCATCATTTCTCCATATTATACTTCCTGGCACAGCTGCGCTCACTAAATGTTCTTGCCCGTTGTGTAGCAATAGTTAGTTCTGAATCAACCAATAGTCGATGCATATTTAACCCTGCAGAAATCCTTTCATTGTAATGTCTAAGGATCTATTCCTGCAATTATTATTCCATAGATGTTATATTACTTCAATGCCTATTAGAAAAACCTAAATCAAAAATTATTTAACCCCCCCCCCCAAAAAAAAATGCTTAAATTGTAAACATGGTACTTGGCAGAAAAGTTGCAGACAATTTACGACACACCCAAAATCTTGAATTGCCTTTGAATAAAGAAAAAGAACCTTTCTTGATTCTCTTTTAGGTGGTTCTGTTTGTTTTATGTCTATGTGTAAAAAAAAAGTAAGTGATGGATTACTTAAAATTTATGACAAAAAAAAACAAAACAGGTATTTTATCCTCTTGCGGAAATTGCAACGATCGACGAACTGCATTTTAAATCGTCGAGAATTTCTTTTCAAAGTAAGTATAAGTTTTCAAAATAAGTGAATTTTCTTTGCACAGTAAGTTTGAGAAATGTTAAATCTTTCGAGAGGTTTATTTTCCAGTAAAAACATGTAGATTTCAACTTACTTATGTTTAAACTTTTTAGCTCTCTGAACACATTTTTCGTAAGGAAAATGTTTCCTATTAACCAACCTCAGTTTTCTTTTAATTTAGTATTTAAAATTATACTTGTCTTCACAAGTCCAAATTAGTCTGTGACCTTAATGCAGTCAGAAACTATCCCGGTTAAAATGTTTGCTCATCTAACGTACATGGTGACAATGACTTTAAAAATTACACAAATAAACTTTATGTTGTTTTCAAATTTAAGTCAAATTTAATAAGATAGTAAAGAAACGGAATAAATCTCTAAAGAGTTAAATCTGTAATCAAGAAAGAAAGAAGAAAATTCTTCAATCTTTTTTTTTTCTTTGTTTTGCAACTCTTTCATCTACAAAAAAAAAGTTTATTTTTAAACTTATATAATTTACCAAAAAATTAGAAAGTAAGGGGTTGGTTACAAATTGAAATAGAATTTTAAAAAAAATAATCAAGAAAATTGATTTTTTTAAAGATTGATTATTTTGAAGTATTAAAACTTTTCCAGATTATTCAACAGAACAAAAAAGTTATTAAATACAGAATGAAATCTAAACAAATAAAAAACACCAGTTCGCTATTTCAATAAAATATATATTTTACATTGATTATATACAAATTTAATTTTCTCTTGAATCTCCCACCCTCGCTTAACTCGAATCTCTGACATCATCATAATCGTCATTTTTAGATTCTTCATGAAGTAACACATATTCCCGGGAGCTGTAACCAAACTTTATGACGTCTTTTTCCATTAATTCAACAAAACAACGTGGATCGATGCGATTGTTGTTGACAAACGTGCCATTGGCAGATTCCAAGTCAATAATGTACGGCCTTACTCTCCTTCCTTTTGTGCCATCCTCTCTCGTGTAAGGCACCAATCTGAACTGAAGAACAGCATGCTGTTTAGAGCATGAAGGATGATCAATTGGTATGTCAGCAATAGCTCTAGTTCTGCCTAAAAGGTAAGCGCTTTGCCGATGAATGGGTATAAAAGGCAAGTCAGATTCCCCTTTAAAAGGATAGAGCCGCCACCTTCTTTTTGGTTTACGGGCTTCACTGGGTTCGTTGTATTTGATCACAACTCCATTGAATATATTTGTGTCTTCGGCCAATTTCCCCGAGACAGCAAAATCGGGTTTTTCTTTATCTTTTGCAGCTTTTTGCCCAGACTCATTATTTCTAGATATCCTTGAAGATTCTGATCTATTCCTGTCAGGAGGTAATCGGTCATTCTCGTCACTCGACGGCTCATCCTTGACGCTTACGTTCTGGTGCCTGGATGTAAACCTCTCGGATTTGTGCCTGAAAAATATTATATTACTGCATACTTTTATTCAAAATATTCAAGATTTTAAAAAGCAGATTGTAAGCATGTATGTAAATTGTGTCAAATAGATTCAGTCTGCGTAGCCAGAGTAAAATAGATTTAGTGTGCATAGCTATACACAGGTTGCGTAGCCAGATTTTTCAACAAAAAATAAGCACATTTTAGGCACTCAAAAATTTTTTTTCATCCCTTTCCAAAAAAAAAAAAAAAATAAATAATAAATTTCATAATTAATATTTGTGCAGTAACAAAAAATTCTTTTTCTATCGTCTAAAGCAGGGATGAGCAACACCGATAGACATGCTTAGGCTGCCCGCCAAGCATTTCTAAAATTTTATTTATTTTATCGACTTTCTTCCATCGCATTGTTATAAAATTAATTATAATAAAATGGTAGTACATACTAAACCGAAATTTTTTTGTGACGAGTTACTCACTGTCGGCAACTTGTTCAATCATGGAACACGTCTCGCCTGTGCTTGTTTGTGTTTGCTTCTGTGGCGGCATCAATTGCAACCACCTCTGTGTCAGAGGCTAAAAAGAGTATATTACTTAAAATGCGAAATACAAGTGTTCGTGGAAAAGAAGGGATACACCTTTCCTCATTTTGGTAATAAAGAATGGATGTGCGATTTTGGGTTTCTTATTGACATGACTCAGCATCTTAAAATGATCTTAATGTGGAACTTCAAGGCAAAGGATAGTTTTTTCACAATTTGTATGATAAAATTCAGGGCTTTGAGCGCAAATTAAAATTGTGGAAACAGCATCCTTTGCAGAATAATGTGTCTCACTTTCCACAATTAAAAAAAGAAAACGTTACTATACTTCTCAAAAATACGCACGATGTACAGACATTTTAATCAACGAATTTCAATTACGATTCCAAATGTTCAAAGCTGAGAAGACAGCGGCTTCCATGAAAATGTTTTCCTCGCCATATAATATCGATGTGGATACAGCTTCCGAAGATTTTCAAATGGAAGTGATTGACATGCGGAATAATACCGATTTAAAAAAATTAATTTTTCTCAGTAAACATCGAAAATTTTATAAATCGTATGTGAGCCCAGAGAAATTTCCGCTTTTGACGAAAAATGCAAAGCCAATGATGTCTCTGTTCGAAAGTACGTATGTTTGCGAACAATTATTTTCAACCATGAAATTAATCAAAAATGACCACCGATCAAAACTGAGTGATGTACGATTAGAAAGCTGCGTATGTGTAGTTACCTCATCAATTCCGGCTGATATTGATCAGCTAAGATTGAAAAAACAGTGCCAAATTTCTCATTAAAAATTTCAAGTAAATTCGTTTTATTGTTCTTTTCTTCTTCGTTTTTATTTTGTATTAAAATTTGTATAAGAAATCTTTACTTTTTTTAAAATTTTATATTTTTTTATTCTAATGTTTATTATAAATAAAGTTTTGCAAATTATTAATAAGTGTTACTTTATGTGCGGCCCGCCAAAATTTTTTAAAATTTTAATTGGCCCGTTGATTAAAAAGGTTGCTCACCCCTGGTCTAAAGTTCTTAATTTATAAATATAAAATTAATAAAATTCATAAACATTTTCAAAAACTTTACGTAATCATGTTAAAATAATTAGTTTCTGATAAATATCGCAGAGAAAATTGTGAAAATCATGTATTTTTTTGCAATTTGGAGTGACAATCGATGCAGCAAAGAAAAAAATCTCTCTCTTTTTAAAAGACAGAAAATTGAACACTTTTTACAAAACCCAAATAAAAAAAAAAAGCACATTTTAAGGCTTTCAAAAAACGTATATCAAAAATAAGCACCATTAAGCACTTTTTAAAACATTATGCACCCTGTCATGAATAAAGATGCATTTTTCTTCATTTTAAATTGTAAGCATATTGTATTAAAAAAATATGTACAGGAATTGATTTGAGCTTCAACTTAGTTTTCTTTCTTAATTTAATAAAGCTGGGTAGAAATGAGGGGTCTTTGTTGATGTATTTCATTTTTTGTCGATTGTCCTTTTGATTATTATTGTTGCTATTCATTAAAAAATGAGTATTAGTCATGCTGTTACAAAAAAACAAAAAAAAAAAAACCCACGCTCCATGCGATATAATTACCAGGATGCCCCGGCAATAGTAAGAAAATTTGGCAGACTAGATCTCTTTATAACCTTTACATGCAATTCGGCATGAACTGAAATTTTGATAGCATTAGAAGGATGTCAGCGTCCTGAGCGTGAATTATTTCTCTGAATTATTCTGAAGTATTCTCATGAATTACTTCTCAGAAATTATTTCTTTTTGTTGCCAACATTTTCATACAGTAGACAGTCAAATCAGATTCACAATTTTTACTTGAAAATTAGTACTAGATCGAATTTTTTTAAAGGAATTGTATATATTATTATGGGAGAATAAAATAAAAAAAATATTATTTATCATTATAAATATTATTACTTGCTACAAATATGCCAAAAACCAGATACAGGATGCATTTATTCTGTATAGCTTCAATTTAAGAATTTAACTTTTCATAATTAGATAAAGAGAAAGAGGTTCTTTACTAAACTGTAATAATATATAATGGTTTTTTAATAATATTTAAAATTAAGTAATAACAATTTAAGCCTGAACTTCCTTGATTTAAGGATTTTTTTCCTACTCATTCATTTTTCCAACTAAAATTATGGTTTAATAATTGCAGGAAAAATTATTTTGCTAAAGTGAATACCTAGTTTCTGATGTAACAAAAATATATATGACATAACAAACGAAATCTATAACAAAACTAAAATATATAACATAAAAAGAATTATAACATAACAAAAGAGGGATCAATTTTTTTCGCACTCCCTTAGTACCGTCAGATGGGGTGACTTTGTTGACTTTTTTTCAAATTTTGCGTCGTGGGTGATTCCACACTATTTGTAGCCTGGCACGCTTAAAATTTTTCCCCCAATAAATTTAATAAACCGCATATCAAATTAAAGGTCATTAAATGTATTTTATGAATATTAAATTAGTTTTTTTTAAAATAATGATGCAAATTCTTTAAATTGCATAAAATGTGAAAAAATTGGGTCGAAAAGTTGCGGACATGACAGAGAGGAAAAAAAATATATTGTAGTTACAACATTTAATATTTGCAATTAAACATGATATTTTAAGAGATATATTGGATTTGCATAATTAATGACTGTAAAAACGTTATTTTTAATTTCAGTATTTAAATATAGGGTGCTTATAATAGAACAATTTTGCCTTTTAATGATTTTTTTAATAAGTTTTATTAAAACAAAGTAGTTAAAAGATTTATTTTCTTAAAAATTGGATTTCTTTCGACTATTTGCAGTGTTGTTGTTGCATTATTATGATTTTTAAAAAATTAAAAATTTTTTTATTTAATATTTTTTAAAGAATTTTCAAATTGGTCATGTCCGCAACGTTGCAGACATGACAAGTTGCAAAATACAATTTTGCTTACTTTTATTTAGCATTTAAGCTTGAAATTCGTATCACAAACTATAAAACTTTTAAAATTTGCTCTGTTTCCATTTATTTTCTTAATGACCAATTACACTGACAAATCACTTTGTTTAAAACATGTCTAAATTCTACATTTATTAAAATATATATTTTTTAATTTTTTTCTAAATTATAATTTAATTTAATTTTTTTCTAAATTATGTTAGAAATAATGGCAACAAAACAGTTAATAGAATATTAATTAGAATAGAACATAGTTTGAAATAGAACATTATTTTCAAAATTATTTAGTTTTTGCACTTGTTTATTTGCAGATATTTTCTATTAAATTAAATTTTCCATTAAATTTTTAAATTAAAGTTTTCAAAGGATTTAATTTTTACTAGTTGATTTATTTGATTATTATATAATAAATTAAAATTTATGAAATTTGAAACATATTATAGAATTCTAAACTAAGTTGGTAAAACTATAAAATTTCTAATGCCATTAACAAGTACAGAAAGGTCCAGACTGAGAAGACAGAAATTGAAAGCAGAAGCAGAGAAATATGAAATTATAAAAGCAGAAGAAAGCAAGAAAAAGAAGGAATACAGACATTGTAAGGTTCTTACAGAAGAACAGAAAGAGCACATAAGAACAAAAAATAAAGAAGCACAGAGGAAATGTAGAAAGAAAAAATCAGAAGCTGAAAAATCAAGCATGAATATATCAGGCTACACTTGCAGACAAACTTTGGGAAAAGCGGTAAAGAAAATTAATAATGCTTTACCAAAATCTCCTCAAAAAAAACTTGATGTTTTAACAAATGTGATATCAAAAATGTCTGCATTAAAAAGAAAGCAGATAGTTGAAAATGCCATTAAAAAGAAAAGGCAACAGGTGCATATTTTAAGAACAGATACTGAAACTAATATTCGAAAAACAAGGAGTGATAAATTACCAGCGGAAACTGAAATAAAAGTAAAACAATTTTTTGTTAGAGATGACATTAGCCGTATGTGCCCAGGAAAAAAGGAAGTGATATCCATAAAGACACCTAAAGGAAGAGAAATACATCAAAAGCGTTATTTAGTGATGAGCATTGGAGAAGCATATGAGTTATTTTTGAAAGAAAATTCTGATTTAAATATTGGGAAAACTAAATTTTATGAGCTTCGTCCTAAGTATGTTCTTCCATCTGGAAAGAAAGACCAAGAAGTCTGTATGTGTATATACCACGAAAACATTTCTATGATTCTTTCAGGAATCGGAGTTCTCTGTCCTGATCTTCCGAAAAATTCGGAAACAATTGCAAAAGAAAGTGTGTGTAATTTTGATGATGAACATATCGACTGCATAGGCAGGTCCTATCAAGATTGCAGTGTCAAAAAATATTTAGATGAAAAAATACCAGAAAAAAATTTAAACAGCATCGTCAAGTTTTATCAATTGCAACAAAATGAACAAGGTTTCGCAGTTAAAAAAGAAATCGTTACTGATTAAGGTAGCGCAAAAGAAATAGGATATCAGCTACAATCATTTGCAAGACACATCTATAATGTTTACAAACAACATTTTGAATTTCGTTATTTAAAAGAAAATCTTTTAGAGAATGAAATCATAATGCATATTGACTTTGCTGAGAACCATACAGTAAAACACGATCGGGAAATCATGAGTGCACACTGGTCGTCAGACCACGTCACAGTTTACACTTGTGTTGCATATTTCAAGGATGGTAGAAATAATTCTTTAAACCATCAGTCCTATGCCATTATCTCTGATGACCATTCACAGAATAAAGATAGCGTGCAAGTTTTTAATAAAAATTTTTTATCTCATCTAATGGAACAAAAAAAAAGTACAACTAAAAAAGTACATTACTGGTCTGATGGAGCTGCCAGTCAATTCAAAAATCGATTCATATTCGCAAGTTTGACTTGTCACAAAGAAGATTTCAACGTTGATGCGGACTGGTCATTCTTCGAAACAGCTCATGGGAAAGGTGCCGTTGATGGAATAGGTGGCACCATCAAAAATGTAGTTTGGAGAGCTGTATTGCAAGGTAGAGAAGTTGTCGTTGATGCAAAATCATTTTTTGAAGTGGCTTGTAAAATTTCAGATGGGAATATGAAAATTATGTATGTAAGCAAAGACACTGTCGATCATGAGGCATCAATGTTGAAAGAACGTTATGGTCTCTGCAAATCTATCTCAAATACGAGATTATTGCATTTCATCTCACCTATAACACTTAATTCAGTTGAATTTTCTTTAAATTCTCCTTTCTCTAATCCCCAAATCATGCACCTAGCTGAAATATTTACTAAACTGCCTTCAAATCTTGCTGTAGCTTCACAACAACAAGCTTTAACACCAGTTATAGTTTTAGAAGAAGGCCAGTGGATAGCCGTATTGTTTGATAACTATTGGTGGCCGGGTGAAATAATTTCTACAAGCAAGACAAATATTACACTTAAACAACACTTCAAACCCGTAGCTATAAACAAGTTTAAGTATTTGGAAAAACCGCAATTTGAAACAATTTCAATCGACTCATACTTATGCCCTTTGCCATGTGATCCTTCACCTGATCATTCTGCACGGTTTTTTTCATACAATTCAGAACTTGCTTTAAAGATAAATAATATAATAAATAAATTGTAATGTGATTATTTACACATTTGCCTAAAATCTAAAAGTTCAAATATTTAAAATATTAAAAGAAAAATGATTTAACAATCCTTATTTACACAATATTTTATTTAACAAAAGAAATATATAGTATTCCAATGATATATGACCATATCTAAGAAGATTATTTATAATGAGAAACTTTCTGTCATGTCTGCAACATACATATTGTTTTTAATTTGGTAATTTTTAATTAAATTAATTTTATTTCTTCAAAATTCTTGTGATTTCTTTTATATAAATATACATTGAAATCTTACTTAAAAAGAAGTTGTAATTTATTTCATGAAATTGAGAGATTTTGGTGAATGTAGAAAAACATTCTAAAAACCATATTTTTCTGCGTCATGTCCGCAACGCTTCAAATTTTTATTTTAAATCTGTTTAAATTAATTTTTAAATATGCATTGGGTTAAAAGATGACATGTCTCCTGAATTTTATGATACAAAACCCAGTTACCTAGCTCAATTTTTTATTTATTTTTTTATTTTTAAATTTTTTATTTGAGTAATCAAACTTTGTAAATGTCACGTCCGCAACATGCACAATACTGTGGAATCACTCTCGTGCCATCTAGGGGTATTTTTTTAAAGCTCGGTATCAACTGATTTGAATCGTCAACAAAATGAACTAATGGTTTACCAAGAACTGGCAATGTAAACATCATCGTTTCTTAGAAAATTATGAGCTTAAGTTACAAACAGTTTCAAATTTTTAACGTTGCAAAATTGGAGGCTGGAAAGTCTGCTCAGTTGAAGAAGTTCTAGTTATCTTGGCCAGGAAGGTAGGTTATACTTCAAAAGTCTTATAAATTGAGATAACAAATCATGCATAATTTTTAATTATTATAATGTTAGTTATTTAATAATTAATAAAAAAATGCACCCTGGGGTGACTTTGTGCAATTTTTTTTCCAGAGAAAAACATGCCAAGGACTTAGAAAAGAAAGCCTGGAGCAAGAAATTATTGTGATTACTACACCAAAGAAGTGTTAGAAAACTGTTTGGCAGAAGTAAAAAATGGTTTATCTGTTTTGAAAGCGTTAAAAAAGTTCGGAATTTATCGAAACACGATTTCGAACAAAATTAATGTGAAGTATTCGAAATCTCACAGTGAATATTATTTTTCATTTTCATATTGTTATTTTTCATTTCAATTTCCCTATGTTAATTGTTTAAGACATTTAATAAGAGACTGTTAATAAGAGAGGATAATTCCGAGTTGGAGGCAATTTGGGGTCGTTAACTGTGGGAATTCATTCAACTGTTCATTCATGTCAATTCATATAAAATGTTTTAATGTACCTGAAAGTCATAAAAAAAGTTATCTAAGATTTAATTAATAAGAAAAAATCTAAAAATGTTAAAAATTTAAAAATTAAAGTTTTTATGTTTATCTTCAGTAGATTTGCTGATGCATAGTACTTATTTATATGTAATATACTTGTATTGTACGTTAACAACGTTAAATATTACTTATTAAACGATTTTAAGTCAAAGTGAATGAAAATAACTGAACTAAGTCATTATTTTATTGCATTGCACAAAGTCACCACATCCCGGGGTGACTTTGTGCATTCGACTAATTCATTTTTTACAAATAAAAAACATTTCAAATCAGCTCTTAACTTCGTGCAATTACTTCCTAGATGGTTAACAACAAATTTTAGATTAGATGCTCTACAATTCAGCATCTTTTAACTATTTTTTTATTAGGTCAAAGTTTGAAAACTGAAAATTCCTGCACAAAGTCACCCCATCTGACAGTACATCACTTAACTTAAAATGAATTAGTTGAAGAATGAGTTTAAAGAACTACTTATTATTTTTTACAATTACTTGCAACCTTGCATGTTGGTTAAGAGGACAAAGTAAAGTAAAAGAGGATTCAGACCTATTTCTTTCCTTATCTTCATCACTCAGTGGTTCTTCTTTGACATTTTGATATTTAGATGTCCTTCTCTCTAGTTTCTGCCTAAGAAATAAATATTTAAAATTTTCTATAAATACATGAAGATAACAGAAGGTAATATATATATAAATTTTGCATTTAAGAAACAATCCATGCCTTTTTTTTCTTCTTCTTTTCAGCCTAAAAGCTGAAGTTCAGAAAAACACCACATATAACGAAATATGTTACACGTAGCTTAATAACTTTTAACAACTGAATTTTTTTTATTGCAAACAGTAATGTTTCCCCTCAAAAAGTTTTTGATCAGTATCATATGCAAAAAAATCATTACTTTGAAAAAAGAAACTGTATTAAAAAAAAAAAAAAAAGTGTCAATAAAGTGCTTTGTTTCGTTGTGTGCGATACATATTATCTTTGGTAAAATTTATGTAGAAATGTGCCGCAATGTTTCTCCGATATGCTCCTGCCAAAGAATAGGGTATCTCTCCTGATACTATTCTTTGGGTACATATGTATTTATTAGGGTACATATAAGGTATTTGCACACCTGTAATGTCGTCCCGCAGTGGACTGATCGTTAAGACACGGTTCCCAGCAGATCACCGAAGTCAAGCATCACTGGCTGCGGTCAGTGTGCGGGTGGGTGACCACTTGGATCAGTCTGCGTAGGGACCGAGGGTGTGCGGAATTGGTCCTCGTTAAACTGTTCTATCGTAAAGTGCTCGACTGCGCGTGCAGGTTGTCGGGCTACCGAAGCAGGGGTGCCATCCGCTCTGCAGAGGATCAAAATTGTGACGGCATGTCTTCGGATCATCCTCAGGGATGTTTCCCAGACCGTCGCCAATAGCCTATTGTGCAGCTCTAGTGCGACGTAAATTAACTACACACACACATGTAGAAAAAAATAAAATGAGTATACCAATTTTGCTTACAGTGCAACAAAGGTTTTAAAAATTGCATTACTAATAAATCACAATTTGGCATTACAAATTCGCTAATTAATCAATCATAGGTAATCTATCATGAACAAAGCTATGCTAAATATTAGTAGGAAAACAATGATTAAATTTTAAAAATAATTATAGTGTTATGTAAGAATCAGGGTTGGCAAGTTTTTGCCACAGGTGGAAGAAACCATGGCAAAAACAGGTTTTTGCCAAGCAAAGTGGCAAAAACCTATATTTTCCAGAATGAGAGGACAAAAACACATTTTGGACAAAAAATTATTTCTAAACTTGAAATATATACTATAAATATATATAATTTAAAAAAAATTAACAAAATTATTATTCCATAATTAAATCATAATGTATTAATATATCATTTTAGTAGTTTAAAACATTATTGATTGGAAAATTAGTGATTATTCTCTTTTTTTTCCAGTGAACTTATTTTAAATTAATATAATTATAATTTAAAACATAAAATATTTATCAACATGTGTAGTTAATTAAAATATACAAGTACAAATTTAAATTTGCCCAAATTCAATACTTTATTAATTATCACAATACAATTTGTGCTGTCTCAACATAGCATAACAGAACACTAGTTTTGAAACATCATTTAGAGTCAACTTATTCCGAATTTTAGATTGTACAAATGAAAAATTCAAAAACACTCTTTCAATGGCAGTACTACTAGAAGGACATGAGTGTAAATGAGACATTAATTCCCAAAATTCTCTGGAAATTTTACAAGAATTTAAATTGTATAGTTTTGTGTGCATTTTGAAGTAATATTGAGAAATGAGGTGATTATCAAAATCTATCTAATAAAACATCCATCTTAGCTTTCTTATATCTCTCTTTAAATATAGTGTAAGAGTGATATGTAAAATAATACATATCAAAAGTTATTATGAAGAAGTAAAAAAAATATACAATTTGTTAAAAAAACATTTATTTGAGGATTCTAAAATGAAAAGAGGTCAAAAACTTTCAATCCTTTAAAAATTATTACCCTTATATTAATTATTAATATTTTTAAAATAATTTTTTCATGTAATGTATCAAAATTATTATTCCTTATGATTGATTTAAATTTGCTTTAAGTATTTTGTAATAATATTTAATCAGCAATTTAAATAATTAGGTTTGCCGGTTTTTACCAGGTTTTTGCCACTGTCCTGGCAAATTTCTTTTTGCCGGCAAAACCCCCTTTTTGCCGGCAAAAACTCCAACCCTGGTAAGAATGCAATAAAAGTATGATATTACATAAAAGAAATGCATGCTAAGTAAAAAATTCACTTTAAAAACAAGACTAGTCTATTTAAAAAGGTTTAAGTTTCAAATATAATGCTATATATTATTAAGCATAATCTTTAAACTTTAAATTTCTGAGCAAACAATATTATAAAAAAGACAAGGTATTGGAATTAATAATTTATGTGCGCAGATAAGATGTAAATATAAATAATGACCTTCAATGTATCATTTTTTAGTCTTAAATTTACCCTAAGCAAATACTTTAGAAAGAAATATTAAGCAAAAAAACTTTTTTTAAAAAAATTCCAATCTTTAAAGAATAGTTTATTTATGGAGGGAAACAATAAAAGAATTTAATGCATAGGTGGGAATGGCCTCTTCTGCCTTGTTCCCTATTTATAAAATTATCTTTACTACAAGCGTAGCTTGTCCAAACTTCTTATTTCTTAACCCACTGGCGGTTTAGCAAATGGACGAAAGTTTCTCCCCTATACATTATTTCCCTATCTCATAACATGGGAAAACCGGTTTTGCAATGCGGAGAAGACTGCAGGTTAAATTACGACTTTTTACGTGCAGAACCGTCAGTGGGTTACAGGACTGTTTTTAGTTAAATTTGAGCTTTGTGAAGGAGCCATACGAGATACACCAAAATTATACACACATCCTAGATTCTTTCTAGTTTATATGTGCTTTATGAAAGGAAACATTTATTTTAATTAATACTAAATAAAGGTTGATTTAATACAACAAAACAATAATTATTTCTTCAAAAAATGCAGTTTACTACAGTATAGTTAAAAAATGCACCACCATTAATGTTAGTTTAGATTAGCAGTTCTTAAAAGGTGTTCTGCGGAACCTTAGAGTTACAGAGTTCCATGAAAAGGTCACAGAAGTTCCAAGAGCTAGGATTTTTTAAATTTGTATCTATATTTTTATAACTAATCAATAATCTATTAATTTTTTAATATTTCAGTCATATTTAAAACATTAAAGTAAAACACAGTAACAGTTATATAAAAGTAAAATACAGATGAAAAAAAAAACTTAATATGTTTAATCGTTTCATCATCAAAGTTTTCAATTCATAATAAAATACAATATAGAAGCATGTTTTCCCTAAAGTCCTTTTTAATGTGTATAAAATTTTTTTCTTCTCTTCATTTTAACTAAAATCATTTCTCAGATTGTTTTTATTAATTTTTAGTTTATTCATAACATTAAGAACAAATTCAGAACATATCTGGTTGCCACTCCAGCCCAGCAAATTCAAATGCCTGACATAAACTTAATTTTAAAAGTTAGATAAAACGGCAAATGAAAATTTAGTTCTTCTGATTGCGTGTAGCCAAATTTTTCAATAACAAATAAGCACCTATTAAACACTCAAAAAGTATTTCTAAGCTTTTTAAAAAATAAAAAAAATCATAATTAGCATATGAACATCATTTTTTTCATACATTAAAAGAAAAAGGGTAAATAAAGAAATTTGGAAAAAACATTGAAAAAATTACAAAAACAAGTTTTTATATTTTGTTGCTAGACATGCATCAGATATTTAGTTGTGGGCCAATGTTGCTAAATATTCAGCTAGGCCAAAAAAAATTTCTCTTTTCTATTAATAAAATGCTTCATTTATAAGAATTAAATTCATTTATAAGAATTATATATTAAAAGAATTAATACTACAAAGTTGATTTAAAGTTATGCATGAGAGAAGTTTTCATAACTATGTCATGTGAAATTAAGTCTTATATCAAGTAAAAACAGGCCATACTAATATCTAAGCCCACTTGCGACGTTCTAAAATGTCAGGATGCGATACGTAAACTGATTTGTAACAGAAGCCGCACTGTATTGTGTACATATATAGCATTGATTCCCCACAAAATACGCAGACGCGGTTTACGACTCAATACGCTCAAGTCTATTCAACATCTCGAAACGAAATCGTCTTCATCAGTACTGAAACATCGGTATTAGAGCCATACTCATTGGATGCGATTTGAAACAGCGATTGAGTTCAACAGGGTTCCCACTCAATTTCAGAAATAAAATTCCCTGACTTTTTCAGGTATTCCAGGTAAATTTCAATGAAAATTCATACCATATTTTATCTATACTACGAAATTTTTCATCAGAAAATTTGGATTCTATTATTTGTTATGCCAAGTATTAGATTTTTTGTGTAAAATAAATATCATTATATGAGGAAGGAAGCATTTCAGTATGTCTAAAATGTAAAATTTTTACATTTACATGGTCGGCTGTTCAACGACGGTTATAAAATAAAATAAATAATTGTAATAGATGTTAGAATTATTTAACTTGAACCTCAATAACTGAGTATTGTTACTGAAAATTTTAAGACTGGTTTTTTCCAGGAATAATGAAGGAATTTTCCAGGTTTTAGTGAGAAAATTGCAACTTTCCCTGATTTTTGGAGTTGAAATGAAATTCCCTGACAATTCCAGGTTTTCCCTGTTCTCCCTGACCCGTGGGAACCCTGATAAAAAGTTTCCTAATAGTCGCCTATTCCTGAAAATAGTTGCTTTTTAACCTTTTCAGGCAAAAAAAGTCGCCCAAGGTGAAGCTTTAAATATTTTTTTGCATTTCAGTACCACTTCTTTATGCTATTAGGCAGGAGCAAAAAACAACAAATAATCGTTTAAACGGGGAAGTTTAACATTAGTTTAATATAAACTGATTTGGTTCCATTAAATTTTATTCCTATAAGTGGGTTATTCGATTATCCGATAAGGGATTAGGTGGGGATGACTGTATATAAGACATGTTAACTCGATTCTATGAAGGGTTACATTTTCATAGATGAAAGTGGACATTG
Organism: Parasteatoda lunata; assembly: GCA_949128135.1. Classification (NCBI taxonomy): domain Eukaryota; kingdom Metazoa; phylum Arthropoda; class Arachnida; order Araneae; family Theridiidae; genus Parasteatoda; species Parasteatoda lunata. The sequence goes on from OX421970.1 coordinate 118,914,936, forward strand.
TCGATTACTAATATCCCCACATTGGTGACCTTCAGACGTGATGTGAACACACCTACCTTGGCAGAAACTCTTACTTCTATTCGAACACGCCTACTTTAATGGGTCCACATTAAACAGTTGACTTGATACTTGTGACTGCCATATTATCCTCACCTTGGTGACTCGGACATAATTTTTTACTCACTCGACTGCTAAAGGCAACACCCGAGCGACCACGACTGTGAACTTAATACAGCTCTCACGATCAGCAAGTTCGGTGATCTTAACACTGCTGTCCCGGCTTCTCGCAGAACTCAGTGTTGCCACAGACTACTAAAATGCGACCTTTTTTTTTGCCTGAAAAGGCTAAAAAAGCAACTATTTCAGGAATAGGCGACTATTAGAAGACTCTTTTTACTCTTAGCGAAGTTTTTTCACAAAAATAAACATTACTTTTCCAGGCGTGCCAACCGAGACTACGGTTTTTTCAGTCATTTTTACGCTGAACGCAGTTTTCATCAATTTTAGCCTCAATGCGCCAGAGCTTGCAAGTTGAGAGCGAAAAGGAATGAGTTAAATTAATCGAAAAAAAAAGCAAAACAATGAATCTTAGAAACAAAAAATTTCAAAAAATCCCTAACTAAAATAGTGCACTAATTTGGAATTTTTCAAGTTTCAAAGATTAAAAAAGGATAAATAAGTAAAGAAAAAAAAAATCTGAATTTGTTTGAAAGTAATATGCACAAGTCATGAAAATTTTAGTAGAAACTAAAAGGGAATATCTAATTTTGATAAATTGATGAATTAAACGGGTATAAAAAACAGTCTTCAATTATAGATTTTATCGGAAGGGATCAAATAATATTTTAATACCTACAGTATACTTTTCACTAAAATTGATTTAATTTTATGTAACGCTAAATGACATTTATATTTTATGATACTAACGCAGTTTTAATTATAATTGTTTATTGATCACAAAAGTGAGTTTATTTAATCAAAACGCTATACTATGCATTAAATACCATTAAAAAGCAAAATTTCGCAAAAATTCAGAATTTCAGATTGAATATTGCACTCCCCTCCTAATCGAATAACCCACTTAATTGCATAAATTTGTCTGGAGCTGATAGTATTCCTTTAAGTGGGGTTGACTGCACTATAAAATTGAAATTGTATTTTTGTAGTGGTAGATACAGTACAAAATAAAAAAAAAAGTAATAAAGCACAATAAAAGTTAGAAAATGTTATGCAATTAGTGAAGGTAACAAGCAAAAATCTTACCATTTAAAAAATTTTTTTATCTTGATTAAATTAAATGAACAACAGTTTTGTGATTCTTTACTACTCTGGAAACCCACATGAAAATACGTAATTAGTGAATAATCCCAAAGGATTAGAGTACTGATCCATAAATAGAAGAGCGCGAGAAGACTATTAGTTTGCCAGTAATGAAGACGATGGCACTTCACCAACATTGAAATTAATAATAGAAATAAAATTTTCTTTTGCTATTCGGGGTAAAATTTGGCAATATTTAGTTGGTACCTGTGATAAGGAAAAATTCTAGAGAATTTTTTGTTCGATTTCAAAGGAAGAAAAATGAAGTCTGAAATTGAGAATCTCATGCGGCAGAGTTGCACATCAGAGAGCCAGAATCCTTCTCACCGAATCTAGCTAAATATATGCAAATGCCGCTAGCTAAATAAACCTGCAAGTATTTCATCACTATCTCTAAAAAATGCATAATGAAAAAAGCACCTTTAAGCACTTCTTAAAAAATGCTACGTTTTTTACATTATATTATATTTTAACCATCAGTGAACAGTCAACCCAATTTTTCAGTTTACGACTACTAATGTTCAACTACGTAGCCTTGAAATTTTGAATTCAACTTAGAAGATAAGTGAACTCCCGAATCAAGTATTGGAAAAAATTTGCCTTCGCAGAGGACTTTTTGATGGAACTAACCCCCATTTGCGCTACATGGAGAGGAAGACCCCAGAAGAAGCTCCCACAGTTAGTCTGACAGCAAAAGTACTCTAACCCATGATCTGTCTGCCACTGAGAATATTTTACGTCAGCACTGTGGTCGGTGCAAGCCGGATGCAGAATTCGTATCGACCAGCTATTGATAGGATTCAAACCTGGTTTAGCTCATTGGAAGGCGAACGCTCTATCTCCTGAGCCACATTGCGGCTAATGTTCATTACATTAAATAATTTCAAAATAATTATTAGTTTTTCTTTGATGTTTAGAATTGATAATAAATTTGATTTATAAAGTCGGTGTTCAGCCAAAAGAAAGTTGGCCATTAAGGGTGAAAAAAACAACAACTTATATTTAGAATATATGGTAGAAGGGAAATGAAAAAAAATGTTTAAAGCAAAGAAATAAGACATTTCAGAAGAATTTACAGACCTATTGCTTTCAGAAGAGAGACGCTTATTCTGTTCATTTGATGGTTCATTCCTGTCACTAACATTTCTATGCCTAGATGTCCTTTCATCTAAATTCTGCCTAAAAAAATTAAGATTAATTCAAATTATTAAATAACATATTAGAATTTAAAAATTAGCTAACTACAAAGAAAAGTTATTGGCTATATTTTCCTGTTCCAAAAATATTTGTATAGTTAACCTTTTTTAAATTTTTGCTATTTGGAAACAACTTTTTATAATATCAATCTGAAATTCTAGCTAAGGCCGGCCATTGCGGAATTTTTTGACTCTCAAAAGAAAGTAAAAAAAAAAATAAATACCAGTGCGTTCATTCGACCTCCGATATGCGAGAAAGGCATATTTTGAATATAATTCTGCAGAAAAAAATCTTTCGCAAAAATTCTGCAGATAAAAAAATAAAAAAAACTCACAATTCTTTGCTTCCCAAATAAAGAATCTTTCTCCAAGAACTCTGTAATGTTCTGCAACAACGTCGCCATGATCCCCCCTTTTGACTGCATCGGATTGGCTTCGTTAAGGACAAATAAAACAACTTGAAATCTGTAGCAGTAACTACCGGAAAAGAAAAAAAAAAGGTGATCAACGGCGAAATCATGCGAATCGGACTCTTCAAAAAAGGTTACTAAATGCGCATTTTCATTTCGAGATTCAGTTGGTGTAATAAATAATATCGTATTAAAAATATAGGATTTTAAATGCTATGAGGAAATCAGTAGTAATAACTGCATGGAAAAACTGCACGAAAATTTCTAGGGAAAAGAAATATTTTTACTTCATTATTCTTCATTTTTCATTATTCAGGGATGAGATTAGCCAAAAGGCAAAAAAGCTGAATTTCTACGCTAGTAAATTTTACGCAAGCGCAACCCTTCAATAATAAATTCCAGACAGTTTAAGGTAATAAATAATGTGTTGACATTATCTTTCTTTATATATTAATCTATTAATATATAAATCTATTATTATATAAATGATTACATTATTACAACATTCACTGAAGCCAGTTGTAGTAAAAATAAGGTTGTAGTAAACAGAGGGAATTATGAATGACCATGTATATTTGTTCATGTTTTGCTATTTTTTCATTGTTAATTTTTCCTTTCTTTTGATAATCCATTTAGTTTAAAGCCAAAATAAATATACAGTGTCCGCTGCACGCTTAGACATAATTTACAAAGCTATATCCTCCAATTTTTACTGCAATAGAAATTTAAATGTCCCACTTGATAACGTTACCCTGGTTTTGTTAGAGAAGGCGTAAGGGAAGGAAGGTTTGTAAGATGATTTCCTTGGCCTTCGGGTTTCAATGACTAAAGGAAAAAGCACCACATACCTCTTCATAGCACCACAACAGAATTTGGAAAGCGTGTGAACTACATTCAGTAAGATTTCTCAAATAAATGAGAAAGAAGGCAGAAACATTTTTAATATAAAGAAGCTATTTTAAACAAGTAATATATATAAAAAAAATTTAAAGCCAATTTCTACTTAGGCCAACAAAGAAAAATTTTATTTTAGTTACTTTTTTATTAAACAATTAAAATTTTTTCTCCCGTATAAAACTAAAATGAATTACTTAAATTTAATTAATGGAAAAATATTTAAAATACATATATATATATATATATATATATATATATATATATATATATATATATATATAAAAACTGTATTAATATCAAGTATCATCCAGTATAAGTTTAAAAAAAATTTCTTTGAACTTGAGTGGAGGAATAAAAAATATTTTATTAACGATTGAAATTTTGAACAAGATACAGGGAGAGAGTATGAACTAATATTAGGAATTGAAAAAAGGCAAAGAGGACACATTTATAGAGATCAAAGGGCAGACTGCCTATTGAAAAACGCTTAAGCAGAACACTGATGAATAAAAATATATAAAAAATTTATGTACGATACGGGGTCATTTCTTTGTAAGTGCAAAATTAACAAAGGATTCAAACCTGTTTCTTTCAGAAGTCAACCGCCTGTTTTCACTTGATGGTTTATCCTTAGCATTAACAGCATGATGTTTGGATGTTCTTCTTTCACTTTTATAACTAAAAGAAAGAAGAAACAAAAGACTATATAATACATTATAGATTTTAAAAATAAATTTTCTTTAAGGCAGACATTTGATTAATAAATTCAAATATTAATTTTTTTTAAAAAGTGCAGGTAATGAAGCTTTTTTTTCCCATTCAATTATTATTTTATTTCATATTTCTTCACCGTTAAACATTTTTCGCACACATCTATTCCCTTCTAGCATACAATATCAATTCGGCATAATTTTTGTTAACATTATATTGTGATTACAATGCAGATATGACGCACAATTTTTGAATTTATTACCTTCATATGAATTTCACTCATGATCATAAACTACCCTTCCTGTTAGACAATAGACCTTGCTTTTGCTTTGTGAAACTCATTTTGATGGCGAGACTTTCAGTTGCACCCAACTTAATTCATGAACTACATATGCCCAGTCGTTATAAAAGAGTGATTTGTTACCCATGATTCATAATAATATTGTGATCAAAATTTTAAAAACCACACGGGAAAAAAAAGAATTACAAGTAATTTAGATGTACGATAAAGTTTGTGCGAATAAAGCACTTCATAATTTTCAAGACATTAAAAGATCGCGATTTCAATAACTACGTAAAAATGGGTTGCAATAACTACCAAAAAGTCACTGGATTTACGATGAAATCGGCACACACGAATGGCACCAAACGTGATAACTAAAAATCAAAATTTGTGTATCGTAATAATGTTGTACAAAAAAGAAATAACTATTTGGAAATAGTAGGGTCAACCATTAAAAAAAAAAAAGTGATCCAAAAATTACATTGATTGAGATTGGGTGCGTCACAAACTTAATTGCACAGTTTAATTATTTTTCAAGAAATTTTTTTCTTCTTCTTCTCCTTATTTTGTGCAGGTTGCTGCCGGGGGTCGGAAGTTGTGATTTGTTAATTTAGTAGTATTAATAAAATTCAAATATGTTACATTAAAAGTGCTTTACAGAAATAAAGTATATTTTATACAAATATATACAACTCAGCAAAAATTTATTTTCTTTCTAATTGTTGGAGCAGTTATTTTCACAATGTTGAAGCTTGCCACTTCAGATTAGAATAAAAGGTTTTTGCCACTTGTGGACGGTAAATCCAAGAAAACCCAGTTTAGGATGTCCAAAAAACCCAACCATGGCAAAAATTATTTTGTACATAAAAAACTTTTTATAAATATTATAGTGAGTAAATATAAACAAATTCAAACCTATTTTTTTCAGAAATAGAACGCTCATCACTTGTTGATTTTTCTCCATCACTAACAATTTGATGTTTAGATGTCTTGTCTATTTTATGCCTGAAATAAAAAAAGGAAAGAAAAGTATTAAATTATCTTAAAAATTTCATATGGTCAAATAAATATGAAACTATTTTTCAAATGCTGCACAGGTTGACAATGACAATATTTGCAGTGAAAGGTACAAATGTTGAATTGGGTATCATGATACAGTGGAAACTGGGGTTGCATGGTTCACTTTCCAGTTCTTTTTTATTTTTTATCTCATTAAAAACTTATTTGTATTGTTTTATTTTTTTCAACAAGGCAAATTGCTTAAATCCCCCCTTTTATGTATACTTACTTATACAAGGTGCACAGCCAAATTTTTTATTAAAAAATAAGCACCTTTTAAGCACTCAAAAAACATTTTTAAGCATTTTAAAGAAACATAATAAGGTAGGCTTGGCAAGTTTTCAACAAATGACTGTTTCATCCAGTTTTAACTGTCATGTAAAAAAAAAAAAAAAAAAAAAAAACTTTTGACATAGCTTTTGACGAAAACCCAAAATTTTGTTGTTAAAATAATTATTAGCTATTTTAAATACAGCAGAGTTGCATATGAGAGAGCGGGAATCCTTTAATTTAAATCCAGCTCATTATAGGCACACGTGGACCAGCAAGTGTTTCATCAAGCATATAAAACATTTTGATATGTTACGGACCAACGGCATGCCGAAATAGATTGGGGTTATATGAACGTTGAATAGAACAGTTTGAACAGTCTTTAAATTCGTTGTCATAATTTGTGGCGAAAATTGACATGGTTGAGAAATAATATCTATCCCATTTTGGAAAAGGGAAGCACTTTTTTAAAACACCCAATGAAAAAAGCACCTTTAAGGCCTTTTAAAAAATGAAATTAAAAAATAAGCACCTTTATGCACTTTTTAAAAATGCTATGCAAAATATTAATGACCGCTGGAGATTTTTTTATTTTTAAAAAAATCTTGAACAGTTGACCAACACGCATGGAGCACCTTGGTCCATGTAGCAGAAAGATATTTCGATACAATATTGAAAGATTAATGTTATCCAATACAGCAATTACAGTTTTTGTTTAGGATCTATTTTAATTAAAAACAAATTTCTTACTCTAATATTAAGTGATTTTGCATAATGAAATAGGACAACAGTTTAAAATAATTTATAGCTTAGAAATGATAATCAAAAGTAATGAGCCAATAGTGTAATGATCTTGAGATTTCCTGCAAGAGATTCAGAAAAAATTATAATTTTACTTATGCACTATTATTTACAAACGCTAAATTTTTTTCATCATCATAGTATCATACATATTTAATTTATTATAGAACATTAAAAACATAATACAAACACAATGTCAAAATCTTATGTCTAAAAAATTTTTCACCTGAAACAAATTTAGATACACAGCAAGTTCCTTGTGTAAATTTAGAAGTGCAAGTACAAGATATTCTCTATAAAATGTCTTTCTTGCCCAGTTATTCTAAGTTAGTTAAAAAAAGGTGAAAATCAATATTTTTGAAAAATGTTATTAAGATAACCTTCTAAAATAAATGTTATTTATTGCTGTATTTTATAGAAACATATTCTAGACATTTAAGTTGTATGTACATGGCAGTGCTAAAATCAGGTTTCAAATTTCCCTGATTTTTCCAGGTAAGAATCTTAAAATTTCCAGGCTAGTGTGTCTTTTTTTTCTTCTTCTTTCCATTTTTTTTTTCACAAAGTGTAGGATGGATACATAACTCCCAAGAAAAATACCAATATCCTAAAGCATTTTATTTAAAATGCAACATTTTTTAACATTTAATTTGGAAAAAATAATTAGATTTACTTTAACAATTAAGCAAGGATTTATTTTTCATTTTTAAAAATTTTTATGTCTTAGTTACAACATTAATTAAAAAAAAAAAAATAAGATAGACATGAAGACTATATAATGTTTAACTCGTAGAATATATAGTTTTCATTGAATAAAAAATATTTTTACTTGTTACTTTAACTCTTTGCTTACAGCTGGTAAAATAAGTGGGCCAGAATGGCTTCATCATGCACCACAATAAAAGATTAAGTAGTGTTTGCTAAAAGTTCAAAAGTAAATAAAGAGCCCCGTGGCAGAATTTTTTCTGGCTTTCTGCGACAAACCTAAATAGAACCAATATCTTTCTGCAAGATAGTTATAAATATATCTTTCTGCAAAATATTTTTTACGTTATAAATATATGTGTAATGAATTTATAATAATAGATACACTTCGTGTTTATAAAAAAAGCCTACATGCATAGAATAAAACTGTGTAGATTTTATTTTCTTAATTTCATAATATAAGTTTACATTTCTTAATAAGTTTAAATTATTTAAGTTTAAATTTGCATAATCTTTGGCAATAAAGAAAAATTATAAATGTATAGATCTGCAGACAAAAATGCTTACTAGAGCATAAATTAAGATTACCCAGAGCCTGTAATAAGATGGAAAAATAAAAATAGCTAAGAATGGACAAAAAAATTAAATTTATAAAACAAGATAACTGAATTTGAAGCATCAATTTAAAACAGTATGATTTAACAGTTTCATTATAGTAGTTATATCAGGTACAGAAACAAATCAGGTGAAAAAATCAATATTGAAGTTGAGTAATCAAAATAATAAAATAGGATTGACTATATCCGAATTCTACAAGAAAAAAAATTTACGCAATCTTTGTTTCAATTTTTTCTATATGAAAATAATTACAGATTAATTAGATTCGATTAATATTGTGCTGACTTATTGAAAGATTTTTTTTTTAAAAAAAGGAGGTAAATAAAACTTTTTTCGTGATCAGATTAAGTTCAGAACGAAAAAAATACACAGCGCTTGTGATTTGTAACAGAAGTCGCACTGTAATGTGTACATATATAGCATTGATTTCCCACGAAGTACGCAGACGCGGTTTACGACTCAATACGCTCAAGTCTATTCAACATTTCGAAACGAAATCGTCTTCATCAGTATTGAAACATCGGTATTAGAGCCACACTCATTGGATGCGATTTTTTTCGAATACGTATGGAAACCAATTTGATTCGCCTTAGTGATTCGCCAGTAAATATTTCCCACCAATCTGGTTTTCATTCGCATGCCAAAAAATCGTAGATAGTGAGATATCTATCAGGCTTTATTTCATTTATCGTCAGATTGCAAGTGTATTTTTATATCGACGACTTAATTCAAAGGATATAGGCCATTTATAGGCATTTTATCTTTAAAAAAAATATATATAGTTATTTTTTACCTTTGACTGCTTCTAAAATTTCTTGATTTGTTGGAGATGCTGTTTCATCCCTACTATCGACATCGCTACTAGTAAGAATATTTGGTTCGAATCTAGAAAGCTTTTTTTTTTTTTTTTTTTTTAAATATTAGTAGCGGGGGAAGCTTCCTCTTCTTTTTTCCTGTCGCTTTCCTGAAAAAATATCTCTGACATCGCTAGATGTTGTCGACTTCCATCTTATTTGTTCTTCGGAATACCGTCTTGAAAAATGAGTTTTCAAATTTTTTTAAAATTATTATTGCTTCACAAGAGCAACAAATAACCTTTTCGCTAGACATGATTTTTTTTAAAAAAAAGATAAAAGAATCTTTTTACGCATGAAATTTTCCACATAAGTGCAAAAAGAAAACACAAAGCAAATTACTGCGCCAGCGATAGAGGTCGAAGTCGGCAAATTTCCAAAAATAGCTTAATAAAGGGGAAAAACTTTCTCCCCTTTTTATCCAGTAACTGTGTTGGAGATTAACGGAAGATCACTTTCCCCTTCCGCGGTACGCTCGAAAAACAATTATTTAAAAACTATTCAGTAAGAAAAAAAATTTGCAGAACCATTATTGCTTCTGCAGAAGTTTCTGTAAAAATTATTTTTTTGTAAAACAGCTTCTGTTTCTGCAGAATCTTTTTTGAGAACTTTTATTTCTGCCAAACCAAAACTTTTTTTTTCCCAAATAAAAAAATCTTTCTGCAAGAACTCTGTCGCTTTCTGCGACAATGTCGCCGTGTCGCCCTGTTTCTGCCACGGGGATAAAGAGTAACTTAAGAACCTTGGACAAGTATTGTTAAATATATTTTTATCAAGCAAAAGTAAATAATTAAAGATGATAACATTTGATTCAAAACAATATCTTAAGTCAAATGTTTGTTGTTGATTTTTAATTAGCATTAATATTTTCAACTTCCCAAAGAAATTGATTTTTGATTGATGTATGTTCAATGAGGAACCTGCATGCGTTGGGTAATCGCAGAATGTTGATTATTTTAAATAGTCTATATCTTAAAACTCTCTTAAATGAATTCAGAATTTTAAAGAACTGACCCGAATTTTAAAAAAACTTAACTTAAAATTAGCCCAAAACGAAACAAACTTCACGTGACACAAAAGGAAGGTGGGGTTTGCTTATGACGTCAAAGTATAGTAACTCAGCGGAGGAGTTTAACCAAAGCTTCCTATCGAGAAAAGTGTTACAAAGGCATTTTAATTTGAATTGCATTTTTAAATTTTTCTTTCTTTCATGTTTATATCATATATATAGTTTAAATATATATGTAGTGTATATCAGTTGCACTCCCCCCCCTCATTGAGAAATTTTTTTTTGGACACCTTGCAGCATAATGAAATAAAATTGAGGAATGAAAAAATAAATGTCGAAACTACTTTTTTTTCAATAACTTTTGAAATAAATTCATTTTTCTTTATTTATACTGATTTATTTGTATTTATATTTGTCTTTATATAAAAGTCTGAACTGTTAAATGTTTAAAAAATTCTTCTTTATTATTAAATTCGAAAATAGTTCCTTGAATTTTTTTTTGTTGGAAGAAATGTAAATAATGCTAAACCCGTAACATTTTTTATTTTAACTTTGATAATTTTTGTTTCTAGATAAAATTATTTTTTAAATTTAAAAAGAAAAACCTGTACACCACTGTTCTCTAAAAATAAAATCCTTTCATTTTAAAGAATAAAAAAAAGATAGAAAGAAAGTGATCTGATCAGTATTTCATAAAAATTTTAATTCAGTACAATGAATTACTCATTCAGAGAAGCTTATCAATTAGAAAAACAATCTTATAGAATTAAATTATAATTAAATAACTTACTGTAAAATGGTCTTAGCAACAGTATAATGCAGTAGTTGCAGACAATTTGCGAGTTTTTTTATTCATAGTGTTTGCTGGCTTTGCACCAAATTTGTCCTCTTTCTCTTTTTGGTACACTAAAAAATAATTTTTTTGGCGTGCTTAACATAGAACTATTGCACATGGTACAATGCAAACTTTGTAGTTTTAACTTGGAGATATTTTTCAGAATTTATACTAGGCACGGCATATGCTTTCGCCATTTCAAAACATGATGGGAGTCATGGTTGTACAATATCGTAACGTCATAAGAGCGGATGGGAAACCTCGCAGTGTTTTAGGGGGAGGAGCTTATTGAGAGATTTTAACTATTAATAACAAAATAACTAGTTATCCCACCAGTCTAAAATTTGTGTCTATCTTTATCAAATGGCATGATGTTTTATTTTAAAACACAAAAAAAAGCATGCAGGTTCCTCATTATTTTATGGAGTTTCAGCATTATATTAAGTATTATTTAAGCAATTATATTAGAAATAAAATTGGTTTTAATTTAATTTATACCTGACATTCTGGACAAATGTTTGAAATAAACTGTTCTTACTTTTTGGCTGCTGCTTCTTCTAAATCTAACGCATGAAGTTCTTTTTCAATCTTTCGTTTCTTACGAGAAAGTTCTTCATATGATTCATCATAGATGATTTCATTCCTGTAATTTTTCTTTTTGCTGCTTTCGTTTACGCTTCTATATTCATCATCAGCATATTTGTTAGAATGGTTCTTTTTTGAAGACCTGTAGTCTGACTTATCTCTGTTAGAAGCCATTTGGAATTGATCATTGGAAGGTCTTTGGACATGACGTGAGGATTTCTCAGTTCTACTATGAGTTTTTAATATCTCTGACTTTTCTTTCATTCTTAACTAGAAATAAATTATAATGAATACAATTATAATTACCAGAAATGGTTACATCACTTTGTACAAAATTTAAAAAAATGATTTTTCATTCTCAGGGCCCAATTTAGCCTAATTGAGACCTGGGGCAAAAACTCCTTTGGGGGTCCCCCTCTGCTTCACTACTTCATTAATGTTGGGGTAATTCCCGATCAAAAAATGCAAACATCTATATTGTGAAAAAACTATTCAAGATAGAATATTAATATTTACTGGAAGTTTGAGGCTATATGAGATGAGTTTTATGCCACCTTCTTTTGTTTGAAAATCTAATTAGAATTTGAAAGATTTTAAATTTTTAGGGATCAGGAATTACCCCTTCTCTTGATCATTTCTGGGGTAATTCCTGATCACTTCTGGGGTAATTACTGATCACCAGTTTTTATAGTAAAGGGACTGTTTAAAAATAATTATACAATGGTAATTAACAAATAAGACATCAAGATCAAACAAATAAACCAAAAAGATATGTTTAAGCAGCTAATAAAACGATTTATTTAAAAAGCAAGAATAAAGATTAACACTTTAAATTTCTCAAAAATCTTTGCATCATCATGCATTTTAGGCAAGCAGCCAACTCATTCTCATGTTCTGCTGGAACAAAAGAAAGAGCTCCCACATGGGTTTCTTTTGTTGGATTTTGTAACTTCATTAAGTGAGAGTGTAAAGTTAAGTAAGGTGTGTCAACAGCTCTCACACTGAAATTTTATTTTTCAATCATTAAAAAAAAATCCCTAATTTTGCTTTTTAGAAGCTTAGTATCCTTTTTAGGCTTATAATTTCTCACCATATTTATATTAGGCAAATTTATAAACTTAAAAATTATCCTAACAATGTACTCACATAAAATTAAGATAGTAGTAGTAGTTCATTTACGTCGCACTAGAGCTGCACAATAGGCTATTGGCGGCGGTCTGGGAAACACCCCTGAGGATGATCCGAAGACATGCCATCACAATTTTGATCCTCTGCAGAGGGGGTGGCACCCTCGCTTTGGTAGCCTAACGACCTGCACACGAAGACGAGCACTTTACAGTAGAACAGTTTAAAGAGGACCAATACTGCACACCCTCGGAACCCCACGCAGACTAATCCAAGTGGTCACCCACCCGCAGCCAGTGATGCTTGACTTCGGTGATCTGCTGGGAACCGTGTCTTAACGATCAGTCCACAGCGGGACTAAAATTAAGATCAAAGCAAGGTAAGACAAACAAGAAATGGTGCAAAACAGAACACATTTGTCTTGTATACAGTTAAACAAATTTTGTGATCACAGTTAAAATATATTTTATGGTTGCTCCTCTTAATAAATATGAACTGTTATTTAAGAAGAGACAATCAGCTATTTATTCACTATTTTTAATACTATTTATAAAAAGAAATGATAATGATCAGGAATTACCCCAGTGATCAATAATTACCCCATCTGTAGGGGGCAACATTTGATATAGTTTCCTATAATCAATTATAATGTTTACAGTAAATATGAAACAATTAAATGAAAGCTTACACTATTTTCATATCATAGAAAAAGAAAGTAACTCAAAATATTTATTTTTAAGAGAAGGAGGAGGATCTTTGCAGAAATGTGCACATTTTGAGGCCCATCTTTGAAATGGAAAATACAGAAAGCAGTTTAAAAGATACTTATTTTGCTTGATTAAACAAAAAACTATTATTAAGTAAATGTAGTTATACTTTAGTAAAGTGTACAAGCTTTCTTGTCCATGACTGAAATTTAAAAAAAAAAAATAATTTTAAAGTAAAACTTAGGTGATCATTATTTACCCCAGAAACAGAGTGATCGTGAATTACCCCGGGTCACCCTACTTAAAATTTTACCTCATTTTAGAAAAATAATGAGAAAATTGACTAGAACCTAAAATAGCTATAAAGTCCCCCCTCCACCCATCAATGGTCAGATGAAATATTGTTTTGTCCATTACTGCTACATTTTAGATTTTCCAATTCATGACTTTCCATGACAAATTCTAAAAATTTTTCATGACTTAACAAAGTAATTATTTTCTCCAACAATAAATTTAAAAAAGCATTCAAATGATAAGTATAACGAAAACTGCTACCTTCATATTTATATATTTTTAATTTAAAAAGCAGGATAAAGAAAGAATTGAAGTAATAAAATAGTGGAAAAAAATACAAAAGCGAATAATTTTTTGTCTTTTTTTCTGCAGAATTATATTTGAAAGATACTTTTCTTGTTCATTAGAAAAGAAAGAAATACTCCTAATTTTTCTGTTCTCATTTTGGAATAAAAAATAAATAAAAAAAAAAAAAAAAAAATTCTGAAATCAAAGAAGTTAAAAAAGAATAGAAGTTTCGAAAGAATATGATAAAAATATTTTATACTTTTATAAAATATGACTGTGACTGAAGATTTTAGTACAAATTCAGATATTCGGAACATAATGAAATTTTGGGGGGAGAGTGGGTTAAATTCCTTTTCAAAAATTAGATTTCTTGGCGACTTAAATCCATGACTTTCCATAATTTTTAAAAAAAAAAAAAAAAAATAGTTAAAATGATGACACTTCATGACAAATTTTGTCCAATACCAAAATTCATGATTTTCCATGACTTTCCAGGTGCTCAGAAACCCTGTTTATTGGTTTTCTAACAATTCTATGTTCATCATTAAGAGGATATAGCACATCTGATGAGCCAACATTTATTATTTTCTTTAAATTAACTGGATTAAAGAAGTACAAAACAGTCACGAATGGAATTATCCCATTCGTTCCAGATTGTTAAGTTTGTCATCCAACTGCGAAAAATTCATACTCTTGCATTAGGGTGGAATCCAGCTAAATTTGGGCAATTACGATGGCTCAATTAAGCCAATCAGAAGTCCGTACATTTGTAAACATATCGCATTTTGCGACATGTAAAAATACAGACTTTTAGGTAAAATTTATGCATTACTTGAATCGTGCATTTAGATAATCCTTTTTTTATGACACACTCAATTTACGCAGATAGCACATAAATCGATGTAATGTTTCGATTGTTTTTTCGACTGTTGTTGATATTGATTTTCACATGGTTCTTAAAAATTCTGATATATTTCAAACAATATGGAAAATAGAAATTGTGCAGAGAGATATTAATGTTAGAGAGTTTTGCCGCAATAGCTCGAAAAAATTCTGCCACAGGGCATGGGCAAGTATAGAAATGTTATTTTTAAATTGCAATTGGTGCCTTGGTGATAGTAGTTGTTGGGACAGATCCTTATCCCCGAAATCAATGAGAGTCAATACCTAGAATAAAAGTGGATAATTTTAGCTTCAAAGGTTCATGGCCCAATACCACAAAATCTGCAGTCCCTTTCTACACTTCAATCTTTGTGTTGGGAACCGCTTATGTAGATAATTGAGACAAAGTTATGTTAAAGGAGATATTTCTGTATTGTGATCTACCGTGCCAACTACAGCCGCCAAAATATCAAATAGATTTTAAATTTACAGAACTATTAAAAACAACATATAACTATCTGTTTGCCTAATTGAGGTTAGGATGTTTCTCTCCGACCATTGCACGGAAGTTGCCAAGACTTGGCGAATATTCTTGCCACAGATCACAATAAGGAAATATCACAAGAGTAAATAGGGGAGATTTCCATATCGTGATCTGTGGCGGAATAATCACTAAGTCTTGGCTACTTTCGGGCAGCAACCCACAAGAAACTTAAAATTTAAAAAAAAAAAAAAAAATCACAGAAAGGGACCAAGTCAAAAGGTATAACTCGTATCCATACCCTGGCACACATCTACATGTTTGTTTTTATTAGATTGCAAGTTTAAAATCTATTTGGCATCAGGGCGATTGTAGTTGGAGCGACAGATCACGATACGAATATATCCCCAGTAAATAAAACAGAAATATTGTCGTAGTCCTTAAAAATAAGGCATTCAACTAAAAAATGAATGATACATTATCTAAAAATCTCAATAAAATGTATTAATGAAGGCCTAGTTGAATGGTATAATTACAGTAAAACACCGCTTTCCTTCGTATTTTTGATCAGAAAGCCATGTAGCACTAATACCTTTTTACTTAGCGTAATTTAAAACAGAACAATTCTACTTTTAAATCGGAAATAAAAATAAGCTAAATAAATACTGGTGATACCTCAAGCGATCACTAGGTTTGCATAGCAACATGTAATACAAGAGAGTCGGAAAAATAAAGATCTCTACACTTACTTTTAATTTGTAATGAGAATAGTATCCCATTGATCTCAATCAAGCCGCTCGTAAATGTTTAATATTTTATTAAGAAAGTTAAGGTTATGTTGGACACAGATAGAATAGGGCTATTTTAGCAGTTCTTGAAAAACAAGAGTAAATGTTACTACAATGACAATAATAGAATAAGAAAGAGAGTACAGAATGTTAATTTTTTTTAAATTATAAAATACTCACCGTAAGGTCGAAGATGAACAAAAAATGTATGTTTCCTTTTCTTTCATAACACAACCATTCTTTCAAGTTTATGTTTTATTTTCAAAGAGAGAGAAATAACGGTTACAAGGAACGGTTAGAAATGTGTCACTAAAGAGGCATTCTCACTGAAAGCGATTCCTGTTTGAGATATCAAGCGAAAATCTACCTTTCTTCAGTAACGAAGCATTCGATGAACTCGTCTTTTTGGAGAATTTTGAAGAATTATGATTTTAGATGCATTTAACCCAGAAAGCATGTAACCTTACGGCAACGTTGTGCCTGAATTTTCTTTTCATTATCACGAAAAGGTTTGCAGGAAAAACCTTTTTTCAATAAAGCAAAAATATTGCAATTTCCAACCTTTTATCCCCAAGTAGCACTCATTATCGATCGATCTCGAAAAAACTTCGCTGACGACGTCGATCGATGTTGTTCCGAAACATCGATCTATGTTAAAACGTCCGATTTTTTTAATATTGTACGACAATGTAAAATTGATATGGATCGATATTTCAATAACGCCGAGGAATGTCGAGTTTGAAAAAACCATATTCCACGGCGTCTACAGATACTGTAGAATGTCGATGAATATTTTCATCACGTTATTCGCACAACAAATATTAATAAGCATTTAAAGATGAGGCAGAACGCCGATCGGTAATTTTGATACGTTATTCAAGAAATTTTTTTCGCTGGGTATTGTAGGATATAGGTACATGTCTGTTAATTGTTTTTTAAGCTTTTGCACTTCACATTTTATTTCGCTAATTGCACTCCAGGCTGTACATTTTCAGATTCAATTAATTAGATTTATGAGTAAAAAAAAAAAAATCCATACATTTACATTGTGCAAAATTTGTTCAGGATATCTTGAAAAGAGCTACTTGCTCTGCTCAGTCTATGCCCATTTAACAGAAAATTAACTATTTCTTTGTATGCTAGACAATAAGCATTCTGCAAATTAGTGAGCAAAGATTTCATATTGTTTTTAACATTGCCTCAGAATAAAATATCTGCAAGTATTTAAGTAATACTTTCAAAATTCAGGGTACGTAGCCAGATTTTCAAAAAAAAAAATAATAATAATAATAATAATAAGCACTCAAAAATATTTTTAATCAGTTTAAAAAAAAAAAAATTCATAATTAGGATTTGCGTAGTAATACATTTTCTTTTATTGTTTAAAGTTTTTAATTTATAAACATAAAATCAATAAAGCTTAGAAACATTTTCAAAAACTTTAAATAATCTTAATAAAACTACTAGTTTCTGATAAATATTGCAGGAAAAATTGCGAAAATCATGAATTTTTGTAATTTAGAACGACAATCAACAAGTCGGAAAAAAAATCCCCTTTGGAATAAGTGTGAGCACTGTAGATAGAATGTAAGAAGTGAATATTAATGTAAGACATCCCAGAAAGAATGTAACCTTACGACAATGTTGTGCCTGAATTTTCTTTTCATTGTCACGAAAAGGTTTGCAGTAAAAACATTTTTTCAATAAAGCAAAAATATTGCAATTTCTAACCTTTAATCCTAAAAGGAAAACTAAATGATTTTTAAAGCTTTTTTCAAAAATATTGTTTCTTAGGTTAAAAAATAAGCAAATGGTAACCCTTATTTTTTCATTTTTGTTTGTTGTCATGATAAGGTCAGAAGAAAAAAAAAAGCCTAAACCTTTTTCCATGGAAACGAAATAAGGCAAATATTAACCTTTTCAGTGAAAATATTAATAAATAATTAGAAAATATTTTGCAAAAACCCTTATTTAAGGGAAAGCAAATAAACGAGTATAAGACCATGTTTTTTGGATTGTTTTCTAAGGTCTGCGAAAGTACATTGCGAAAACCTTCTTTTAAAGTTTTCTCGTAGTCACGGTTTAGATTTAAAAAGTAGGGAAGACATTTCCGTTTAATCTGAATCATATCTAGTCAACGGTCTTCCTGTAATAACGAGAAATACTTTAGCAGTTTTCGAGTTTTGCCTTTTTAAGAAAATGTGGACACAACAAATACAAGTTATCGTTAATTTTTCGAAACTTTTCATTCGAATAATCTCATTAAAAAATGAATAAATTTTTTTTAAAAATTTCAATTTAATCTTCAATATATTTTTTTAGAAATTTAAAATTTTTTTTCTTCCAAATTTGGCTTTAGGAGTCCTATGCGTAACGGTTCCTTTAAAATGCGTGGTCTTTTCTCGTTTATTTTTCCCTATTGCAGACCTAATTATGGTATAGCAATAAAATATCCGCACCAAGAGAATTTTATTTTAAATATTCGATAAAAAAAATATACAAAAAATTCGCCCAACAGTCCCTTGTGAAGTAGAGGGTCATCAATATTAAAACTCCACGTTTGTGACTAACGTCGTGACGGTAAAAATAAAATCAGCATTGCGCACCTTCCGCTTTTATTTCCCTGACAAGCTGGTACCCTCTCTAAAGCTGGGTAGATTCAAAGCCTAGACCCATAGCTTTTTCTCATCATATCTTTGGAGTGAATTTAAAAACTTTTTGTACACAAAATTTGCTGTATAGTGCGCAAAATAAGAAACAGAACACCCTGAATAAATTTTGCTCTAATGATCGGATCTTCATGTTTTATAACTCAATCTTAATGGTTCGAAGGGATGACTTCAAATATGTCAATTAATTAGTGAAGGCGATATTTTAACTTACGAAATACGACGCAAAAATTTACTTTCTCTGAATAAACATACCTTTTTTTAGACGTATTTAGATTTTGAACCCCCAAAATATAGGGGGTAGCCACAATCTGGGGAATATGGTCCACATGGTTTGATCAGAGAACGTAGTTTTGAACGTAGTTTTCAAATTCGTTTATCTAAAGATAATTGCGCGGAAATCTTTTTGTAGACATTTATTATTTTTTATTATGTTATTAAATTATAGCTGGAAAATTTGTAAGGCATACAACTTTTATTACATTTTAATGTATGTAATTTTACATAGCAAAATACAAAATTGAGTTAAATCGTTCGAATTGTTCCTGCGTGTATTTAAAATTCGATTTCTCAGAAACTATTCAACCGATTTTGCTCAAATTTTGCATTTTTGTAAATGTTTAACCATTGCTGAAAATTTGCATTAGTTTTTTAGAGTGAAAATTTTTTTTATATACATTTTCAACAAAACACTGTTGAAAATAAAAAAGCTGTATTAAAAAAAATGTAAAAGGAAGTGATATAAAGAAAAACGCGTTTTTATGAAGGGGAGGGAGGCTAAAAGTCTGTTTAAATAAATTTTACTCAAGTCGTTTAAAAAATGTGAAGATATTCTTTTAAATCTCTACTCTTCCTTTTAACGTCTTATTTGTATTAGCTAACAAATACAAATGAGACGTTAAAAGGAAGAGTGAGATTTTAAAGAAGTATTTTGGATGTATGCATCTAAAATACATAAAATTAAAATGGAAAAGCAATAAATAAAATTTGAAAAAACTGGAAAAACATCTATTAGCCTTACTGTACTGAAACTTTAAGGCAATGCTTAATGTTCAGACATCAAAATTCTCATTCGATTAAAAATAATAATAAAAATAAAAGGAAAGAAAAAAAAATAATCTCAAATTTAACTTTATTGTAAACCTGATTCCCCTCCATCCCATAATACTGTCTTAAAAACTGCTGCTTGCGCCATGCGCAACATAGCACTAATATTACTGCTGGTGATCATTTGCACTCTTGGAGTTTGCTTGCTCGAGTAAAGTTGAAATTGGGGTTTCAGTTTTATTGATATTCTGTTATTTTGTTGCCCATTAAAGATATTTGCTTTTCTTTGCAACAACAAAAAAGTAGGTACACCGTTTGATTGTATTTCATTTTCATTATTAAGTATTTAATTTACGTATTGTTATTTTTCTTTTTAAGATCATCAATTAACATTTACATATAACTTAGGAATCTAAAACTTAAATTTATTCTTGGGATGACACAACCGAAGGGACAATGAATAATTACCATGCTCTCTTCTTAATTTCAATAAATTTTAATTAAACACTGAAACTATAATTTAAATTAATTATCAATATTTTAATTTATTATTGTTATTACTATTTTACATAAAATTTATTTGGATATACGAGTTGCCTGAAGATTCATGTAAATAGTTCCAGAGACATTGCGAAAAAAAGCAAAAAGTCTACTTTACATAACTATTAAATAATGAAATGAATACTAACGTTAATTAAACTGGCATTAATATAAAAATATAGTTCCACAAATAAAAATTATATTTCCCAAATTGGAGATTTATCCATGTAAAAAGTTTTATGACGCTCCTGACTACTTATCAGGATTTTAAAGTCTAAACTGTGTATTACTGTAGTTTGAATCTTAGTTTTGCCAAACGTGTCGAGTGTATCCATTGCTAGAAGATTGTACTTTATATTTCGGTAACTTCCCGATTAGCTTAAAGCACTTTTAATTTCGAGACAGGATAACATATGTTTTATTCGTTCATAAGTATGATTGCTTATAGGAATAATTGAGATTCATTTTGAAATTGGAATTCATTTGTGAATCTCAATAATGGATCAAAAATCGTCGAATACTGTCAAGTTTTGAATAATGGCCATGGAAATTTTTGTGATCAGTACTAAGACACCCTGGTTTAGTTTTATTTTAGGCGATAGTTCGGGTTCAACGAGGAAGATTACGTGATCGATTGTAGCAGCTCTTGGGTTGATGGATTGCTTCTACCACAAAATTTTCGCTACTTGAATGTAGTTTATCTATTGATTCGACTTCATATTTATGTATAGTGCGAAACAAAATTACTCGTCTTTAATAACTTTCAATCTAATACGTAAATGGTGTGTGTCTCAATTATTTTAGCCAAATTCAAGTAATTTAAAAGCCAAAATGAGAAATTTGAATGAAATCGGACTAATAGTTTCTGGGTAGTCCAATTGTAAAAAAAGTTATGAAAAATTAGATTTCTGAAGAACACTTTGATTGATTTCATTTAAATTTTTGATCTACTTAAAAAGTTATACAAGGCGAAATTCGCAAAAAGGAATTTTAACATTAAGTGATTCAAACTTTCTACCGCTCCCCTTCATAAACTGTTGATACTATTAATATTTTGCAGACGGCAGGTGCCTCTCCTGTTTTAAGGGTCTAGGAACTGAATCCCTCATAAAGTTAGACATTCAAACCAATAAGATCGAGTCGTAATATATACAATAAAATCCGATCAATAGATAGAATTTTCTCCGAGTTTTCCTTTTTTGTGCCCTGTTTATACATAAGTGCATACATCGTTATTACATACAGCATAAATAATGCGTACATATATTGATCATACATAAATTGTGTACATACGTACAAGCATACGCACGTAGAAATATACCCACATTTACATAGATACATTATATATACAAACATTCATAAAATGTATGTGTGTATCTACATATATGTGAATTAACGTACTAAAGATTTTGCATACTAACTTATATGTACTACTTAAAGTATATATACGTACATACGATACGAAAAAAATAAATGGACCATTCTAAATAAATTTTCATCTAATGATCGTATATTCACGAGGATGACATATATGCTAATTAAAAATATTATTTTTCATATATAGTTCCTTCTAAAATATAGAAAAACACATTAAATAAATAATATAATGTAAAATGAACAAAAGAAAAAAGAATTAAAAATTATTCACACCGGGACTCGAACCCGCGCCGTCGCGCTTAGCTTCTAGCACGTGGTCCCGCTCTCCGCTCCACCATGCTTACACGGTGAGCGTGCTACTGCGTGGTGTCAAAAGCACACTCCCGGTCAGTTGAACGATGAACTTTGGAGGCCCATTGCGAGCCTCCTATATAAGCTATAACTATTTTCTTTGGCACGAGGGTTGGGGGTATGGTACCATATTTTGGTACCGAGTTTGAGATTTATAACTTAATATTAAAGTGAGATACGTGGTCTTGAAAATTGACCCGTACATATCTATTTTATGTAATTTTTTATTCCATTATGCCGTCTTTAAAGAAGAAAGAGGATTGTTTTTATACAGAGAACATACCAGACAGACCAAACTATCGAAAGTATTGTATATAATATGAATAAATTAATTTTACTTGATTTTTCCTCATTTTAAGCTCTGTTCTCACTTTCCCGAAATTAAAAATATTATTTTTCATATATAGTTCCTTCTAAAATACAGAAAAACACATTAAATAAATAATATAATGTAAAATTA
Source organism: Parasteatoda lunata (assembly GCA_949128135.1). Lineage (NCBI taxonomy): Eukaryota > Metazoa > Arthropoda > Arachnida > Araneae > Theridiidae > Parasteatoda > Parasteatoda lunata. The sequence continues at coordinate 118,937,498 of OX421970.1, forward strand.
ACAAAAGAAAAAAGAATTAAAAATTATTCACACCGGGATTCAAACCCGCGCCGTCGCGCTTAGCTGCTAGCGCGTGGTCCCGCTCTCCGCTCCACCACGCTTACACGGTGAGCGTGCTACTGCGTGGTGTCAAAAGCACTCTCCCGGTCAGTTGAACGATGAACTTTGGAGGCCCATTGTGACTCTCCTAATTAACCTATAAATATTTCCTTTGGCACAGAGGTTGGGGGCAAAGTACCCTATTTTGTTACCGAGTTAGAGATTTATAACTTAATATTAAAGCGAGTTACGTGGTCTTGAAAATTGACTCGTACATACCTGTTTTATGTTATTTTTTATTCCATTATGCGTTCTTTAACGAAGAAAGAGGATTGTTTTTATACAGAGAACATACTAGGCAGGCCAAACTATCGAAAGTATTGTAAATAATATGAATGAATTGATTTTGTTTGTTTTTAAGCTCTGTTCTTACTTTCCCGAACTTAAAAAAAATATTTTTCATATATAGTTCCTTCTATAATGAAGAAAAACACATTAAATAAATAATATAATGTAAAATTAACAAAAGAAAAAAAATTTAAAAATTGTCCACACCGCGATTCGAGCGTCGTTTCGCTCAGCTGCTATCACGCCATCCGATCCACCACGCAAACCCGGTGAGCGGGCTACTCCATGGCTTCAAAAGCACTATCCCGGTCAGTTGATCTATGTATTTTGGGAGCTCATTGTGACCCTCCTAATTAACCTATAAATATTTCCTTTGGCACAGAGGTTGGGGCAAAGTACCCTATTTTGTTACCGAGTTTGAGATTTATAACTTAATATTAAAGCGAGTTACGTGGTCTTGAAAATTAACCCGTACATACCTATTTTATGTTATTTTTTATTCCATTATGCATTCTTTAACGAAGAAAGAGGATTGTTCTTATACAGAGAACATACTAGGCAGGCTAAAATATCGAAAGTATTGTAAATAATATGAATAAATTAATTTTAATTGATTTTTCTTGTTTTTAAGCTCTGTTCTCACTTTCTCGAAATTAAAAAAATTATTTTTCATATATAGTTCCTTCTATAATATAGAAAAACACATTAAATAAATAATATAATGTAAAATTAAGAAAAGAAAAAAAACAAACAAATTTTTGAAATTGTTCACAGCGGGATTCGTACCCACGCCGTCTCGCTCAGCTGCTATCACGCTATCCGCTCCACCACGCATACACGGTGAGCGTGCTACTTCATGGTTTCAAAAGCACTATCCCGGTCAGTTGATCTATGTATTTTGGGGACCCATTGTGACCCTCCTAATTAACCTATAAATATTTCCTTTGGCAGAGAGGTTGGGGGCATGGTACCCTATTTTGGTACCGTGTTTGAGATTTATAACTTACTATTAACGCGAGTTACGTGGTCTTGAAAATTGACCTGTACATGCCTATTTTATGTTATTTTTTATTCCATTATGCGTTCTTTAACGAAGAAAGAGGATTGTTTTTATACAGAGAACATACTAGGCAGGCCAAACTATCGAAAGTATTGTAAATAATATGAATAAATAAATTTTAATTGATTTTTCCTTTTTTTAAACTCTGTTCTCACTTTCCCGAATTTAAAAAAATTATTTTTCTTATATAGTTCCTTCTATAATATAGAAAAACACATTAAATAAATAATTTAATGTAAAATTAACCAAAGAAATAAAAACAAATTTTAAAAATCGTCCACACCGGGATTCGAACCCACGCCGTCTCGCTCAGCTGCTATCACGCTCTCCGCTCCACCACGCATACACGGTGAGCGTGGTACTCAATGGCTTCAAAAGCATTATCCCGGTCAGTCGATCTATGTATTTTGGGGGCCCATTGTGACCCTCCTTATTAACCTATAAATATTTCCTTTGGCAAAGAGGTTGGGGGCAAGGTACCCTATTTTGGTACCGTGTTCGAGATTTATAAAATAATATTAAAGCGAGTTACGTGGTCTTGAAAATTGACCCGTACATACCTATTTTATGTTATTTTTTCTTCCATTATGCGTTCTTTAACGAAGAAAGAGGATTGTTTTTATACAGAGAACATACTAGGCAGGCCAAACTATCGAAAGTATTGTAAATGATATGAATAAATTTATTTTAATTGATTTTTGCTTTTTTTAAGCTCTGTTCTCACTTTCCCGAACTTAAAAAAATTATTTTTCATAGATAGTTCCTTCTATAATATAGAAATACACATTAAATAAATAATATAATGTAAAATTAACAAAAGAAAAAAAACAAACAAATTTTAAAAATTGTCAACACCGGGATTCGAACCCACGGCGTCTCGCTCAGCTGCTATCACGCTATCCGCTCCACCACGCATACACGGTGAGCGTGCTACTCCATGGCTTCAAAAGCACTATCCCGGTCAGTTGATCTATGTATTTTGGGGGCCCATTGTGACCCTCCTAATTAACCTATAAATATTTCCTTTGGCACAGAGATTGTGGGCTTGATACCCTATTTTGGTACCGTGTTTGAGATTTATAACTTAATATTACAGCGAGTTGTGGTCTTGAAAATTGACCCGTACATACCTATTTTATGTTATTTTTTATTCCATTATGCGTTCTTTAACGAAGAAAGAGGATTGTTTTTATACAGAGAACATACTAGGCAGGCCAAACTATCGAAAGTATTGTAAATAATATGAATGAATTAATTTTAATTGATTTTGTTTGTTTTTAAGCTCTGTTCTTACTTTCCCGAACTTAAAAAAATTATTTTTCATATATAGTTCCTTCTATAATGAAGAAAAACACATTAAATAAATAATATAATGTAAAATTAACAAAAGAAAAAAAAAATTTAAAAATTGTCCCCGCCTGGATTCGAACCCGTGCCGTCTCGCTCAGCTGCTATCACGCTATCCACCCCACCACGCATACACGGTGAGCGTGCTACTCCATGGCATCAAAAGCACTATCCCGGTCAGTTGATCGATGTATTTTGGGGGCCCATTATGACTCTCCTAATTAACCTATAAATATTTCCTTTGGCACAGAGGTTGAGGGCAAAGTACCCTATTTTGTTACCGAGTTTGAGATTTATAACTTAATATTAAAGCGAGTTACGTGGTCTTGAAAATTGACTGGTACATACCTGTTTTATGTTATTTTTTATTCCATTATGCGTTCTTTAACGAAGAAAGAGGATTGTTTTTATACAGAGAACATACTAGGCAGGCCAAACTATCGAAAGTATTGTAAATAATATGAATGAATTAATTTTAATTGATTTTGTTTGTTTTTAAGCTCTGTTCTTACTTTCCCGAATTTAAAAAAATTATTTTTCATATATAGTTCCTTCTATAATGAAGAAAAACACATTAAATAAATAATATAATGTAAAATTAACAAAAGAAAAAAAATTTTAAAAATTGTCCACACCGCGATTCGAGCGCCGTTTCGCTCAGCTGCTATCACGCCATCCGATCCACCACGCAAATCCGGTGAGCGTGCTACTCCATGGCATCAAAAGCACTATCCCGGTCAGTTGATCGATGTATTTTGGGGGCCCATTGTGACCCTCCTAAATAACCTATAAATATTTCCTTTGGCACAGAGGTTGGGGGCATGGTTCCCTATTTTGGTACCGAGATTGAGATTTATAAATTGATATTAAAATGAGTTACGTTGTCTTGAAAATTGACCCGTACATACCTATTTTATGTTTTTTTTTATTTCATTATGCGCTCTTTAACGAAGAAAGAGGATTGTTTTTATACAGAGAACATATTAGGCAGGCCAAACTATCGAAAGTATTGTAAATAATATGAATAAATTTATTTTAATTGATTTTTACTTTTTTAAGCTCTGTTCTTACTTTCCCGAACTTAAAAAAATTATTTTTCATATATAGTTCCTTCTATAATGAAGAAAAACACATTAAATAAATAATATAATGTAAAATTAACAAAAGAAAAAAAATTTAAAAATTGTCCACAACGGGATTCGAACCCGCGCCGTTTCGCTCAGCTGCTATCACGCCATCCGATCCACCACGCAAACCCGGTGAGCGTGCTACTCCATGGCTTCAAAAGCACTATCCCGGTCTGTTGATCTATGTATTTTGGGGGCCCATTGTGACCCTCCTAATTAACCTATAAATATTTCCTTTGGCACAGAGGTTGGGGGCATGGTACCCTATTTTGATACCGTGTTTGAGATTTATAACTTACTATTAACGCGAGTTACGTGGTCTTGAAAATTGACCTGTACATGCCTATTTTATTCCATTATACGTTCTTTAACGAAGAAAGAGGATTGTTTTTATACAGAGAACATACTAGGCAGGCTAAAATATCGAAAGTATTGTAAATAATATGAATAAATTAATTTTAATTGATTTTTCCTTTTTTTAAGCTCTGTTCTCACTTTCCCGAATTTAAAAAAATTATTTTTCTTATATAGTTCCTTCTATAATATAGAAAAACACATTAAATAAATAATTTAATGTAAAATTAACCAAAGAAATAAAAACAAATTTTAAAAATCGTCCACACCGGGATTCGAACCCACGCCGTCTCGCTCAGCTGCTATCACGCTATCCGCTCCACCACGCATACACGGTGAGCGTGGTACTCAATGGCTTCAAAAGCACTATCCCGGTCAGTTGATCTATGTATTTTGGGGGCCCATTGTGACCCTCCTTATTAACCTATAAATATTTCCTTTGGCACAGAGGTTGGGGGCATGGTACCCTATTTTGGTACCGTGTTTGAGATTTATAACTTAATATTAAAGCTAGTTGTGGTCTTGAAAATTGACCCGTACATACCTATTTTATGTTATTTTTTATTCCGTTATGCGTTCTTTAACGAAGAGAGAGGGTTGTTTTTATACAGAGAACATACTAGGCAGGCTAAAATATCGAAAGTATTGTAAATAATATGAATAAATTAATTTTAAATGATTTTTCTTGTTTTTAAGCTCTATTCTTACTTTCCCGAATTTAAAAAAATTATTTTTCATATATAGTTCCTTCTATAATGAAGAAAAACACATTAAATAAATAAAATAATGTAAAATTAACAAAAGAAAAAAAAATTCAAAATTGTCCCCTCCAGGATTCGAACCCGTTCCGTCTCGCTCAGCTGCTATCACGCTATCCGCTCCAACACGCATATACTGTGAGCGTGCTACTCCATGGCATCAAAAGCATTATCCCGGTCAGTTGATCGATGTATTTTGGGGGCCCATTGTGACTCTCCTAATTAACCTATAAATATTTCCTTTGGCACAGAGGTTGGGGGCATGGTACCTTATTTTTGTACCGAGATTGAGATTTATAAATTGATATTAAAACGAGTTACGTTGTCTTGAAAATTGACCCGTACATACCTATTTTATGTTATTTTTTATTCCATTATGCGTTCTTTAACGAAGAAAGAGGATTGTTTTTATACAGAGAACATACTAGGCATAGTAAAATATCGAAAGTACTGTAAATAACATGAATAAATTAATTTTAATTGATTTTTCTTGTTTTTAAGCTCTGTTCTCACTTTCCCGAAATTAAAAAAATTATTTTTCATATATAGTTCCATCTATAATAGAGAAAAACACATTAAATAAATAATATAATGTAAAATTAACAAAAGAAAAAAAAATTTAAAAATTGTCCACACCGGGATTTTAATCCGCGCCGTTTCGCTCAGCTGATATCACGCCATCCGATCCACCACGCAAACCCGGTGAGCGTGCTACTCCATGGCTTCAAAAGCACTATCCCGGTCAGTTGATCTATGTATTTTGGGAGCTCATTGTGACCCTCCTAATTAACCTATAAATATTTCCTTTGGTACAAAGGTTGGGGGCATGGTACCCTATTTTGGTATCGAGTTTGAGATTTATAACTTAATATTATAGTGAGTTACGTGGTCTTGAAAATTGACCCGTACATACCTATTTTATGTTATTTTTTATTCCATTATGCGTTCTTTAACGAAAAAAGAGGATTGTTCTTATACAGAGAACATACTAGGCAGGCTAAAATATCGAAAGTAGTGTAAATAATATGAATAAATAAATTTTAATTGATTTTTCCTTTTTTTAAGCTCAGTTCTCACTTTCCCGAATTTAAAAAAATTATTTTTCTTATATAGTTCCTTCTATAATATATAGAAAAACACATTAAATAAATAATTTAATGTAAAATTAACCAAAGAAATAAAAACAAATTTTAAAAACCGTCCACACCGGGATTCAAACCCACGCCGTCTCGCTCAGCTGCTATCACGCTATCCGCTCCACCACGCATACACGGTGAGCGTGGTACTCAATGGCTTCAAAAGCACTATCCCGGTCAGTTTATCTATGTATTTTGGGGGCCCATTGTGACCCTCCTTATTAACCTATAAATATTTCCTTTGGCACAGAGGTTGGGGGCATGGTACCCTATTTTGGTACCGAGATTGAGATTTATAACTTAATATTAAAGCGAGTTACGTGATCTTGAAAATTGACTGGTACATACCTGTTTTATGTTATTTTTTATTCCATTATGCGTTCTTTAACGAAGAAAGAGGATTGTTTTTATGCAAAGAACATACTAAGCAGGCCAAACTATCGAAAGTATTGTAAATGATATGAATAAATTAATTTTAATTGATTTTATTTGTTTTTAAGCTCTGTTCTTACTTTCCCGAATTTAAAAAAATTATTTTTCATATATAGTTCCTTCTATAATGAAGAAAAACACATTAAATAAATAATATAATGTAAAATTAACAAAAGAAAAAAAAAATTCAACATTGTCCCCACCAGGATTCGAACCCGTGCCGTCTCGCTCAGCTGCTATCACGCTATCCACCCCACCACGCATACACGGTGAGCGTGCTACTCCATGGCTTCAAAAGCACTATCCCGGTCAGTTGATCTATGTATTTTGGGGGCCCATTGTGACCCTCCTAATTAACCTATAAATATTTCCTTTGGCACAGAGATTGTGGGCTTGATACCCTATTTTGGTACCGTGTTTGAGATTTATAACTTAATATTACAGCGAGTTGTGGTCTTGAAAATTGACCCGTACATACCTATTTTATGTTATTTTTTATTCCATTATGCGTTCTTTAACGAAGAAAGAGGATTGTTTTTATACAGAGAACATACTAGGCAGGCCAAACTATCGAAAGTATTGTGAATAATATGAATGAATTAATTTTAATTGATTTTGTTTGTTTTTAAGCTCTGTTCTTACTTTCCCGAACTTAAAAAAATTATTTTTCATATATAGTTCCTTCTATAATGAAGAAAAACACATTAAATAAATAATATAATGTAAAATTAACAAAAGAAAAAAAAATTTAAAAATTGTCCCCGCCTGGATTCGAACCCGTGCCGTCTCGCTCAGCTGCTATCACGCTATCCACCCCACCACGCATACACGGTGAGCGTGCTTCTCCATGGCATCAAAAGCACTATCCCGGTCAGTTGATCGATGTATTTTGGGGGCCCATTGTGACTCTCCTAATTAACCTATAAATATTTCCTTTGGCACAGAAGTTGAGGGCAAAGTACCCTATTTTGTTACCGAGTTTGAGATTTATAACTTAATATTAAAGCGAGTTACGTGGTCTTGAAAATTGACTGGTACATACCTGTTTTATGTTATTTTTTATTCCATTATGCGTTCTTTAACGAAGAAAGAGGATTATTTTTATACAGAGAACATACTAGGCAGGCCAAACTATCGAAAGTATTGTAAATAATATGAATGAATTAATTTTAATTGATTTTGTTTGTTTTTAAGCTCTGTTCTTACTTTCCCGAATTTAAAAAAATTATTTTTCATATATAGTTCCTTCTATAATGAAGAAAAACACATTAAATAAATAATATAATGTAAAATTAACAAAAGAAAAAAAATTTTAAAAATTGTCCACACCGCGATTCGAGCGCCGTTTCGCTCAGCTGCTATCACGCCTTCCGATCCACCACGCAAATCCGGTGAGCGTGCTACTCCATGGCATCAAAAGCACTATCCCGGTCAGTTGATCGATGTATTTTGGGGGCCCATTGTGACCCTCCTAAATAACCTATAAATATTTCCTTTGGCACAGAGGTTGGGGGCATGGTACCCTATTTTGGTACCGAGATTGAGATTTATAACTTAATATTAAAGCGAGTTACGTGATCTTGAAAATTGACTGGTACATACCTGTTTTATGTTATTTTTTATTCCATTATGCGTTCTTTAACGAAGAAAGAGGATTGTTTTTATGCAAAGAACATACTAAGCAGGCCAAACTATCGAAAGTATTGTAAATGATATGAATAAATTAATTTTAATTGATTTTATTTGTTTTTAAGCTCTGTTCTTACTTTCCCGAATTTAAAAAAATTATTTTTCATATATAGTTCCTTCTATAATGAAGAAAAACACATTAAATAAATAATATAATGTAAAATTAACAAAAGAAAAAAAAAATTCAACATTGTCCCCTCCAGGATTCGAACCCGTGCCGTCTCGCTCAGCTGCTATCACGCTATCCACCCCACCACGCATACACGGTGAGCGTGCTACTCCATGGCTTCAAAAGCACTATCCCGGTCAGTTGATCTATGTATTTTGGGAGCTCATTGTGACCCTCCTAATTAACCTATAAATATTTCCTTTGGTACAAAGGTTGGGGGCATGGTACCCTATTTTGGTATCGAGTTTGAGATTTATAACTTAATATTATAGTGAGTTACGTGGTCTTGAAAATTGACCCGTACATACCTATTTTATGTTATTTTTTATTCCATTATGCGTTCTTTAACGAAAAAAGAGGATTGTTCTTATACAGAGAACATACTAGGCAGGCTAAAATATCGAAAGTAGTGTAAATAATATGAATAAATAAATTTTAATTGATTTTTCCTTTTTTTAAGCTCAGTTCTCACTTTCCCGAATTTAAAAAAATTATTTTTCTTATATAGTTCCTTCTATAATATATAGAAAAACACATTAAATAAATAATTTAATGTAAAATTAACCAAAGAAATAAAAACAAATTTTAAAAACCGTCCACACCGGGATTCAAACCCACGCCGTCTCGCTCAGCTGCTATCACGCTATCCGCTCCACCACGCATACACGGTGAGCGTGGTACTCAATGGCTTCAAAAGCACTATCCCGGTCAGTTTATCTATGTATTTTGGGGGCCCATTGTGACCCTCCTTATTAACCTATAAATATTTCCTTTGGCACAGAGGTTGGGGGCATGGTACCCTATTTTGGTACCGAGATTGAGATTTATAACTTAATATTAAAGCGAGTTACGTGATCTTGAAAATTGACTGGTACATACCTGTTTTATGTTATTTTTTATTCCATTATGCGTTCTTTAACGAAGAAAGAGGATTGTTTTTATGCAAAGAACATACTAAGCAGGCCAAACTATCGAAAGTATTGTAAATGATATGAATAAATTAATTTTAATTGATTTTATTTGTTTTTAAGCTCTGTTCTTACTTTCCCGAATTTAAAAAAATTATTTTTCATATATAGTTCCTTCTATAATGAAGAAAAACACATTAAATAAATAATATAATGTAAAATTAACAAAAGAAAAAAAAAATTCAACATTGTCCCCACCAGGATTCGAACCCGTGCCGTCTCGCTCAGCTGCTATCACGCTATCCACCCCACCACGCATACACGGTGAGCGTGCTACTCCATGGCTTCAAAAGCACTATCCCGGTCAGTTGATCTATGTATTTTGGGGGCCCATTGTGACCCTCCTAATTAACCTATAAATATTTCCTTTGGCACAGAGATTGTGGGCTTGATACCCTATTTTGGTACCGTGTTTGAGATTTATAACTTAATATTACAGCGAGTTGTGGTCTTGAAAATTGACCCGTACATACCTATTTTATGTTATTTTTTATTCCATTATGCGTTCTTTAACGAAGAAAGAGGATTGTTTTTATACAGAGAACATACTAGGCAGGCCAAACTATCGAAAGTATTGTGAATAATATGAATGAATTAATTTTAATTGATTTTGTTTGTTTTTAAGCTCTGTTCTTACTTTCCCGAACTTAAAAAAATTATTTTTCATATATAGTTCCTTCTATAATGAAGAAAAACACATTAAATAAATAATATAATGTAAAATTAACAAAAGAAAAAAAAATTTAAAAATTGTCCCCGCCTGGATTCGAACCCGTGCCGTCTCGCTCAGCTGCTATCACGCTATCCACCCCACCACGCATACACGGTGAGCGTGCTTCTCCATGGCATCAAAAGCACTATCCCGGTCAGTTGATCGATGTATTTTGGGGGCCCATTGTGACTCTCCTAATTAACCTATAAATATTTCCTTTGGCACAGAAGTTGAGGGCAAAGTACCCTATTTTGTTACCGAGTTTGAGATTTATAACTTAATATTAAAGCGAGTTACGTGGTCTTGAAAATTGACTGGTACATACCTGTTTTATGTTATTTTTTATTCCATTATGCGTTCTTTAACGAAGAAAGAGGATTATTTTTATACAGAGAACATACTAGGCAGGCCAAACTATCGAAAGTATTGTAAATAATATGAATGAATTAATTTTAATTGATTTTGTTTGTTTTTAAGCTCTGTTCTTACTTTCCCGAATTTAAAAAAATTATTTTTCATATATAGTTCCTTCTATAATGAAGAAAAACACATTAAATAAATAATATAATGTAAAATTAACAAAAGAAAAAAAATTTTAAAAATTGTCCACACCGCGATTCGAGCGCCGTTTCGCTCAGCTGCTATCACGCCTTCCGATCCACCACGCAAATCCGGTGAGCGTGCTACTCCATGGCATCAAAAGCACTATCCCGGTCAGTTGATCGATGTATTTTGGGGGCCCATTGTGACCCTCCTAAATAACCTATAAATATTTCCTTTGGCACAGAGGTTGGGGGCATGGTACCCTATTTTGGTACCGAGATTGAGATTTATAACTTAATATTAAAGCGAGTTACGTGATCTTGAAAATTGACTGGTACATACCTGTTTTATGTTATTTTTTATTCCATTATGCGTTCTTTAACGAAGAAAGAGGATTGTTTTTATGCAAAGAACATACTAAGCAGGCCAAACTATCGAAAGTATTGTAAATGATATGAATAAATTAATTTTAATTGATTTTATTTGTTTTTAAGCTCTGTTCTTACTTTCCCGAATTTAAAAAAATTATTTTTCATATATAGTTCCTTCTATAATGAAGAAAAACACATTAAATAAATAATATAATGTAAAATTAACAAAAGAAAAAAAAAATTCAACATTGTCCCCTCCAGGATTCGAACCCGTGCCGTCTCGCTCAGCTGCTATCACGCTATCCACCCCACCACGCATACACGGTGAGCGTGCTACTCCATGGCTTCAAAAGCACTATCCCGGTCAGTTGATCTATGTATTTTGGGGGCCCATTGTGACCCTCCTAATTAACCTATAAATATTTCCTTTGGCACAGAGATTGTGGGCTTGATACCCTATTTTGGTACCGTGTTTGAGATTTATAACTTAATATTACAGCGAGTTGTGGTCTTGAAAATTGACCCGTACATACCTATTTTATGTTATTTTTTATTCCATTATGCGTTCTTTAACGAAGAAAGAGGATTGTTTTTATACAGAGAACATACTAGGCAGGCCAAACTATCGAAAGTATTGTGAATAATATGAATGAATTAATTTTAATTGATTTTGTTTGTTTTTAAGCTCTGTTCTTACTTTCCCGAACTTAAAAAAATTATTTTTCATATATAGTTCCTTCTATAATGAAGAAAAACACATTAAATAAATAATATAATGTAAAATTAACAAAAGAAAAAAAAATTTAAAAATTGTCCCCGCCTGGATTCGAACCCGTGCCGTCTCGCTCAGCTGCTATCACGCTATCCACCCCACCACGCATACACGGTGAGCGTGCTTCTCCATGGCATCAAAAGCACTATCCCGGTCAGTTGATCGATGTATTTTGGGGGCCCATTGTGACTCTCCTAATTAACCTATAAATATTTCCTTTGGCACAGAAGTTGAGGGCAAAGTACCCTATTTTGTTACCGAGTTTGAGATTTATAACTTAATATTAAAGCGAGTTACGTGGTCTTGAAAATTGACTGGTACATACCTGTTTTATGTTATTTTTTATTCCATTATGCGTTCTTTAACGAAGAAAGAGGATTGTTTTTATACAGAGAACATACTAGGCAGGCCAAACTATCGAAAGTATTGTAAATAATATGAATGAATTAATTTTAATTGATTTTGTTTGTTTTTAAGCTCTGTTCTTACTTTCCCGAATTTAAAAAAATTATTTTTCATATATAGTTCCTTCTATAATGAAGAAAAACACATTAAATAAATAATATAATGTAAAATTAACAAAAGAAAAAAAATTTTAAAAATTGTCCACACCGCGATTCGAGCGCCGTTTCGCTCAGCTGCTATCACGCCTTCCGATCCACCACGCAAATCCGGTGAGCGTGCTACTCCATGGCATCAAAAGCACTATCCCGGTCAGTTGATCGATGTATTTTGGGGGCCCATTGTGACCCTCCTAAATAACCTATAAATATTTCCTTTGGCACAGAGGTTGGGGGCATGGTTCCCTATTTTGGTACCGAGATTGAGATTTATAAATTGATATTAAAATGAGTTACGTTGTCTTGAAAATTGACCCGTACATACCTATTTTATGTTTTTTTTTATTTCATTATGCGTTCTTTAACGAAGAAAGAGGATTGTTTTTATACAGAGAACATACTAGGCAGGCCAAACTATCGAAAGTATTGTAAATAATATGAATAAATTTATTTTAATTGATTTTTCCTTTTTTAAGCTCTGTTCTTACTTTCCCGAACTTAAAAAAATTATTTTTCATATATAGTTCCTTCTATATTGAAGAAAAACACATTAAATAAATAATATAATGTAAAATTAACAAAAGAAAAAAAATTTAAAAATTGTCCACAACGGGATTCGAACCCGCGCCGTTTCGCTCAGCTGCTATCACGCCATCCGATCCACCACGCAAACCCGGTGAGCGTGCTACTCCATGGCTTCAAAAGCACTTTCCCGGTCAGTTGATCTATGTATTTTGGGGGCCCATTGTGACCCTCCTAATTAACCTATAAATATTTCCTTTGGCACAGAGGTTGGGGGCATGGTACCCTATTTTGATACCGTGTTTGAGATTTATAACTTACTATTAACGCGAGTTACGTGGTCTTGAAAATTGACCTGTACATGCCTATTTTATTCCATTATACGTTCTTTAACGAAGAAAGAGGATTGTTTTTATACAGAGAACATACTAGGCAGGCTAAAATATCGAAAGTATTGTAAATAATATGAATAAATTAATTTTAATTGATTTTTCCTTTTTTTAAGCTCTGTTCTCACTTTCCCGAATTTAAAAAAATTATTTTTCTTATATAGTTCCTTCTATAATATAGAAAAACACATTAAATAAATAATTTAATGTAAAATTAACCAAAGAAATAAAAACAAATTTTAAAAATCGTCCACACCGGGATTCGAACCCACGCCGTCTCGCTCAGCTGCTATCACGCTATCCGCTCCACCACGCATACACGGTGAGCGTGGTACTCAATGGCTTCAAAAGCACTATCCCGGTCAGTTGATCTATGTATTTTGGGGGCCCATTGTGACCCTCCTTATTAACCTATAAATATTTCCTTTGGCACAGAGGTTGGGGGCATGGTACCCTATTTTGGTACCCTTTTTGAGATTTATAACTTAATATTAAAGCTAGTTGTGGTCTTGAAAATTGACCCGTACATACCTATTTTATGTTATTTTTTATTCCGTTATGCGTTCTTTAACGAAGAGAGAGGGTTGTTTTTATACAGAGAACATACTAGGCAGGCTAAAATATCGAAAGTATTGTAAATAATATGAATAAATTAATTTTAAATGATTTTTCTTGTTTTTAAGCTCTATTCTTACTTTCCCGAATTTAAAAAAATTATTTTTCATATATAGTTCCTTCTATAATGAAGAAAAACACATTAAATAAATAAAATAATGTAAAATTAACAAAAGAAAAAAAAATTCAAAATTGTCCCCTCCAGGATTCGAACCCGTTCCGTCTCGCTCAGCTGCTATCACGCTATCCGCTCCAACACGCATATACTGTGAGCGTGCTACTCCATGGCATCAAAAGCATTATCCCGGTCAGTTGATCGATGTATTTTGGGGGCCCATTGTGACTCTCCTAATTAACCTATAAATATTTCCTTTGGCACAGAGGTTGGGGGCATGGTACCTTATTTTTGTACCGAGATTGAGATTTATAAATTGATATTAAAACGAGTTACGTTGTCTTGAAAATTGACCCGTACATACCTATTTTATGTTATTTTTTATTCCATTATGCGTTCTTTAACGAAGAAAGAGGATTGTTTTTATACAGAGAACATACTAGGCATAGTAAAATATCGAAAGTACTGTAAATAACATGAATAAATTAATTTTAATTGATTTTTCTTGTTTTTAAGCTCTGTTCTCACTTTCCCGAAATTAAAAAAATTATTTTTCATATATAGTTCCATCTATAATAGAGAAAAACACATTAAATAAATAATATAATGTAAAATTAACAAAAGAAAAAAAAATTTAAAAATTGTCACCACCGGGATTTTAATCCGCGCCGTTTCGCTCAGCTGATATCACGCCATCCGATCCACCACGCAAACCCGGTGAGCGTGCTACTCCATGGCTTCAAAAGCACTATCCCGGTCAGTTGATCTATGTATTTTGGGAGCTCATTGTGACCCTCCTAATTAACCTATAAATATTTCCTTTGGTACAAAGGTTGGGGGCATGGTACCCTATTTTGGTATCGAGTTTGAGATTTATAACTTAATATTATAGTGAGTTACGTGGTCTTGAAAATTGACCCGTACATACCTATTTTATGTTATTTTTTATTCCATTATGCGTTCTTTAACGAAAAAAGAGGATTGTTCTTATACAGAGAACATACTAGGCAGGCTAAAATATCGAAAGTAGTGTAAATAATATGAATAAATAAATTTTAATTGATTTTTCCTTTTTTTAAGCTCAGTTCTCACTTTCCCGAATTTAAAAAAATTATTTTTCTTATATAGTTCCTTCTATAATATATAGAAAAACACATTAAATAAATAATTTAATGTAAAATTAACCAAAGAAATAAAAACAAATTTTAAAAACCGTCCACACCGGGATTCAAACCCACGCCGTCTCGCTCAGCTGCTATCACGCTATCCGCTCCACCACGCATACACGGTGAGCGTGGTACTCAATGGCTTCAAAAGCACTATCCCGGCCAGTTTATCTATGTATTTTGGGGGCCCATTGTGACCCTCCTTATTAACCTATAAATATTTCCTTTGGCACAGAGGTTGGGGGCATGGTACCCTATTTTGGTACCGTGTTTGAGATTTATAACTTAATATTAAAGCGAGTTGTGGTCTTGAAAATTGACCCGTACATACCTATTTTATGTTATTTTTTATTCCATTATGTGATCTTTAACGAAGAAAGAGGATTGTTTTTATACAGAGAACATACTAGGCAGGCCAAACTATCGAAAGTATTGTAAATAATATGAATGAATTAATTTTAATTGATTTTGTTCGTTTTTAAGCTCTGTTCTTACTTTCCCGAACTTAAAAAAATTATTTTTCATATATAGTTCCTTCTATAATGAAGAAAAACACATTAAATAAATAATATAATGTAAAATTAAAAAAAGAAAAAAAAAATTTAAAAATTGTCCCCGCCTGGATTCGAACCCGTGCCGTCTCGCTCAGCTGCTATCACGCTATCCACCCCACCACGCATACACGGTGAGCGTGCTACTCCATGGCTTCAAAAGCACTATCCCGGTCAGCTGATCTATGTATTTTGGGGGCCGATTGTGACCCTCCTTATTAACCTATAAATATTTCCTTTGGCACAGAGGTTGGGGGCATGGTATCCTATTTTGGTACCGTGTTTGAGATTTATAACTTAATATTAAAGCGAGTTGTGGTCTTGAAAATTGACCCGTACATACCTATTTTATGTTATTTTTTATTCCATTATGCGATCTTTAACGAAGAAAGAGGATTGTTTTTATCTAGAGAACATACTAGGCAGGCCAAAATAACGAAAGTATTGTAAATAATATGAATAAATTAATTTTAAATGATTTTTCTTGTTTTTAAGCTCTGTTCTTACTTTCCCGAATTTAAAAAAATTATTTTTCATATATATATCCTTCTATAATGAAGAAAAACACATTAAATAAATAATGTAATGTAAAATTAACAAAAGAAAAAAAAAATTCAAAATTGTCCCCACCAGGATTCGAACCCGTGCCGTCTCGCTCAGATGCTATCACGCCATCCGATCCACCACGCAAACCCGGTGAGCGTGCTACTCCATGGCATCAAAAGCACTATCCCGGTCAGTTGATCGATGTATTTTGGGGGCCCATTGTGACTCTCCTAATTAACCTATAAATATTTCCTTTGGCACAGAGGTTGAGGGCAAAGTACCCTATTTTGTTACCGAGTTTGAGATTTATAACTTAATATTAAAGCGAGTTACGTGGTCTTGAAAATTGACTGGTACATACCTGTTTTATGTTATTTTTTATTCCATTATGCGTTCTTTAACGAAGAAAGAGGATTGTTTTTATACAGAGAACATACTAGGCAGGCCAAACTATCGAAAGTATTGTAAATAATATGAATGAATTAATTTTAATTGATTTTGTTTGTTTTTAAGCTCTGTTCTTACTTTCCCGAACTTAAAAAAATTATTTTTCATATATAGTTCCTTCTATAATGAAGAAAAAAAACATTAAATAAATAATATAATGTAAAATTAACAGAAGAAAAAAAAATTTAAAAATTGTCCAAGCCAGGATTCGAACCCGTGCCGTCTCGCTCAGCTGCTATCACGCTATCCACCCCACCACGCATAAACGGTGAATGTGCTACTCCATGGCTTCAAAAGCACTATCCCGGTCAGTTGATCGATGTATTTTGGGGGCCCATTGTGACCCTCCTAATTAACCTATAAATATTTCCTTTGGCACAGAGATTGTGGGCATGGTACCCTATTTTGGTACCGTGTTTGAGATTTATAACTTAATATTAAAGCGAGTTGTGGTCTTGAAAATTGACCCGTACATACCTATTTTATGTTATTTTTTATTCCATTATGCGTTCTTTAACGAAGAAAGAGGATTGTTTTTATACAGAGAACATACTAGGCATGGTAAAATATCGAAAGTACTGTAAATAATATGAATAAATTAATTTTAATTGATTTTTCTTGTATTTAAGCTCTGTTCTCACTTTCCCGAAATTAAAAAAATTATTTTTCATATATAGTTCCATCTATAATAGAGAAAAACACATTAAATAAATAATATAATGTAAAATTAACAAAAGAAAAAAAAATTTAAAAATTGTCCACACCGCGATTCAAACACGCGCCGTTTCGCTCAGCTGCTATCACGCCATCCGATCCACCACGCAAACCCGTTGAGCGTGCTACTCCATGGCTTCAAAAGCACTATCCCGGTCAGTTGATCGATGTATTTTGGGGGCCCATTGTGACTCTCCTAATTAACCTATAAATATTTCCTTTGGCACAGAGATTGTGGGCATGGTACCCTATTTTGGTACCGTGTTTGAGATTTTTAACTTAATATTACAGCGAGTTGTGGTCTTAAAAATTGACCCGTACATACCTATTTTATGTTATTTTTTATTCCATTATGCGTTCTTTAACGAAGAAAGAGGATTGTTTTTATACAGAGAACATACTAGGCAGGCCAAACTATCGAAAGTATTGTAAATAATATGAATAAATTAATTTTAAATGATTTTTCTCGTTTTTAAGCTCTGTTCTTACTTTCCCGAATTTAAAAAAATTATTTTTCATATATAGTTCCTTCTATAATGAAGAAAAACACATTAAATAAATAATATAATGTAAAATTAACAAAAGAAAAAAAAATTCAAAATTGTCCCCACCAGGATTCGAACCCGTGCCGTCTCGCTCAGCTGCTATCACGCTATCCGCTCCACCACGCATATGGCCCATTGTGACCCTCCTAATTAACCTATAAATATTTCCTTTAGCAAAGAGGTTGGGGGCATAGTACCCTATTTTGGTACCGAGATTGAGATTTATAAATTGATATTAAAACGAGATACATTGTCTTGAAAATTGACCCGTACATACCTATTTTATGTTATTTTTTATTCCATTATGCATTCTTTAACGAAGAAAGAGGATTGTTTTTATACAGAGAACATACTAGGCAGGCCAAAATATCGAAAGTATTGTAAATAATATGAATAAATTTATTTTAAATGATTTTTCTTGTTTTTAAGCTCTGTTCTTACTTTCCCGAATTTAAAAAAATTATTTTTCATATATAGTTCCTTCTATAATGAAGAAAAACACATTAAATAAATAATATAATGTAAAATTAGGAAAAGAAAAAAAACAAACAAATTTTAAAAACTGTCCACACCCGGATTCGAACCCACGCCGTCTCGCTCAGCTGCTATCACGCTATCCGCTCCACCACGCATACACGGTGAGCGTGCTACTCCATGGCTTCAAAAGCACTATCCCGGTCAGTTGATCTATGTATTTTGGGGGCTCATTGTGACCCTCCTAATTAACCTATAAATATTTCCTTTGGCAGAGAGGTTGAGAGCAAAGTACCCTATTTTGTTACCGAGATTGAGATTTATAAAATAATATTAAAGCGAGTTACGTGGTCTTGAAATTGACCCGTAAATACCTATTTTATGTTATTTTTTATTCCATTATGCGATCTTTAACGAAGAAAGAGGATTGTTTTTATACAGAGAACATACTAGGCAGGCCAAAATATCGAAAGTATTGTAAATAATATGAATAAATTCATTTTAATTGATTTTTATTTTTTTAAGCTCTGTTCTCACTTTCCCGAACTTAAAAAAATTATTTTTCATATATGGTTCCTTCTATAATATAGAAAAACACATTAAATAAATAATATAATGTAAAATTAGCAAAAGAAAAAAAACAAACAAATTTTAAAAATTGTCCACACCCGGATTCGAACCCACGCCGTCTCGCTCAGCTGCTATCACGCTATCCGCTCCACCACGCATACACGGTGAGCGTGCTACTCCATGGCTTCAAAAGCACTATCCCGGTCAGTTGATCTATGTATTTTGGGGGCTCATTGTGACCCTCCTAATTAACCTATAAATATTTCCTTTGGCACAGAGGTTGAGGGCAAAGTACCCTATTTTGTTACCGAGATTGAGATTTATAAAATAATATTAAAGCGAGTTACGTGGTCTTGAAATTGACCCGTAAACACCTATTTTATGTTATTTTTTATTCCATTATGCGATCTTTAACGAAGAAAGAGGATTGTTTTTATACAGAGAACATACTAGGCAGGCCAAAATATCGAAAGTATTGTAAATAATATGAATAAATTCATTTTAATTGATTTTTATTTTTTTAAGCTCTGTTCTCACTTTCCCGAACTTAAAAAAATTATTTTTCATATATAGTTCCATCTATAATAGAGAAAAACACATTAAATAAATAATATAATGTAAAATTAACAAAAGAAAAAAAAATTTAAAAATTGTCCACACCGGGATTTTAATCCGCGCCGTTTCGCTCAGCTGATATCACGCCATCCGATCCACCACGCAAACCCGGTGAGCGTGCTACTCCATGGCTTCAAAAGCACTATCCCGGTCAGTTGATCTATGTATTTTGGGAGCTCATTGTGACCCTCCTAATTAACCTATAAATATTTCCTTTGGTACAAAGGTTGGGGGCATGGTACCCTATTTTGGTATCGAGTTTGAGATTTATAACTTAATATTATAGTGAGTTACGTGGTCTTGAAAATTGACCCGTACATACCTATTTTATGTTATTTTTTATTCCATTATGCGTTCTTTAACGAAAAAAGAGGATTGTTCTTATACAGAGAACATACTAGGCAGGCTAAAATATCGAAAGTAGTGTAAATAATATGAATAAATAAATTTTAATTGATTTTTCCTTTTTTTAAGCTCAGTTCTCACTTTCCCGAATTTAAAAAAATTATTTTTCTTATATAGTTCCTTCTATAATATATAGAAAAACACATTAAATAAATAATTTAATGTAAAATTAACCAAAGAAATAAAAACAAATTTTAAAAACCGTCCACACCGGGATTCAAACCCACGCCGTCTCGCTCAGCTGCTATCACGCTATCCGCTCCACCACGCATACACGGTGAGCGTGGTACTCATTGGCTTCAAAAGCACTATCCCGGTCAGTTTATCTATGTATTTTGGGGGCCCATTGTGACCCTCCTTATTAACCTATAAATATTTCCTTTGGCACAGAGGTTGGGGGCATGGTACCCTATTTTGGTACCGAGATTGAGATTTATAACTTAATATTAAAGCGAGTTACGTGATCTTGAAAATTGACTGGTACATACCTGTTTTATGTTATTTTTTATTCCATTATGCGTTCTTTAACGAAGAAAGAGGATTGTTTTTATGCAAAGAACATACTAAGCAGGCCAAACTATCGAAAGTATTGTAAATGATATGAATAAATTAATTTTAATTGATTTTATTTGTTTTTAAGCTCTGTTCTTACTTTCCCGAATTTAAAAAAATTATTTTTCATATATAGTTCCTTCTATAATGAAGAAAAACACATTAAATAAATAATATAATGTAAAATTAACAAAAGAAAAAAAAAATTCAACATTGTCCCCACCAGGATTCGAACCCGTGCCGTCTCGCTCAGCTGCTATCACGCTATCCACCCCACCACGCATACACGGTGAGCGTGCTACTCCATGGCTTCAAAAGCACTATCCCGGTCAGCTGATCTATGTATTTTGGGGGCCCATTGTGACCCTCCTTATTAACCTATAAATATTTCCTTTGGCACAGAGGTTGGGGGCATGGTACCCTATTTTGGTACCGTGTTTGAGATTTATAACTTAATATTAAAGCGAGTTGTGGTCTTGAAAATTGACCCGTACATACCTATTTTATGTTATTTTTTATTCCATTATGTGATCTTTAACGAAGAAAGAGGATTGTTTTTATACAGAGAACATACTAGGCAGGCCAAACTATCGAAAGTATTGTAAATAATATGAATGAATTAATTTTAATTGATTTTGTTCGTTTTTAAGCTCTGTTCTTACTTTCCCGAACTTAAAAAAATTATTTTTCATATATAGTTCCTTCTATAATGAAGAAAAACACATTAAATAAATAATATAATGTAAAATTAAAAAAAGAAAAAAAAAAATTTAAAAATTGTCCCCGCCTGGATTCGAACCCGTGCCGTCTCGCTCAGCTGCTATCACGCTATCCACCCCACCACGCATACACGGTGAGCGTGCTACTCCATGGCTTCAAAAGCACTATCCCGGTCAGCTGATCTATGTATTTTGGGGGCCCATTGTGACCCTCCTTATTAACCTATAAATATTTCCTTTGGCACAGAGGTTGGGGGCATGGTATCCTATTTTGGTACCGTGTTTGAGATTTATAACTTAATATTAAAGCGAGTTGTGGTCTTGAAAATTGACCCGTACATACCTATTTTATGTTATTTTTTATTCCATTATGCGATCTTTAACGAAGAAAGAGGATTGTTTTTATACAGAGAACATACTAGGCAGGCCAAACTATCGAAAGTATTGTAAATAATATGAATGAATTAATTTTAATTGATTTTGTTTGTTTTTAAGCTCTGTTCTTACTTTCCCGAACTTAAAAAAATTATTTTTCATATATAGTTCCTTCTATAATGAAGAAAAACACATTAAATAAATAATATAATGTAAAATTAACAAAAGAAAAAGAAATTTAAAAATTGTCCACAACGGGATTCGAACCAGCGCCGTTTCGCTCAGCTGCTATCACGCCATCCGATCCACCACGCAAACCCGGTGAGCGTGCTACTCCATGGCTTCAAAAGCACTATCCCGGTCAGTTGATCTATGTATTTTGGGGGCCCATTGTGACCCTCCTAATTAACCTATAAAGATTTCCTTTGGCACAGAGATTGTGGGCATGGTACCCTATTTTGGTACCGTGTTTGAGATTTATAACTTAATATTACAGCTAGTTGTGGTCTTGAAAATTGACCCGTACATACCTATTTTATGTTATTTTTTATTCCATTATGCGTTCTTTAACGAAGAAAGAGGATTGTTTTTATCTAGAGAACATACTAGGCAGGCCAAAATATCGAAAGTATTGTAAATAATATGAATAAATTAATTTTAAATGATTTTTCTTGTTTTTAAGCTCTGTTCTTACTTTCCCGAATTTAAAAAAATTATTTTTCATATATATATCCTTCTATAATGAAGAAAAACACATTAAATAAATAATGTAATGTAAAATTAACAAAAGAAAAAAAAAATTCAAAATTGTCCCCACCAGGATTCGAACCCGTGCCGTCTCGCTCAGATGCTATCACGCCATCCGATCCACCACGCAAACCCGGTGAGCGTGCTACTCCATGGCATCAAAAGCACTATCCCGGTCAGTTGATCGATGTATTTTGGGGGCCCATTGTGACTCTCCTAATTAACCTATAAATATTTCCTTTGGCACAGAGGTTGAGGGCAAAGTACCCTATTTTGTTACCGAGTTTGAGATTTATAACTTAATATTAAAGCGAGTTACGTGGTCTTGAAAATTGACTGGTACATACCTGTTTTATGTTATTTTTTATTCCATTATGCGTTCTTTAACGAAGAAAGAGGATTGTTTTTATACAGAGAACATACTAGGCAGGCCAAACTATCGAAAGTATTGTAAATAATATGAATGAATTAATTTTAATTGATTTTGTTTGTTTTTAAGCTCTGTTCTTACTTTCCCGAACTTAAAAAAATTATTTTTCATATATAGTTCCTTCTATAATGAAGAAAAAAAACATTAAATAAATAATATAATGTAAAATTAACAGAAGAAAAAAAAATTTAAAAATTGTCCAAGCCAGGATTCGAACCCGTGCCGTCTCGCTCAGCTGCTATCACGCTATCCACCCCACCACGCATAAACGGTGAATGTGCTACTCCATGGCTTCAAAAGCACTATCCCGGTCAGTTGATCGATGTATTTTGGGGGCCCATTGTGACCCTCCTAATTAACCTATAAATATTTCCTTTGGCACAGAGATTGTGGGCATGGTACCCTATTTTGGTACCGTGTTTGAGATTTATAACTTAATATTACAGCGAGTTGTGGTCTTGAAAATTGACCCGTACATACCTATTTTATGTTATTTTTTATTCCATTATGCGTTCTTTAACGAAGAAAGAGGATTGTTTTTATACAGAGAACATACTAGGCATGGTAAAATATCGAAAGTACTGTAAATAATATGAATAAATTAATTTTAATTGATTTTTCTTGTATTTAAGCTCTGTTCTCACTTTCCCGAAATTAAAAAAATTATTTTTCATATATAGTTCCATCTATAATAGAGAAAAACACATTAAATAAATAATATAATGTAAAATTAACAAAAGAAAAAAAAATTTAAAAATTGTCCACACCGCGATTCAAACACGCGCCGTTTCGCTCAGCTGCTATCACGCCATCCGATCCACCACGCAAACCCGTTGAGCGTGCTACTCCATGGCTTCAAAAGCACTATCCCGGTCAGTTGATCGATGTATTTTGGGGGCCCATTGTGACTCTCCTAATTAACCTATAAATATTTCCTTTGGCACAGAGATTGTGGGCATGGTACCCTATTTTGGTACCGTGTTTGAGATTTTTAACTTAATATTACAGCGAGTTGTGGTCTTAAAAATTGACCCGTACATACCTATTTTATGTTATTTTTTATTCCATTATGCGTTCTTTAACGAAGAAAGAGGATTGTTTTTATACAGAGAACATACTAGGCAGGCCAAAATATCGAAAGTATTGTAAATAATATGAATAAATTTATTTTAAATGATTTTTCTTGTTTTTAAGCTCTGTTCTTACTTTCCCGAATTTAAAAAAATTATTTTTCATATATAGTTCCTTCTATAATGAAGAAAAACACATTAAATAAATAATATAATGTAAAATTAGGAAAAGAAAAAAAACAAACAAATTTTAAAAACTGTCCACACCCGGATTCGAACCCACGCCGTCTCGCTCAGCTGCTATCACGCTATCCGCTCCACCACGCATACACGGTGAGCGTGCTACTCCATGGCTTCAAAAGCACTATCCCGGTCAGTTGATCTATGTATTTTGGGGGCTCATTGTGACCCTCCTAATTAACCTATAAATATTTCCTTTGGCAGAGAGGTTGAGAGCAAAGTACCCTATTTTGTTACCGAGATTGAGATTTATAAAATAATATTAAAGCGAGTTACGTGGTCTTGAAATTGACCCGTAAATACCTATTTTATGTTATTTTTTATTCCATTATGCGATCTTTAACGAAGAAAGAGGATTGTTTTTATACAGAGAACATACTAGGCAGGCCAAAATATCGAAAGTATTGTAAATAATATGAATAAATTCATTTTAATTGATTTTTATTTTTTTAAGCTCTGTTCTCACTTTCCCGAACTTAAAAAAATTATTTTTCATATATGGTTCCTTCTATAATATAGAAAAACACATTAAATAAATAATATAATGTAAAATTAGCAAAAGAAAAAAAACAAACAAATTTTAAAAATTGTCCACACCCGGATTCGAACCCACGCCGTCTCGCTCAGCTGCTATCACGCTATCCGCTCCACCACGCATACACGGTGAGCGTGCTACTCCATGGCTTCAAAAGCACTATCCCGGTCAGTTGATCTATGTATTTTGGGGGCTCATTGTGACCCTCTTAATTAACCTATAAATATTTCCTTTGGCACAGAGGTTGAGGGCAAAGTACCCTATTTTGTTACCGAGATTGAGATTTATAAAATAATATTAAAGCGAGTTACGTGGTCTTGAAATTGACCCGTAAACACCTATTTTATGTTATTTTTTATTCCATTATGCGATCTTTAACGAAGAAAGAGGATTGTTTTTATACAGAGAACATACTAGGCAGGCCAAAATATCGAAAGTATTGTAAATAATATGAATAAATTTATTTTAATTGATTTTTATTTTTTTAAGCTCTGTTCTCACTTTCCCGAACTTAAAAAAATTATTTTTCATATATAGTTCCTTCTATAATATAGAAAAACACATTAAATAAATAATATAATGTAAAATTAGCAAAAGAAAAAAAACAAACAAATTTTAAAAATTGTCCACACCCGGATTCGAACCCACGCCGTCTCGCTGAGCTGCTATAACGCTATCCGCTACACCACGCATACACGGTTAGCGTGCTACTCCATGACTTCAAAAGCACTATCCCGGTCAGTTGATCTATGTATTTTGGGGGCCCATTGTGACCCTCCTAATTAACTTATAAATATTTCCTTTGGCAAAGAGGTTGGGGGCATGGTACCCTATTTTGGTACCGAGATTGAGATTTATTAAATAATATTAAAGCGAGTTACGTGGTCTTGAAATTGACCCGTAAATACCTATTTTATGTTATTTTTTATTCCATTATGTGATCTTTAACGAAGAAAGAGGATTGTTTTTATACAGAGAACATACTAGGCAGGCCAAATTATCGAAAGTATTGTAAATAATATGAATAAATTTATTTTAATTGATTTTTATTTTTTTAAGCTCTGTTATCACTTTCCCGAACTTAAACAAATTATTTTTCATATATAGTTCCTTCTATAATATAGAAAAACACATTAAATAAATAATATAATGTAAAATTAGCAAAAGAAAAAAAAAACAAATTTTAAAAATTGTCCACACCCGGATTCGAACCCACGCCGTCTCGCTCAGCTGCTATCACGCTATCCGCTCCACCACGCATACACGGTGAGCGTGCTACTCCATGGCTTCCAAAGCACTATCCTGGTCAGTTGATCTATGTATTTTGGGGGCCCATTGCGACCCTCCTAATTAACCTATAAATATTTCCTTTGGCAAAGAGGTTGGGGGCATGGTACCCTATTTTGGTACCGAGATTGAGATTTATAAAATAATATTAAAGCGAGTTACGTAGTCTTGAAATTGACCCGTAAATACCTATTTTATGTTATTTTTTATTCCATTATGCGATCTTTAACGAAGAAAGAGGATTGTTTTTATACAGAGAACATACTAGGCAGGCCAAAATATCGAAAGTATTGTAAATAATATGAATAAATTTATTTTAATTGATTTTTATTTTTTTAAGCTCTGTTCTCACTTTCCCGAACTTAAAAAAATTATTTTTCATATATAGTTCCTTCTATAATATAGAAAAACACATTAAATAAATAATATAATGTAAAATTAGCAAAAGAAAAAAAACAAACAAATTTTAAAAATTGTCCACACCCGGATTCGAACCCACGCCGTCTCGCTCAGCTGCTATCACGCTATCCGCTCCACCACGCATACACGGTGAGCGTGCTACTCCATGGCTTCAAAAGCACTATCCCGGTCAGTTGATCTATGTATTTCGGGGGGCCATTGTGACCTTCCTAATTAACCTATAAATATTTCCTTTGGCACAGATGTTGGGGGCATAGTACCCTATTTTGGTACCGAGATTGGGATTTATAACTTAATATTAAAGCGAGTTACGTGGTCTTAAAAATTGACCCGTACATACCTATTCTATGTTATTTTTTATTCCATTATGCGTTCTTTAACGAAGAAAGAGGATTGTTTTTATACAGAGAACATAGGCCAAAGTATCGAAAGTATTGTAAATAATATGAATAAATTAATTTTAATACATTTTTCTTGTTTTTAAGCTCTGTTCTCACTTTCCCAAACTTAAAGAAATTATTTTTCATATATAGTTCCTTCTATAATATAGAAAAACACATTAAATAAATAATATAATGTAAAATTAACAAAAGAAAAAAAATTAAAAAATTGTCCACACCATGATTCGAACCCGCGCCGTCTCTCTCAGCTGCTATCACTCTATCCACTCCACCACGCATGCACGGCGTGAGCGCTACTCCATGGCTTCAAAAGCACTATCCCGGTCAGTTGATCGATGTATTTTGGGGGCCCATTGCGACCCTCCTATATAACCTATAAATATTTCCTTTTGCACAGAGGTTGGGGGCAAGGTACCCTTATTTGGTACCGAGTTTGAGATTTATTACTTAATATTAAAGCAAGTTACGTGGTCTTGAAAATTGATCTCTACATACCTATTTTATGTTATTTTTTATTCCATTATGCGTTTTTTAACGAAGAAAGAGGATTGTTTTTATACAGAGAACATGCTAGGTAGCCCAAACTATCGAAAGTATTGTAAATAATATGAATAAATTAATTTTAATTGATTTTTCCTTTTTTTAAGCTCTGTTCTCACTTTCCTGAACTTAAAAAAATTATTTTTATATATAGTTCCTTCTATAATAAAGAAAAACACATTAAATAAATAACTTAATGTAAAATTAACAAAATAAAAAAAAATAAAAAATTGTCCACACCGGGATTCGAACCCGCGCCGTCTCGCTCAGCTGCTATCACGCTATCCACTCCTCCACGCATACACGGTGAGCGTGCTACTCCATGGCTTCAAAAGCACTATCCTGGTCAGTTGATCTATGTATTTTGGGGGCCCATTGTGACCCTCCTAATTAACCTATAAATATTTCCTTTGGCACAGAGGTTGGGGGCATGGTACCCTATTTTGGTACCGTGTTTGAGATTTATAACTTAATATTAAAGTGAGTTACGTGGTCTTGAAAATTGTCCCGTTCATACCTATTTTATGTTATTTTTTATTCCATTATGCGTTTTTTAACGAAGAAAGAGGATTGTTTTTATACAGAGAACATACTAGGCTTGCCAAACTATCTAAAGTATTGTAAATAATATGAATAAATTAATTTTAATTGATTTTTCCTTTTTTTAAGCTTTGTTCTCACTTTCCTGAATTTAAAAAAATTATTTTTCATATATAGTTCCTTCTATAATATAGAAAAACACATTAAATAAATAATATAATGTAAAATTAACAAAAGAAAAAAAAAAATTTTAAAAACTGTCCACAACAGGATTCGAACCCACACCGTCTCGCTCAGCTTCTATCACGATATCCGCTCCACCACGCATTCACGGTGAGCGTGCTACTCCATGATTTCAAAAGCACTATTCCGGTCATTTGATCTATGTATTTTGGGGGCCCATTGTGACCCTCCTAATTAACCTTTAAATATTTCCTTTGGCACAGACGTTGAGGGCATGGTACCCTATTTTGGTACCAAAATTGAGATTTATAAATTAATATTTAAGCGAGTTACGTTGTCTTTAAAATTCACCTATACATACCTATTTTTTGTTATTTTTTATTCCATTATGCGTTTTTAACGAAGAAAGAGGATTGTTTTTATACAGAGAACATACTAGGCAGCCCAAACTATCGAAAATATTATAAATAATAGGAATAAATTAATTTTAATTGATTTTCTTGTTTTTAAGCTCTGTTCTTATTTTCCCGAACTTATAAAAATTATTTTTCATATATAGTTCCTTCTATAATAAAGAAAAATACATTAAATAAATAATATAATGTAAAATTAACAAAAGAAAAAAAAATTAAAAATTGTCCACACCGGGATTCGAACCCGCGCCGTCTCGCTCAGCTGCTATCACGCTATCCACTCCTCCACGCATACACGGTGAGCGTGCTACTCCAGGGCTTCAAAAGCACTATCCCGGTAAGTTGATTTATGTATTTTGGGGGCCCATTGTCACCCTTCTAATTAACCTATAAATATTTCCTTTGGCTCAGAGGTTGGGGGCATGGTACCCTATTTTGGTACCAAGATTGAGATTTATAAATTAATATTAAAGCGAGTTACGTTGTCTTGAAAATTGACCTCTACATACCTATTTTTTGTTATTTTTTATTCCATTATGCGTTTTTTAACGAAGAAAGAAGATTGTTTTTATACAGAGAACATACTAGGTAGCCCAAACTATCGAAAGTATTGTAAATAATATGAATAAATTAATTTTAATTGATTTTTCCTTTTTTTAAGCTCTGTTCTCACTTTCCTGAACTTAAAAAAATTATTTTTATATATAGTTCCTTCTATAATATAGAAAAACACATTAAATAAATAATATAATGTAAAATTGACAAAGGAAAAAAAAAATTTAAAAATTGTCCACACCGGAATTCGAACCCGCGCCGTCTCTCTCAGCTGCTATCACTCTATCCACTCCACCACGCATGCAAGGCGAGAGCGCTACTCCATGGCTTCAAAAGCACTATCCCGGTCAGTTGATCGATGTATTTTGGGGGCCCCTTGCGACCCTCCTATATAACCTATAAATATTTCCTTTTGCACAGAGGTTGGGGGCAAGGTACACTTATTTGGTACCGTGTTTGAGATTTATAACTTGATATTAAAGTGAGTTACGTGGTCTTGAAAATTGTCCCGTTCATACCTATTTTATGTTATTTTTTATTCCATTATGCGTTCTTTAACGAAGAAAGAGGATTGTTTTTGTACAGAGAATATACTAGGCAGGCCAAAATATCGAAAATATTATAAATAATAGGAATAAATTAATTTTAATTGATTTTCTTGTTTTTAAGCTCTGTTCTCACTTTCCCGAACTTAAAAAAATTATTTTTCATATATAGTTCCTTCTATAATAAAGAAAAACACATTAAATAAATAACTTAATGTAAAATTAACAAAAGAAAAAAAATTAAAAATTGTCCACACCGGGATTCGAACCCGCGCCGTCTCGCTCAGCTGCTATCACGCTATCCACTCCTCCACGCATACACGGTGAGCGTGCTACTCCATGGCTTCAAAAGCACTATCCCGGTAAGTTGATCTATGTATTTTGGGGGCCCATTGTGACCCTCCTAATTAACCTATAAATATTTCCTTTGGCTCAGAGGTTGGGGGTATGGTACCCTATTTTTGGACAGTGTTTGAGATTTATAACTTAATATTAAAGGGGGTTACGTGGTCTTGAAAATTGACCCGTACATACCTATTTTATGTTATTTTTTATTCCACTATGCGTTCTTTAACGAAGAAAGAGGACTGTTTTTATACACAGAACATACTAGGCTGGCCAAAATATCGAAAGTATTGTAAATAATATGAATAAATTAATTTTAATTGATTTTTCTTGTTTTTAAGCTCTGTTCTTACTTTCCCGATTTTATAAAAATTATTTTTCATATATAGTTCCTTCTATAATAAAGAAAAATACATTAAATAAATAATATAATGTAAAATTAACAAAAGAAAAAAAATTAAAAATTGTCCACACCGGGATTCGAACCTGCGCCGTCTCGCTCAGCTGCTATCAAGCTATCCACTCCTCCACGCATACACGGTGAGCGTGCTACTCCATGGCTTCAGAAGCACAATCCCGGCCAGTTGATCTATGTATTTTGGGGGCCCATTGTGACCCTCCTAACTAATCTATAAATATTTCCTTTGGCACATAGGTTGGGGGCATAGTACCCTATTTTTGTACCGTGTTTGAGATTTATAACTTGATATTAAAGTGAGTTACGTGGTCTTGAAAATTGTCCCGTTCATACCTATTTTATGTTATTTTTTATTCCATTATGCGTTCTTTAACGAAGAAAGAGGATTGTTTTTGTACAGAGAATATACTAGGCAGGCCAAAATATCGAAAATATTATAAATAATAGGAATAAATTAATTTTAATTGATTTTCTTGTTTTTAAGCTCTGTTCTCACTTTCCCGAACTTAAAAAAATTATTTTTCATATATAGTTCCTTCTATAATAAAGAAAAACACATTAAATAAATAACTTAATGTAAAATTAACAAAAGAAAAAAAATTAAAAATTGTCCACACCGGGATTCGAACCCGCGCCGTCTCGCTCAGCTGCTATCACGCTATCCACTCCTCCACGCATACACGGTGAGCGTGCTACTCCATGGCTTCAAAAGCACTATCCCGGTAAGTTGATCTATGTATTTTGGGGGCCCATTGTGACCCTCCTAATTAACCTATAAATATTTCCTTTGGCTCAGAGGTTGGGGGTATGGTACCCTATTTTTGGACAGTGTTTGAGATTTATAACTTAATATTAAAGGGGGTTACGTGGTCTTGAAAATTGACCCGTACATACCTATTTTATGTTATTTTTTATTCCACTATGCGTTCTTTAACGAAGAAAGAGGACTGTTTTTATACACAGAACATACTAGGCTGGCCAAAATATCGAAAGTATTGTAAATAATATGAATAAATTAATTTTAATTGATTTTTCTTGTTTTTAAGCTCTGTTCTTACTTTCCCGAACTTATAAAAATTATTTTTCATATATAGTTCCTTCTATAATAAAGAAAAATACATTAAATAAATAATATAATGTAAAATTAACAAAAGAAAAAAAATTAAAAATTGTCCACACCGGGATTTGAACCTGCGCCGTCTCGCTCAGCTGCTATCAAGCTATCCACTCCTCCACGCATACACGGTGAGCGTGCTACTCCATGGCTTCAGAAGCACAATCCCGGCCAGTTGATCTATGTATTTTGGGGGCCCATTGTGACCCTCCTAATTAATCTATAAATATTTCCTTTGGCACAGAGGTTGGGGGCATAGTACCCTATTTTGGTACCGTGTTTGAGATTTATAACTTAATATTAAAGTGAGTTACGTGATCTTGAAAATAGACGCGTACATACCTATTTTATGTTATTTTTTATTCCATTATGCGTTCTTTAACGAAGAAAGAGGATTGTTTTTATACAGAGAACATACTAGGCAGGCCAAAATATCGAAAGTATTGTAAATAATATGAATAAATTAATTTTAATTGATTTTTCTTGTTTTTAAGCTCTGTTCTTACTTTCCCGAACTTATAAAAATTATTTTTAATATATAGTTCCTTCTATAATAAAGAAAAATACATTAAATAAATAATATAATGTAAAATTAACAAAAGAAAAAAAAATTAAAAATTGTCCATTCCGGGATTCGAACCCGCGCCGTCTCGCTCAGCTGCTATCACGCTATCCACTCCTCCACGCATACACGGTGAGCGTGCTACTCATTGGCTTCAGAAGCACAATCCCGGCCAGTTGATCTATGTATTTTGGGGGCCCATTGTGACCCTCCTAACTAACCTATAAGTATTTCCTTTGGCACAGACGTTGGGGACATGGTACCCTATTTTGGTACCGAGTTTGAGATTTATAACTTATCATTAAAGCGAGTTACGTGGTCTTGAAAATTGACAAGTACATACCTATTTTATGTTATTTTTTATTCCATTATGCGTTCTTTAACGAAGAAAGAGGATTGTTTTTATACAGAGAACATACTAGGCAGGCCAAACTATCGAAAGTATTGTAAATAATATGAATAAATTAATTTTAATTGATTTTTCCTTTTTTTTAAGCTCTGTTCTCACTTTCCCGAACTTAAAAAAATTATTTTTCATATATAGTTCCTTCTATAATATAGAAAAAAACATTAAACAAATAATATAATGTAAAATTAACAAAAGAAAAAAAATAAAACAAATTTTAAAAACTGTCACCACCGGGAATCGAACCCACGCCGTCTCGCTCAGCTGCTATCACGCTATCCACTCCTCCGCGCATACACGGTGAGCCTGCTACTCCATGGCTTCAAAAGCACTATCCCGGTCAGTTGATCTATGTATTTTGGGGGCCCATTGCGACCCTCCTAATTAACCTATAAATATTTCCTTTGGCTCAGAGGTTGGGGGCATGGTACCCTATTTTGGTACCGTGTTTGAGATTTATAACTTAATATTAAAGTGAGTTACGTGGTCTTGAAAATAGACGCGTACATACCTATTTTATGTTATTTTTTATTCCATTATGCGTTCTTTAACGAAGAAAGAGGATTGTTTTTATACAGAGAACATACTAGGCAGGCCAAAATATCGAAAGTATTGTAAATAATATGAATAAATTAATTTTAATTGATTTTTCTTGTTTTTAAGCTCTGTTCTTACTTTCCCGAACTTATAAAAATTATTTTTCATATATAGTTCCTTCTTTAATAAAGAAAATTACATTAAATAAATAATATAATGTAAAATTAACAAAAGAAAAAAAAATTAAAAATTGTCCACACCGGGATTCGAACCCGCGCCGTCTCGCTCAGCTGCTATCACGCTATCCACTCCTCCACGCATACATGGTGAGCTTGCTACTCCATGGCTTCAGAAGCACAATCCCGACCAGTTGATCTATGTATTTTGGGGGCCCATTGTGACCCTCCTAACTAACCTATAAATATTTCCTTTGGCACAGACGTTGGGGGCATGGTACCCTATTTTGGTACCGAGATTGAGATTTATAACTTATCATTAAAGCGAGTTACGTGGTCTTGAAAATTGACCCGTACATACCTATTTTATGTTATTTTTTATTCCATTATGCGTTCTTTAACGAAGAAAGAGGATTGTTTTTATACAGAGAACATACTAGGCAGGCCAAGCTATCGAAAGTATTGTAAATAATATGAATAAATTAATTTTAATTGATTTTTCCTTTTTTTTAAGCTCTGTTCTCACTTTCCCGAACTTAAAAAAATTAGTTTTCATATATAGTTCCTTCTATAATATAGAAAAAAACATTAAACAAATAATATAATGTAAAATTAACAAAAGAAAAAAAAAATTTAAAAATTGTCCACACCAGGATTCGAACCCGCGCCGTCACGCTCAGCTGCTATCACGCTATCCGCTCCACCACGCATTCACGGTGAGCGTGCTACTCCATGGCTTCAAAAGCACTATTTCGGTCAGTTGATCTATGTATATTTTGGGGGCCCATTGCGACCCTCCTAATTAACCTATAAATATTTCCTTTGGCTCAGAGGTTGAGGGCATGGTACCCTCTTTTGGTACCGTGTTTGAGATTTATAACTTAATATTAAAGTGAGTTACGTGGTCTTGAAAATAGACGCGTACATACCTATTTTATGTTATTTTTTATTCCATTATGCGTTCTTTAACGAAGAAAGAGGATTGTTTTTATACAGAGAACATACTAGGCAGGCCAAAATATCGAAAATATTGTAAATAATAAGAATAAATTAATTTTAATTGATTTTTCTTGTTTTTAAGCTCTGTTCTTCCTTTCCCGAACTTATAAAAATTATTTTTCATATATAGTTCCTTCTATAATAAAGAAAAATACATTAAATAAATAATATAATGTAAAATTAACAAAAGAAAAAAAAATTAAAACTTGTCCACACCGGGATTCGAACCCGCGCCGTCTCGTTCAGCTGCTATCACGCTATCCACTCCTCCACGCATACACGGTGAGCGTGCTACTCCATGGCTTCAGAAGCACAATCCCGGCCAGTTGGTCTATTTATTTTGGGGGCCCATTGTGACCCTCCTAACTAACCTATAAGTATTTCCTTTGGCACAGACGTTGGGGGCATGGTACCCTATTTTGGTACCGAGATTGAGATTTATAACTTTATATTAAAGCGAGTTACGTGGTCTTGAAAATTGACCCGTACATACCTATTTTATGTTATTTTTTATTCCATTATGCGTTCTTTAACGAAGAAAGAGGATTGTTTTTATACGGAGAACATAGGCCATAGTATCGAAAGTATTGTAAATAATATGAATAAATTAATTTTAATTAATTTTTCTTGTTTTTAAGCTCTGTTCTCACTTTCCCGGTCAATTGATCTATGTATTTTGGGGGCCTATTGTGACCCTCGTAATTAACCTATAAATATTTCCTTTGGCACAGATGTTGGGGGCATAGTACCCTATTTTGGTACCGAGATTGAGATTTATAACTTAATATTAAAACGACTTACGTGGTCTTGAAAATTGACCCGTACATACCTATTTTATGTTATTTTTTATTCCATTATGCGTTCTTTAACGAAGAAAGAGGATTGTTTTTATACAGAGAACATAGGCCAAAGTATCGAAAGTATTGTAAATAATATGTATAAATTAATTTTAATTCATTTTTCTTGTTTTTAAGCTCTGTTCTCACTTTCCCGAACTTAAAAAAAATTATTTTTCATATATAGTTCCTTCTATAATATAGAAAAACACATTAAATAAATAATATAATGTAAAATTAACAAAAGAAAAAAAAATTAAAAAAATGTCCACACCATGATTCGAACCCGCGTCGTCTCTCTCAGCACTA
Organism: Parasteatoda lunata; assembly: GCA_949128135.1. NCBI lineage: Eukaryota > Metazoa > Arthropoda > Arachnida > Araneae > Theridiidae > Parasteatoda > Parasteatoda lunata. The sequence continues at coordinate 118,972,811 of OX421970.1, forward strand.
TCACTCTATCCACTCCACCACGCATGCACGGCGAGAGCGCTACTCCATGGCTTCAAAAGCCCTATCCCGGTCAGTTGATCAATGTATTTTGGAGGCCCATTGCGACCCTCCTATATAACCTATAAATATTTCCTTTTGCGCAGAGGTTGGGGGCAAGGTACCCTTATTTGGTACCGAGTTTGAGATTTATAACTTAATATAATAAAAAAATTATTATTCTTATATAGTTCCTTCTATAATACAGAAAAACACATTAAATAAATAATATATTGTAAAATTAACAAAAGAAAAAAAAAACAAATTTTAAAAATTGTCCACACCATGATTCGAACCCAAGCGGACTCGCTCAGCTGCTATCACGCTATCCGCTCCACCACGCATACACGGTGAGCGTGCTACTCCATGGCTTCATAAGCAATATCCTGGACAATTGATCTATGTATTTTGGGGGTCCATTGTGACCCTCCTAATTAACCTATAAATATTTCCTTTGGCACAGAGGTTGGGGGCATGGTACCCTATTTTGGTACCGAGATTGAGATTTATAAATTAATATTAAAGCGAGTTACGTTGTCTTGAAAATTGACCCGTACATACATAATTTATGTTATTTTTTATTACATTATGCGTTCTTTAACGAAGAAAGAAAATTGTTTTTATACAGAGTACACACTAGGCAGGCAAAATATCGACGATATTGTAAATAATATGAATGAATTAATTTTAAATGATTTTTCTTGTTTTTAAGCTCTGTTCTCACTTTCCCGAACTTTAACAAATTATTATTCTTATATAGTTCCTTCTATAATATAGAAAAAAAAAATTAAATAAATAATATAATGTAAAATTGAGAAAAGAAAAAAAATTTAAAAATTGTCCACACCAGGATACGAACCCGCGCCGTCTCGCTCAACTGCTATCACTCTATCCACTCCACCACGCATTCACGGTGAGCGCGCTACTCCATGGCTTCAAAAGCACTATCCCGGTCAGTTGATCGAGGTATTTTGGGGGCCCATTGCGAACCTCCTATATAACCTATAAATATTTCCTTTTGCACAGAGGTTGGGGGCAAGTTACCCTTATTTGGTACCGAGTTTGAGATTTATAACTTAATATTAAAGCAAGTTACGTGGTCTTGAAAATGGAGCTCTACATAACTATTTTATGTTATTTTTTATTCCATTATGCGTTCTTTAACGAAGAAAGAGGATTGTTTTTATACAGAGAACATACTAGGCAGGCCAAACTATCGAAAGTATTGTAAATAATATGAATAAATTAATTTTAATTGATTTTTCCTTTTTTTAAGCCCTGTTCTCACTTTCCCGGACTTAAAAAAATTATTTTTCATATATAGTTCCTTCTATAATATAGAAAAAAACATTAAACAAATAATATAATGTAAAATTAACAAAAGAAAAAAAATAAAACAAATTTTAAAAATTGTCACCTCCGGGAATCGAACCCACGCCGTCTCGCTCAGCTGCTATCACGCTATCCACTCCTCCACGCATACACGGTGAGCGTGCTACTCCATGGCTTCAAAAGCACTATCCCGGTCAGTTGATCTATGTATTTTGGGGGCCCATTGTGTCCCTCCTAATTAACCTATAAATATTTCCTTTGGCACAGAGGTTGGGGGCATGGTACCCTATTTTGGTACCGTGTTTGAGATTTATAGCTTAATATTAAAGTGAGTTACGTGGTCTTGAAAATTGTCCCGTTCTTACCTATTTTATGTTATTTTTTATTCCATTATGCGTTCTTTAACGAAGAAAGAGGATTGTTTTTATACGGAGAACATAGGCCATAGTATCGAAAGTATTGTAAATAATATGAATAAATTAATTTTAATTCATTTTTCTTGTTTTTAAGCTCTGTTCTCACTTTCCCGGTCAATTGATCTATGTATTTTGGGGGCTTATTGTGACCCTCGTAATTAACCTATAAATATTTCCTTTGGCACAGATGTTGGGGGCATAGTACCCTATTTTGGTACCGAGATTGAGATTTATAACTTAATATTAAAGCGAGTTACGTGGTCTTGAAAATTGACCCGTACATACCTATTTTATGTTATTTTTTATTCCATTATGCGTTCTTTAACGAAGAAAGAGGATTGTTTTTATACAGAGAACATAGGCCACATTAAATAAATAATATAATGTAAAATTAACAAAAGAAAAAAAAAATTTAAAAATTGTCCACACCAGGATTCGAACCCACGCCGTCTCGCTCTGCTGCTATCACGTTATCCGCTCCACCATGCAAACACGGTGAGCGTGCTACTCCATTGCTTCAAAAGCACTATTTCGCTCAGTTGATCTATGTATTTTGGGGGCACATTGTGACCCTCCTAATTAACCTATAAATATTTCCTTTGGCACAGACGTTGAGGGCATGGTACCCTATTTTGGTACAGAAATTGAGATTTATAACTTAATATTAAAGCGAGTTACGTGGTCTTGAAAATTGACCTGTGCATGCCTATTTTATGTTATTTTTTATTCCATTATGCGTTCTTTAACGAAGAAAGAGGATTGTTTTTAAACAGAGAACATACTAGGCGGGCCAAAATAACGAAAGTATTGTAAAAAATCTGAATAATTTAATTTTAATTGATTTTTCTTGTTTTTAAGCTCTGTTCTCACTTTCCCGAACTTAAAAAAATTATTATTCTTATATAGTTCCTTCTATAATATAGAAAAACACATTAAATAAATAATATAATGTAAAATTAACAGAAGAAAAAAACAAAACAAATTTTAAAAATTGTCCACACCGGGATTCGAACCCACGCCGTCTCGCTCAGCTGCTATCACGCTATCCGCTCCACCACGCATACACGGTGAGCGTGCTACTCCATGGCTTCAAAAGCACTATCCCGGTCAGTTGATCGATGTATTTTGGGTGCTAATTGCGACCCTCCTTTTTAACCTATAAATATTTCCTTTTGCACAGAGGTTGGGGGCAAGGTACCCTTATTTGGTACCGAGTTTGAAATTTATAACTTAATATTAAAGCAAGTTACGTGGTCTTGAAAATTGATCTCTACATACCTATTTTATGTTATTTTTTATTCCATTATACGTTCTTTAACGAAGAAAGAGTTTTTTTATTTTTATGAAGAGAACATACTAGGCAGGCCAAAATATCGAAAGTATTGTAAAAAATATGAATAAATTAAATTTAATTGATTTTTCTTGTTTTTAAGCTCTGTTCTCACTTTCCCAAACTTAAAAAAATTATTATTCTTATATAGTTCCTTCTATAATATAGAAAAACACATTAAATAAATAATATAATGTAAAATTAACAGAAGAAAAAAACAAAACAAATTTTAAAAATTGTCCACACCATGAATCGAATCCAAGCGGACTCGCTCAGCTGCTATCACGCTGTCCGCTTCACCACGCATACACGGAGAGCGTGCTACTCCATGGCTTTAAAAGCACTATTCCGGTCAGTTGATCTATGTATTTTGGGGGACCATTGTGACCCTCCTATTTAACCTATAAGTATTTCCTTTGGCACAGACGTTGAGGGCATGCTACCCTATTTTGGTACCGAGTTTGAGATTTATAACTTAATATTAAAGCGAGTTACGTGGTCTTGAAAATTGAAGTCTACATACCTATTTTATTTAATTTTTTATTCCATTATACGTTCTTTGACGAAGAAAGAGGATTGTTTTTATACGGAGAACATAGGCCATAGTATCGAAAGTATTGTAAATAATATGAATAAATTAATTTTAATTAATTTTTCTTGTTTTTAAGCTCTGTTCTCACTTTCCCGGTCAATTGATCTATGTATTTTGGGGGCCTATTGTGACCCTCGTAATTAACCTATAAATATTTCCTTCGGCACAGATGTTGGGGGCATAGTACCCTATTTTGGTACAGAGATTGGGATTTATAACTTAATATTAAAGCGAGTTACGTGTTCTTGAAAATTGATCTCTACATACCTATTTTATTTAATTTTTTATTCCATTATACGTTCTTTGACGAAGAAAGAGTTTTTTTTTATACAGAGAACATACTAGGCAGGCCAAAATATCGAAAGTATTGTAAAAAATATGAATAAATTAAATTTAATTGATTTTTCTTGTTTTTAAGCTCTGTTCTCACTTTCCCGAACTTAAAAAAATTATTATTCTTATATAGTTCCTTCTATAATACAGAAAAACACATTAAATAAATAATATATTGTAAAATTAACAAAAGAAAAAAAAACAAATTTTAAAAATTGTCCACACCATGATTCGAACCCAAGCGGACTCGCTCAGCTGCTATCACGCTATCCGTTCCACCACGCATACACGGTGAGCGTTCTACTCCATGGCTTCAAAAGAAATATCCTGGACAATTGATCTATGTATTTTGGGGGTCCATTGTGGCCCTCCTAATTAACCTATAAATATTTCCTTTGGCACAGAGGTTGGGGGCATGGTATCCTATTTTGGTACCGAGATTGAGATTTATAAATTAATATTAAAGCGAGTTACGTTGTCTTGAAAATTGACCCGTACTTACCTAATTTATGTTATTTTTTATTACATTATGCGTTCTTTAACGAAGAAAGAAGATTGTTTTTATACAGAGAACATACTAGGCAGGTCAAACTATCGAAAGTATTGTAAATAATATGAATAAATTAATTTTAATTGATTTTTCTTGTTTTTAAGCTCTGTTCTCACTTTCCCGAACTTTAACAAATTATTATTCTTATATAGTTCCTTCTATAATATAGAAAAACACATTAAATAAATAATATAATGTAAAATTGAGAAAAGAAAAAAAATTAAAAAATTGTTCACACCAGGATACGAACCCGCTCCGTCTCGCTCTGCTGCTATCACTCTATCCACTCCACCACGCATACACGGTGAGCGCGCTACTCCATGGCTTCAAAAGCACTATCCCGGTCAGTTGATCTATGTATTTTGGGGGCCCATTGTGACCCTCCTAATTAACCTATGAATATTTCCTTTGGCACAGAGGTTGGGGGCATGGTACCCTATTTTGGTACCGAGTTTGAGATTTATAACTTAATATTAAAGCAAGTTACGTGGTCTTGAAAATGGAGCTCTACATACCTATTTTATGTTATTTTTTATTCCATTATGCGTTCTTTAACGAAGAAAGAGGATTGTTTTTATACAGAGAACATACTAGGCAGGCCAAACTATCGAAAGTATTGTAAATAATATGAATAAATTAATTTTAATTGATTTTTCCTTTTTTTTAAGCTCTGTTCTCACTTTCCCGAACTTAAAAAAATTATTTTTCATATATAGTTCCTTCTATAATATAGAATAAAACATTAAACAAATAATATAATGTAAAATTAACAAAAGAAAAAAAATAAAACAAATTTTAAAAATTGCCACCACCGGGAATCGAACCCACGCCGTCTCGCTCAGCTGCTATCACGCTATCCACTCCTCCACGCATACACGGTGAGCGTGCTACTCCATGGCTTCAAAAGCACTATCCCGGTCAGTTGATCTATGTATTTTGGGGGCCCATTGTGACCCTCCTAATTAACCTATGAATATTTCCTTTGGCACAGAGGTTGGGGGCATGGTACCCTATTTTGGTACCGTGTTTGAGATTTATAGCTTAATATTAAAGTGAGTTACGTGGTCTTGAAAATTGTCCCGTTCATACCTATTTTATGTTATTTTTTATTCCATTATGCGTTCTTTAACGAAGAAAGAGGATTGTTTTTGTACAGAGAATATACTAGGCAGACCAAAATATCGAAAATATTATAAATAATAGGAAAAAATTAATTTTAAACTATTTTCTTGTTTTTAAGCTCTGTTCTTACTTTCCCGAACTTAAAAAAATTATTTTTCATAAATAGTTGTTTCTATAATGAAGAAAAACACATTAAATAAATAATATAATGTAAAATTAACAAAAGAAAAAAAATTTTAAAATTTTCCACACCAGGATTCGAACCCGCGCCGTCACGCTCAGCGGCTATCACGCTATCCGCTCCACCACGCATTCACGGTGAGCGTGCTACTCCATGGCTTCAAAAGCATTATCCCGGTCAGTTGATCTATGTATTTTGGGGGCCCATTGTGACCCTCCTAATTAATCTATAAATATTTCCTTTGGCACAGATGTTGGGGGCATGGTACCCTATTTTGGTACCGAGATTGAGATTTATAAGTTAATATTAAAGCGAGTTACGTGGTCTTGAAAATTGACCCGTACATACCTATTTTATGTTATTTTTTATTCCATTATGCGTTCTTTAACGAAGAAAGAGGAATGTTTTTATACGGAGAACATAGGCCATAGTATCGAAAGTATTGTAAATAATATGAATAAATTAATTTTAATTCATTTTTCTTGTTTTTAAGCTCTGTTCTCACTTTCCCGGTCAATTGATCTATGTATTTTGGGGGCTTATTGTGACCCTCGTAATTAACCTATAAATATTTCCTTTGGCACAGATGTTGGGGGCATAGTACGCTATTTTGGTACCGAGATTGAGATTTATAACTTAATATTAAAGCGAGTTACGTGGTCTTGAAAATTGACTCGTACATACCTATTTTATGTTATTTTTTATTCCATTATGCGTTCTTTAACGAAGAAAGAGGATTGTTTTTATACAGAGAACATAGGCCACATTAAATAAATAATATAATGTAAAATTAACAAAAGAAAAAAAAATTTAAAAATTGTCCACACCAGGATTCGAACCCACGCCGTCTCGCTCTGCTGCTATGACGTTATCCGCTCCACCATGCAAACACGGTGAGCGTGCTACTCCATTGCTTCAAAAGCACTATTTCGCTCAGTTGATCTATGTATTTTGGGGGCACATTGTGACCCTCCTAATTAACCTATAAATATTTCCTTTGGCACAGACGTTGAGGGCATGGTACCCTATTTTGGAACAGAAATTGAGATTTATAACTTAATATTAAAGCGAGTTACGTGGTCTTGAAAATTGACCTGTGCATGCCTATTTTATGTTATTTTTTATTCCATTATGCGTTCTTTAACGAAGAAAGAGGATTGTTTTTAAACAGAGAACATACTAGGCGGGCCAAAATAACGAAAGTATTGTAAAAAATATGAATAATTTAATTTTAATTGATTTTTCTTGTTTTTAAGCTCTGTTTTCACTTTCCCGAACTTAAAAAAATTATTATTCTTATATAGTTCCTTCTATAATATAGAAAAACACATTAAATAAATAATATAATGTAAAATTAACAGAAGAAAAAAACAAAACAAATTTTACAAATTGTCCACACCGGGATTCGAACCCACGCCGTCTCGCTCAGCTGCTATCACGCTATCCGCTCCACCACGCATACACGGTGAGCGTGCTACTCCATGGCTTCAAAAGCACTATCCCGGTCAGTTGATCGATGTATTTTGGGTGCTAATTGCGACCCTCCTTTTTAACCTATAAATATTTCCTTTTGCACAGAGGTTGGGGGCAAGGTACCCTTATTTGGTACCGAGTTTGAAATTTATAACTTAATATTAAAGCAAGTTACGTGGTCTAGAAAATTGATCTCTACATACCTATTTTATGTTATTTTTTATTCCATTATACGTTCTTTAACGAAGAAAGAGTTTTTTTATTTTTATACAGAGAACATACTAGGCAGGCCAAAATATCGAAAGTATTGTAAAAAATATGAATAAATTAAATTTAATTGATTTTTCTTGTTTCTAAGCTCTGTTCTCACTTTCCCAAACTTAAAAAAATTATTATTCTTATATAGTTCCTTCTATAATATAGAAAAACACATTAAATAAATAATATAATGTAAAATTAACAGAAGAAAAAAACAAAACAAATTTTAAAAATTGTCCACACCATGAATCGAACCCAAGCGGACTCGCTCAGCTGCTATCACGCTGTCCGCTTCACCACGCATACACGGAGAGCGTGCTACTCCATGGCTTCAAAAGCACTATTCCGGTCAGTTGATCTATGTATTTTGGGGGACCATTGTGACCCTCCTATTTAACCTATAAGTATTTCCTTTGGCACAGACGTTGAGGGCATGCTACCCTATTTTGGTACCGAGTTTGAGATTTATAACTTAATATTAAAGCGAGTTACGTGGTCTTGAAAATTGATCACTACATACCTATTTTATTTAATTTTTTATTCCATTATACGTTCTTTGACGAAGAAAGAGGATTGTTTTTATACGGAGAACATAGGCCATAGTATCGAAAGTATTGTAAATAATATGAATAAATTAATTTTAATTAATTTTTCTTGTTTTTAAGCTCTGTTCTCACTTTCCCGGTCAATTGATCTATGTATTTTGGGGGCCTATTGTGACCCTCGTAATTAACCTATAAATATTTCCTTCGGCACAGATGTTGGGGGCATAGTACCCTATTTTGGTACAGAGATTGGGATTTATAACTTAATATTAAAGCGAGTTACGTGTTCTTGAAAATTGATCTCTACATACCTATTTTATTTAATTTTTTATTCCATTATACGTTCTTTGACGAAGAAAGAGTTTTTTTTTATACAGAGAACATACTAGGCAGGCCAAAATATCGAAAGTATCGTAAAAAATATTAATAAATTAAATTTAATTGATTTTTCTTGTTTTTAAGCTCTGTTCTCACTTTCCCGAACTTAAAAAAATTATTATTCTTATATAGTTCCTTCTATAATACAGAAAAACACATTAAATAAATAATATATTGTAAAATTAACAAAAGAAAAAAAAACAAATTTTAAAAATTGTCCACACCATGATTCGAACCCAAGCGGACTCGCTCAGCTGCTATCACGCTATCCGCTCCACCACGCATACACGGTGAGCGTTCTACTCCATGGCTTCAAAAGAAATATCCTGGACAATTGATCTATGTATTTTGGGGGTCCATTGTGGCCCTCCTAATTAACCTATAAATATTTCCTTTGGCACAGAGGTTGGGGGCATGGTATCCTATTTTGGTACCAAGATTGAGATTTATAAATTAATATTAAAGCGAGTTACGTTGTCTTGAAAATTGACCCGTACTTACCTAATTTATGTTATTTTTTATTACATTATGCGTTCTTTAACGAAGAAAGAAGATTGTTTTTATACAGAGAACATACTAGGCAGGTCAAACTATCGAAAGTATTGTAAATAATATGAATAAATTAATTTTAATAGATTTTTCTTGTTTTTAAGCTCTGTTCTCACTTTCCCGAACTTTAACAAATTATTATTCTTATATAGTTCCTTCTATAATATAGAAAAACACATTAAATAAATAATATAATGTAAAATTGAGAAAAGAAAAAAAATTAAAAAATTGTTCACACCAGGATACGAACCCGCTCCGTCTCGCTCTGCTGCTATCACTCTATCCACTCCACCACGCATACACGGTGAGCGCGCTACTCCATGGCTTCAAAAGCACTATCCCGGTCAGTTGATCGAGGTATTTTGGGGGCCCATTGCGAACCTCCTATATAACCTATAAATATTTCCTTTTGCACAGAGGTTGGGGGCAAGGTACCCTTACTTGGTACCGAGTTTGAGATTTATAAGTTAATATTAAAGCGAGTTACGTGGTCTTGAAAATTGACCCGTACATACCTATTTTATGTTATTTTTTATTCCATTATGCGTTCTTTAACGAAGAAAGAGGATTGTTTTTATACGGAGAACATAGGCCATAGTATCGAAAGTATTGTAAATAATATGAATAAATTAATTTTAATTCATTTTTCTTGTTTTTAAGCTCTGTTCTCACTTTCCCGGTCAATTGATCTATGTATTTTGGGGGCTTATTGTGACCCTCGTAATTAACCTATAAATATTTCCTTTGGCACAGATGTTGGGGGCATAGTACCCTATTTTGGTACCGAGATTGAGATTTATAACTTAATATTAAAGCGAGTTACGTGGTCTTGAAAATTGACTCGTACATACCTATTTTATGTTATTTTTTATTCCATTATGCGTTCTTTAACGAAGAAAGAGGATTGTTTTTATACAGAGAACATAGGCCACATTAAATAAATAATATAATGTAAAATTAACAAAAGAAAAAAAAATTTAAAAATTGTCCACACCAGGATTCGAACCCACGCCGTCTCGCTCTGCTGCTATGACGTTATCCGCTCCACCATGCAAACACGGTGAGCGTGCTACTCCATTGCTTCAAAAGCACTATTTCGCTCAGTTGATCTATGTATTTTGGGGGCACATTGTGACCCTCCTAATTAACCTATAAATATTTCCTTTGGCACAGACGTTGAGGGCATGGTACCCTATTTTGGAACAGAAATTGAGATTTATAACTTAATATTAAAGCGAGTTACGTGGTCTTGAAAATTGACCTGTGCATGCCTATTTTATGTTATTTTTTATTCCATTATGCGTTCTTTAACGAAGAAAGAGGATTGTTTTTAAACAGAGAACATACTAGGCGGGCCAAAATAACGAAAGTATTGTAAAAAATATGAATAATTTAATTTTAATTGATTTTTCTTGTTTTTAAGCTCTGTTTTCACTTTCCCGAACTTAAAAAAATTATTATTCTTATATAGTTCCTTCTATAATATAGAAAAACACATTAAATAAATAATATAATGTAAAATTAACAGAAGAAAAAAACAAAACAAATTTTACAAATTGTCCACACCGGGATTCGAACCCACGCCGTCTCGCTCAGCTGCTATCACGCTATCCGCTCCACCACGCATACACGGTGAGCGTGCTACTCCATGGCTTCAAAAGCACTATCCCGGTCAGTTGATCGATGTATTTTGGGTGCTAATTGCGACCCTCCTTTTTAACCTATAAATATTTCCTTTTGCACAGAGGTTGGGGGCAAGGTACCCTTATTTGGTACCGAGTTTGAAATTTATAACTTAATATTAAAGCAAGTTACGTGGTCTAGAAAATTGATCTCTACATACCTATTTTATGTTATTTTTTATTCCATTATACGTTCTTTAACGAAGAAAGAGTTTTTTTATTTTTATACAGAGAACATACTAGGCAGGCCAAAATATCGAAAGTATTGTAAAAAATATGAATAAATTAAATTTAATTGATTTTTCTTGTTTCTAAGCTCTGTTCTCACTTTCCCAAACTTAAAAAAATTATTATTCTTATATAGTTCCTTCTATAATATAGAAAAACACATTAAATAAATAATATAATGTAAAATTAACAGAAGAAAAAAACAAAACAAATTTTAAAAATTGTCCACACCATGAATCGAACCCAAGCGGACTCGCTCAGCTGCTATCACGCTGTCCGCTTCACCACGCATACACGGAGAGCGTGCTACTCCATGGCTTCAAAAGCACTATTCCGGTCAGTTGATCTATGTATTTTGGGGGACCATTGTGACCCTCCTATTTAACCTATAAGTATTTCCTTTGGCACAGACGTTGAGGGCATGCTACCCTATTTTGGTACCGAGTTTGAGATTTATAACTTAATATTAAAGCGAGTTACGTGGTCTTGAAAATTGATCACTACATACCTATTTTATTTAATTTTTTATTCCATTATACGTTCTTTGACGAAGAAAGAGGATTGTTTTTATACGGAGAACATAGGCCATAGTATCGAAAGTATTGTAAATAATATGAATAAATTAATTTTAATTAATTTTTCTTGTTTTTAAGCTCTTTTCTCACTTTCCCGGTCAATTGATCTATGTATTTTGGGGGCCTATTGTGACCCTCGTAATTAACCTATAAATATTTCCTTCGGCACAGATGTTGGGGGCATAGTACCCTATTTTGGTACAGAGATTGGGATTTATAACTTAATATTAAAGCGAGTTACGTGTTCTTGAAAATTGATCTCTACATACCTATTTTATTTAATTTTTTATTCCATTATACGTTCTTTGACGAAGAAAGAGTTTTTTTTTATACAGAGAACATACTAGGCAGGCCAAAATATCGAAAGTATTGTAAAAAATATTAATAAATTAAATTTAATTGATTTTTCTTGTTTTTAAGCTCTGTTCTCACTTTCCCGAACTTAAAAAAATTATTATTCTTATATAGTTCCTTCTATAATACAGAAAAACACATTAAATAAATAATATATTGTAAAATTAACAAAAGAAAAAAAAACAAATTTTAAAAATTGTCCACACCATGATTCGAACCCAAGCGGACTCGCTCAGCTGCTATCACGCTATCCGCTCCACCACGCATACACGGTGAGCGTTGTACTCCATGGCTTCAAAAGAAATATCCTGGACAATTGATCTATGTATTTTGGGGGTCCATTGTGGCCCTCCTAATTAACCTATAAATATTTCCTTTGGCACAGAGGTTGGGGGCATGGTATCCTATTTTGGTACCAAGATTGAGATTTATAAATTAATATTAAAGCGAGTTACGTTGTCTTGAAAATTGACCCGTACTTACCTAATTTATGTTATTTTTTATTACATTATGCGTTCTTTAACGAAGAAAGAAGATTGTTTTTATACAGAGAACATACTAGGCAGGTCAAACTATCGAAAGTATTGTAAATAATATGAATAAATTAATTTTAATTGATTTTTCTTGTTTTTAAGCTCTGTTCTCACTTTCCCGAACTTTAACAAATTATTATTCTTATATAGTTCCTTCTATAATATAGAAAAACACATTAAAAAAATAATATAATGTAAAATTGAGAAAAGAAAAAAAATTAAAAAATTGTTCACACCAGGATACGAACCCGCTCCGTCTCGCTCTGCTGCTATCACTCTATCCACTCCACCACGCATACACGGTGAGCGCGCTACTCCATGGCTTCAAAAGCACTGTCCCGGTCAGTTGATCGAGGTATTTTGGGGGCCCATTTCGAACCTCCTATATAACCTATAAATACTTCCTTTTGCACAGAGGTTGGGGGCAAGGTACCCTTACTTGGTACCGAGTTTGAGATTTATAACTTAATATTAAAGCAAGTTACGTGGTCTTGAAAATGGAGCTCTACATACCTATTTTATGTTATTTTTTATTCCATTATGCGTTCTTTAACGAAGAAAGAGGATTGTTTTTATACAGAGAACATACTAGGCAGGCCAAACTATCGAAAGTATTGTAAATAATATGAATAAATTAATTTTAATTGATTTTTCCTTTTTTTTAAGCTCTGTTCTCACTTTCCCGAACTTAAAAAAATTATTTTTCATATATAGTTCCTTCTATAATATAGAATAAAACATTAAACAAATAATATAATGTAAAATTAACAAAAGAAAAAAAATAAAACAAATTTTAAAAATTGCCACCACCGGGAATCGAACCCACGCCGTCTCGCTCAGCTGCTATCACGCTATCCACTCCTCCACGCATACACGGTGAGCGTGCTACTCCATGGCTTCAAAAGCACTATCCCGGTCAGTTGATCTATGTATTTTGGGGGCCCATTGTGACCCTCCTAATTAACCTATGAATATTTCCTTTGGCACAGAGGTTGGGGGCATGGTACCCTATTTTGGTACCGTGTTTGAGATTTATAGCTTAATATTAAAGTGAGTTACGTGGTCTTGAAAATTGTCCCGTTCATACTTATTTTATGTTATTTTTTATTCCATTATGCGTTCTTTAACGAAGAAAGAGGATTGTTTTTGTACAGAGAATATACTAGGCAGACCAAAATATCGAAAATATTATAAATAATAGGAAAAAATTAATTTTAAACTATTTTCTTGTTTTTAAGCTCTGTTCTTACTTTCCCGAACTTAAAAAAATTATTTTTCATAAATAGTTATTTCTATAATGAAGAAAAACACATTAAATAAATAATATAATGTAAAATTAACAAAAGAAAAAAAAATTTTAAAATTGTCCACACCAGGATTCGAACCCGCGCCGTCACGTTCAGCGGCTATCACGCTATCCGCTCCACCACGCATTCACGGTGAGCGTGCTACTCCATGGCTTCAAAAGCATTATCCCGGTCAGTTGATCTATGTATTTTGGGGGCCCATTGTGACCCTCCTAACTAATCTATAAATATTTCCTTTGGCACAGATGTTGGGGGCATGGTACCCTATTTTGGTACCGAGATTGAGATTTATAACTTAATATTAAAGCGAGTTACGTGGTCTTGAAAATTGACCCGTACATACCTATTTTATGTTATTTTTTATTCCATTATGCGTTCTTTAACGAAGAAAGAGGATTGTTTTTATACGGAGAACATAGGCCATAGTATCGAAAGTATTGTAAATAATATGAATAAATTAATTTTAATTCATTTTTCTTGTTTTTAAGCTCTGTTCTCACTTTCCCGGTCAATTGATCTATGTATTTTGGGGGCCTATTGTGACCGTCGTAATTAATCTATAAATATTTCCTTTGGCACAGATGTTGGGGGCATAGTACCCTATTTTGGTACCGAGATTGAGATTTATAACTTAATATTAAAGCGAGTTACGTGGTCTTGAAAATTGACCCGTACATACCTATTTTATGTTATTTTTTATTCCATTATGCGTTCTTTAACGAAGAAAGAGGATTGTTTTTATACAGAGAACATAGGCCAAAGTATCGAAAGTATTGTAAATAATATGAATAAATTAATTTTAATTCATTTTTCTTGTTTTTAAGCTCTGATCTCACTTTCCCGAACTCAAAAAAATTATTTTTCATATATAGTTCCTTCTATAATATAGAAAAACACATTAAATAAATAATATAATGTAAAATTAACAAAAGAAAAAAAAAATTTAAAAATTGTCCACACCAGGATTCGAACCCGCGCCGTCACGCTCAGCTGCTATCACGCTATCCGCTCCACCACGCATTCACGGTGAGCGTGCTACTCCATGGCTTCAAAAGCACTATCCCGGTCAGTTGATCTATGTATTTTGGGGGCCCATTGCGACCCTCCTAATTAACCTATAAATATTTCCTTTGGCTCAGAGGTTGGGGGCATGGTACCCTATTTTGGTACAGAGATTGGGATTTATAACTTAATATTAAAGCGAGTTACGTGGTCTTGAAAATTGACCCGTACATACCTATTTTATGTTTTTTTTTATTCCATTATGCGTTTTTTAACGAAGAAAGAGGATTGTTTTTATACAGAGAACATAGGCCAAAGTATCGAAAGTATTGTAAATAATATGAATAAATTAGATTTAATTCATTTTTCTTGTTTTTAAGCTCTGTTCTCAATTTCCCGAACTTAAAAAAATTATTTTTCATATATTGTTCCTTCTATAATATAGAAAAACACATTAAATAAATAATATAATGTAAAATTAACAAAAGAAAAAAAAAATTAAAAAAATGTCCACACCATGATTCGAACCCGCGCCGTCTCTCTCAGCTGCTATCACTCTATCCACCCCACCACGCATGCACGGCGAGAGCGCTACTCCATGGCTTCAAAAGCACTATCCCGGTCAGTTGATCAATGTATTTTGGAGGCCCATTGCGACCCTCCTATAAGCTATAAATATTTCCTTTTGCACAGAGGTTGGGGGCAAGGTACCCTTATTTGGTACCGAGTTTGAGATTTATAACTTAATATTAAAGCAAGTTACGTGGTCTTGAAATTTGATCTCTACATACCTATTTTATTTAATTTTTTATTGTATTATACGTTCTGTGACGAAGAAAGAGCTTTTTTTTTTATACAGAGAACATACTAGGCAGGCCAAACTATCGAAAGTATTGTAAATAATATGAATAAATTAATTTTAATTGATTTTTCTTGTTTTTAAGCTCTGTTCTCACTTTCCTGAACTTTAACAAATTATTATTCTTATATAGTTCCTTCTATAATATAGAAAAACACATTAAACAAATAATATATTGTAAAATTAACAAAAGAAAAAAAAAACAAATTTTAAAAATTGTCCACACCAGGATTCGAACCCGCGCCCTCACGCTCAGCTGCTATCACGCTATCCGCTCCACCACGCATTCACGGTGAGCGTGCTACTCCATGGTTTGAAAAGCACTATCCCGGTCAGTTGATCGATGTATTTTGGGGGCCCATTGCGACCCTCCTATATAACCTATAAATATTTCCTTTGGCCCAGAGGTTGGTGGCAAGGTACCCTTATTTGGTACTGAGTTTGAGATTTACAACTTAATATTAAAGCAAGTTACGTGGTCTTGAAAATTGACCTGTACATACCTATTTTATGTTATTTTTTATTCCATTATGCGTTCTTTAACGAAGAAAGAGGATTGTTTTTATACAGAGAACATACTAGGCAGGCCAAAATATCGAAAGTATTGTAAATAATATGAATAAATTAATTTTAATTGATTTTTCCTTTTTTTAAGCTCTGTTCTCACTTTTCCGGTCAATTGATCTATGTATTTTGGGGGCCTATTGTGACCCTCGTAATTAACCTATAAATATTTCCTTTGGCACAGATGTTGGGGGCATAGTACCCTATTTTGGTACAGAGATTGGGATTTATAACTTAATATTAAAGCGAGTTACGTGTTCTTGAAAATTGATCTCTACATACCTATTTTATTTAATTTTTTATTCCATTATACGTTCTTTGACGAAGAAAGAGTTTTTTTTTTATACAGAGAACATACTAGGCAGGCCAAAATATCGAAAGTATTGTAAAAAATATGAATAAATTAAATTTAATTGATTTTTCTTGTTTTTAAGCTCTGTTCTCACTTTCCCGAACTTAAAAAAATTATTATTCTTATATAGTTCCTTCTATAATACAGAAAAACACATTAAATAAATAATATATTGTAAAATTAACAAAAGAAAAAAAAACAAATTTTAAAAATTGTCCACACCAGGATTCGAACCCGCGCCGTCACGCTCAGCTGCTATCACGCTATCCGCTCCACCACGCATTCACGGTGAGCGTGCTACTCCATGGCTTCAAAAGCACTATTCCGGTCAGTTGATCTATGTATTTTGGGGGTCCATTGCGACCCTCCTAATTAACCTATAAATATTTCCTTTGGCACAGAGGTTGGGGGCATGGTATCCTATTTTGGTACCGAGATTAAGATTTATAAATTAATATTAAAGCGAGTTACGTGTTCTTGAAAATTGATCTCTACATACCTATTTTATTTAATTTTTTATTCCATTATACGTTCTTTGACGAAGAAAGAGTTTTTTTTTTATACAGAGAACATACTAGGCGGGCCAAAATATCGAAAGTATTGTAAAAAATATGAATAAATTAATTTTAATTCATTTTTCCTTTTTTTAAGCTCTGTTCTCACTTTCCCGAACTTAAAAAAATTATTTTTCATATATAGTTCCTTCTATAATATAGAAAAACACATTAAATAAATAATATAAAGTAAAAATAACAGAAGAAAAGAACAAAACAAATTTTAAAAATTGTCCACACCGGGATTCCAACCCACGCCGTCTCGCTCAGCTGCTATCACGCTGTCCGCTCCACCACGCACACACGGTGAGCGTGCTACTCCATGGCTTCAAAAGCACTATCCCGGTCAGTTGATCTATGTATTTTGGGGGCCCATTGTGACCCTCCTAATTAACCTTTAAATATATCCTTTGGCACAGAGGTTGGGGGCATGGTACCCTATTTTGATACCGTGTTTGAGATTTATAACTTAATATTAAAGTGAGTTACGTGGTCTTGAAAATTGACCCGTACATACCTATTTTATGTTATTTTTTATTCCATTATGCGTTCTTTAACGAAGAAAGAGGATTGCTTTTATACAGAGAACATACTAGGCAGGTCAAAATATCGACGGTATTGTAATAGTATGAATAAATTAATTTTAATTGATTTTTCATGTTTTAAAGCTCTGTTCTCTCTTTCCCGAAATTAAAAAAATTATTTTTCATATATAGTTCCTTCTATAATATAGAAAAACACATTAAATAAATAATATAATGTAAAATTAACAAAAGAAAAAAAACAAATTTTAAAAATTGTCCACACCGGACTTCGAACCCACGCCGTCTCGCTCAGTTGCTACCTCGCTATCCGCTCCACCACGCATACACGGTGAGCGTGCTTCTCCATGGCTTCAAAAGCACTATCCCGGTCAGTTGATCTATGTATTTTGGGGGCCCATTTTGACCCTCCTAATTAACCTATAAATATTTCCTTTGGCACAGAGGTTGGGGGCATGGTACCCTATTTTGGTACCGTGTTTGAGATTTATAACTTCATATTAAAGCGAGTTACGTGGTCTTGAAAATTGAGCCGTACATACCTATTTTATGTTATTTTTTATTCCATTATGCGTTCTTTAACGAAGAAAGAGGACTGGTTTTATACAGAGAACATACTAGGCGGGCCAAAATATCGAAAGTATTGTAAAAAATATGAATAAATTAATTTTAATTGATTTTTCCTTTTTTTAAGCTCTGTTCTCACTTTCCCGAACTTAAAAAAATTATTTTTCATATATAGTTCCTTCTATAATATAGAAAAACACATTAAATAAATAATATAATGTAAAATTAACAAAAGAAAAAAAATTAAAAAATGTCCACGCCGGGATTCGAACCCGCGCCGTCTCGCTCAGCTGCTATCACGCTGTCCGCTCCACCCCGCATTCACGGTGAGCGTGCTACTCCATGGTTTGAAAAGCACTATCCCGGTCAGTTGATCGATGTATTTTTGGGGCCCATTGCGACCCTCCTATATAGCCTATAAATATTTCCTTTGACCCAGAGGTTGGTGGCAAGGTACCCTTATTTGGTACTGTGTTTGAGATTTACAACTTAATATTAAAGCAAGTTACGTGGTCTTGAAAATTGACCTGTACATACCTATTTTATGTTATTTTTTATTCCATTATACGTTCTTTGACGAAGAAAGAGTTTTTTTTTATACAGAGAACATACTAGGCAGGCCAAACTATCGAAAGTATTGTAAATAATATGAATAAATTAATTTTAATTGATTTTTCTTGTTTTTAAGCTCTGTTCTCACTTTCCCGAACTTTAAAAAATTATTATTCTTATATAGTTCCTTCTATAATATAGAAAAACACATTAAATAAATAATATAATGCAAAATTGAGAAAAGAAAAAAAATTAAAAAATTGTTCACACCAGGATACGAACCCGCGCCGTCTCGCTCTGCTGCTATCACTCTATCCACTCCACCACGCATACACGGTGAGCGCGCTACTCCATGGCTTCAAAAGCACTATCCCGCTCAGTTGATCGAGGTATTTTGGGGGCCCATTGCGAACCTCCTATATAACTTATAAATATTTCCTTTTGCACAGAGGTTGGGGGCAAGGTATCCTTACTTGGTACCGAGTTTGAGATTTATAACTTAATATTAAAGCAAGTTACGTGGTCTTGAAAATGGAGCTCTACATACCTATTTTATGTTATTTTTTATTCCATTATGCGTTCTTTAACGAAGAAAGTGGATTGTTTTTATACAGATAACATAGGGCAAAGTATCGAAAGTATTGTAAATAATATGAATAAATTAATTTTATTTCATTTTTCTTGTTTTTAAGCTCTGATCTCACTTTCCCGAATTTAAAAAAATTATTTTTCATATATAGTTCCTTCTATAATAAAGAAAAATACATTAAATAAATAATATAATGTAAAATTAACAAAAGAAAAAAAAATTAAAAATTGTTCACACCGGGATTCGAACCCGCGACGTCTCGCTCAGCTGCTATCACGCTATCCACTCCTCCACGCATACACGGTGAGAGTGCTACTCCATGGCTTCAAAAGCACTATTCCGGTCAGTTGATATATGTATTTTAGGGGCCCATTGCGACCCTCCTAATTAACCTATAAATATTTTCTTTGGCTCAGAGGTTGGGGGCATGGTACCCTATTTTGGTACCGTGTTTGAGATTTATAACTTAATATTAAAGTGAGTTACGTGGTCTCTAAAATAGACCCGTACATACCTATTTTATGTTATTTTTTATTCCATTATGCGTTCTTTAACGAAGAAAGAGGATTGTTTTTATACAGAGAACATACTAGGCAGGCCAAACTATCGAAAGTATTGTAAATAATATAAATAAATTAATTTTAATTGATTTTTCTTGTTTGTAAGCTCTGTTCTCACTTTCCCGAACTTAAAAAAATTATTATTCTTATATAGTTCCTTCTATAATATAAAAAAAACACATTAAATAAATAATATAATGTAAAATTAACATAAGAAAAAAAAACAAATTTCAAAAATTGTCCACACCAGGTTTCGAACCCGCGCCGTCTCGCTCTGCTGCTATCACGTTATCCGCTCCACCACGCAAACACGGTGAGCGTGCTACTCCATTGCTTCAAAAGCACTATTTCGCTCAGTTAATCTATGTATTTTAGGGGCACATTGTGACCCTCCTAATTAAGCTATAAATATTTCCTTTGGCACAGACGTTGAGGGCATGGTACCCTCTTTTGGTGCCGTGTTTGAGATTTATAACTTAATATTAAAGTGAGTTACGTGGTCTTGAAATTTGACCTGTACATACCTATTTTATGTTATTTTTTATTCCATTATGCGTTCTTTAACGAAGAAAGAGGACTGTTTTTATACAGAGAACATACTAGGCGGGCAAAAATATGGAAAGTATTGTAAAAAATATGAATAAATTAATTTTAATTGATATTTCTTGTTTATAAGCTCTGTTCTCACTTTCCCGAACTTAAAAAAATTATTATTCTTATATAGTTCCTTTTATAATATAAAAAAACACATTATATAAATAATATAATGTAAAATTAACAAAAGAAAAAAAAAACAAATTTCAAAAATTGTCCACACCAGGATTCGAACCCACGCCGTCTCGCTCAGCCGCTATCACGCTATCCGCTCCACCACGCATACACGGTGAGCGTGCTACTCCATTGCTTCAAAAGCACTATTTCGCTTAGTTGATCTATGTATTCTGGGGGCCCATTGTGACCCTCCTAAATAACGTATAAATATTTCCTTTGGCACAGACGTTGAGGCATGGTACCCTATTTTGGTACAGAAATTGAGATTTATAACTGAATATTAAAGCGAGTTACGTGGTCTTGAAAATTGACCTGTGCATGCCTATTTTATGTTATTTTTTATTCCATTATGCGTTCTTTAACGAAGAAAGAGGATTGTTTTTAAACAGAGAACATACTAGGCAGGCCAAACTATCGAAAGTATTGTAAATAATATGAATAAATTAATTTTAATTGATTTTTCCTTTTTTTAAGCTCTGTTCTCACTTTCCCGAACTTAAAAAATTTTTTTTTCATATATAGTTCCTTCTGTAATATAGAAAAACACATTAAATAAATAATATAATGTAAAATTAACAGAAGAAAAAAACAAAATTAATTTTAAAAATTGTCCACACCGGGATTCGAACCCACGCCGTCTCGCTCTGCTGCTATCACGCTATCCGCTCCACCACGCAAACACGGTGAGCGTGCTACTCCATGGCTTGAAAAGCACTATCCCGGTCAGTTGATCGATGTATTTTTGGGGCCCATTGCGACCCTCCTATATAACCTATAAATATTTCCTTTGACCCAGAGGTTGGTGGCAAGGTACCCTTATTTGGTACTGTGTTTGAGATTTACAACTTAATATTAAAGCAAGTTACGTGGTCTTGAAAATTGACCTGTACATACCTATTTTATGTTATTTTTTATTCCATTATACGTTCTTTGACGAAGAAAGAGGATTGCTTTTATACAGAGAACATACTAGGCGGGCCAAAATATCGAAAGTATTGTAAAAAATATGAATAAATTAATTTTAATTGATTTTTCTTGTTTTTAAGCTCTGTTCTCACTTTCCCGAACTTAAAAAAATTATTTTTCTTATATAGTTCCTTCTACAATATAAAAAAACACATTAAATAAGTAATATAATGTAAAATTAACAAAAGAAAAAATAAACAAATTTCAAAAATTGTCCACACCAGGATTCGAACCCACGCCGTCTCGCTCAGCCGCTATCACGCTATCCGCTCCACCACGTATACACGGAGAGCGTGTTACTCCATGGCTTCAAAAGCACTATCCCGGTCAGTTGATCTATGTAATTTGGGGCCTATTGTGACCCTCCTAATTAACCTATAAATATTTCCTTTGGCACAGAGGTTGAGGGCATGGTACCTTTTTTTGGTACCGTGTTTGAGATTTATAGCTTAATATTAAAGTGAGTTACGTGGTCTTGAAAATTGACCTGTGCATGCCTATTTTATGTTATTTTTTATTCCATTATGCGTTCTTTAACGAAGAAAGAGGATTGTTTTTAAACAGAGAACATACTAGGCGGACCAAAATATCGAAAGTATTGTAAATAATATGAAAAAATTAATTTTAATTGATTTTTCCTTTTTTTAAGCTCTGTTCTCACTTTCCCGAACTTAAAAAAATTATTTTTCATATATAGTTCCTTCTATAATATAGAAAAACACATTAAATAAATAATATAATGTAAAATTAACAAAAGAAAAAAAATTAAAAAATGTCCACACCGGGATTCGAACCCGCGCCGTCTCGCTCAGCTGCTATCACGCTGTCCGCTCCTCCCCGCATTCACGGTGAGCGTGCTACTCCATGGTTTGAAAAGCACTATCCCGGTCAGTTGATCGATGTATTTTGGGGGCCCATTGCGACCCTCCTATATAACCTATAAATATTTCCTTTGGCCCAGAGGTTGGTGGCAAGGTACCCTTATTTGGTACTGAGTTTGAGATTTACAACTTAATATTAAAGCAAGTTACGTGGTCTTGAAAATTGACCTGTACATACCTATTTTATGTTATTTTTTATTCCATTATGCGTTCTTTAACGAAGAAAGAGGATTGTTTTTATACAGAGAACATACTAGGCAGGCCAAAATATCGAAAGTATTGTAAATAATATGAATAAATTAATTTTAATTGATTTTTCCTTTTTTTAAGCTCTGTTCTCACTTTCCCGAACTTAAAAAAATTATTTTTCATATATAGTTCCTTCTATAATATAGAAAAACACATTAAATAAATAATATAATGTAAAATTAACAAAAGAAAAAAAAATTTAAAAATTGCCCACCCCGGGATTCGCACCCGCGCCGACTCGCTCAGCTGCTATCACGCTATCCACTCCTCCACGCATACACGGTGAGCGTGCTACTCCATGGCTTCAAAAGCACTATCCCGTTCAGTTGATCTATGTATTGTGACCCTCCTAATTAACCTATAAATATTTCCTTTGGCACAGAGATTGGGGTCATGGTACCCTATTTTGGTACCGTGTTTGAGATTTATAACTTCATATTAAAGCGAGTTACGTGGTCTTGAAAATTGACCTGTAAGCAGGGGTTTTGGTGCGGCGGAATTTATTTCTGCTCGCCTGGAAGTGACGTCATAGTCAACCGGAGCTTATTTCTGCCCCAACCGGAAGTTGTTTGTTTCTGCCCGCTTGAAATCGAAACTTCGTCTGCAACGTCATGGAGAGCTTATTTCTTTTTTTTCTTAAGCCTAATATATTTTTAGTTTCGGTTTCTGTTTTTAATTTAGTTTCGTTTTTTAAATATTATTTAATTTATTAGTTTTTTTGAGGGTGGCAACACTTATTATTTTGAATATTAGATTTTAAGGATGGCAATACTTATAAACTTTGTTATTTGGGGTAGAAATTGTATATTATGAAGTAATGACGTCATCTTTTATTACATAATAAATATCACACACATGCTTTTACTCTAGTGGTGCCATCTATGTGGAAATAAAATAACTTTAAATCTATTTTAATATTTAAATCTGTTTTATTATTATTTATTAAATATAATTAAGGCTGAGGATCGAACTCACGCCAACAAAAAGCCTTCGCGGTTCAGTAGGTGGATATCATAACCACTGACCCAAGAATGCTTGCTAAGATATGTGTATATAAATAAGTTAAACTTTAGTTTTCTGAACACGTGTATAAATAAAAAAGATTTGATATCGATATCATCCTAGAGTTTCATCGATATAGTTTCACTTAATCTTTGACAGTTATTCAATAATTATTTCTGCCCCTCCTAATGCTATTATAACTTTCTCTGGGTGGCAACGGTACTGACCATACACGTGTTAATTATTACATAACACATAAATGATATCATGCTTTCACTCTAGTGGCGCCTTCTATGTGGGAATGTTAGAAATAAAATAACTTTAAATCTATTTTATTATTTAATTTAAATATAATTAATGGTGAGGATTGAACTCACCATGTGGTGATATGAGATAACGATAAATAGAGGTGACGAGAGTAAAGTTTTTCATTCATCATGGATCTTTTGAAGTTCAAACATCCCTTTACAGCAGTCCTCGCAGGTCCAACAGGTAGTGGTAAAAGTTATTTCATTAAAAAAGTGATTGAAAATCAAATGATACAGCCTTTCCCAAAACACGTAGTATGGTGTTATGGCGTTTATCAAAAATTATATGATGAGATGCCTAATGTTGTTTTTCACGAAGGACTTCCATCCGATTTGAATCAATATTCAGATGCATTAATTGTGATTGATGATCTCATGAGTGAATTGGGAAATGATCCTTAATTGACGAAATTATTTACAAAATTTTCCCACCATAAATCTCTTAGCATTATTTTTGTGGTTCAAAACATTTTTCATAAAGGAAAGGAAATGAGAGAAATATCCTTAAATGCTCATTATCTTGTATTATTTAAGAATTGAAGAGATAAATCACAAATTACACATTTAGGACGTCAATTGTACCCTCGAAAAGTTAAATTTTTTCAAGAATGTTATGCAGATGCCACATCAAAACCTTATGGTTATTTACTCATTGATTTAAAGTGTGATACCGAAGAATCTTTACGCATGCGTACTGGAATGTTTCCTGAAGATACTTATTATGTGTACCAACCTCGATAACTTCATTTCAACAGTGAATTTCAAGGAAATTAGATGTCTGCTTTAGTCATTGATTTTGAAGGTTTCCAACTTTCATCAGGGTGCTACATTGTCAAAGAACTTGCTTTTCATGCCGTGAAAGTTAGTCCTATTACCGGAGTGTGTACATTCCAACCACCGTTCCAGTTCGAAGAACTTCCAACACAGCAGAAAATACAATATTCTTGGGTAAAAAGAAATATTCATCGAATAGATTGGAACCAAGGAGAATTACCCTACATTAAATTTCATACTATTTTGACTTTTTTGTGTGATATGTATTCACAAATCTATGTGAAAGGACTCGAGAAACGGAAATTTTTAGAAATTCTAACCGGCAGAGTGTTTTACAGTTTAGAAGATTTCGGGTGCCCTAAAGTAGATGAACTGATAACAACTTTTTCTTCGTGCACTATACACTCACCAGATTTTAAACATTGTGCTCTAGTTAAGGCGAAAGCATTTGGAGGATTTCTACAAGACCAATAAATAGGAGAAGCACTCGGAATTCAAATCATTTGAAAGTAAGATGTCCGTATGTAATGAGCGAACATTAGAGCTCATGAAATTGATCTCTAAAACTAAACATTGCAAGCCTCTTTTAAAAAAGTTTTCAAAAAGTGAAATAAAAACTTTGTGTGAGTGTGTATTGAATGTATTGTGTGGTAATATTCCACTCACGAAATCTCAGAAAAATAAATTAGCTCCTCATAAAGAAAGTTTAAGAAAACTTTCTAAGAAGAAATTGCCATTGTATAAGAAGAAAAAAATTCTTGTACAGAAAGGAGAAGGATTTTTATCATTTTTATTACCTGCAGCTATATCTGTCATTAGTTCATTAATTCATGGAGTACAGTAAGAAATTTGTGTTGGTTCCGGAGGATAGAGTACAAGTAGCGGAACATTTATCACAATTGGATCAACAAATGAAAAATATTCTACAGAAAAAGGACTTAGCAGATGACGAGAAAGCAACTCTGTATTTACAAATATTGCAAAAGTATACGCACTTTTCAATTTCTAGACCGAATAAACCAGAGACTCAAACCGATCAGGAGGAAATTCCGAACATAGCCGATCCTCTAGTAGAGTCTGCAGAAGAGATCTCTTCAAATATCAAAAAAGAAACTGAAGACTTGGAGGGAAAACTTCTAACTGTTGTTCCAGTTCGATTTCAAGAAAAAGCTAAAGATATGTATAAATTCTTAAAAAATAATGAATCTCTCCTTTGGAGCGCTAAAGGTGAAATTATTCATGAAGATAAAGCCGTTCCTGGAAGTAATATAGTAAATCTTATCAATGACTTTTTGCGAAATAGAAAATCAGCTCCAGTGGGGAGAAATGTATTTTTAAAAACATTAAATGATGTTCAATTACCAGTACATTTAGATGTAAATAAAAAATTGTATCTTAAAAATAAAATTGTTAAGAAACCTAGGATGTATGCCCACAGAAGTGCTTGGGTGAAACTTTGAATAAAATGTTATTTATTTTATTAAGATATATTTTGTCTTTATTGATCATTTTTCACAGGTGAAAAAGTTTATATTATCAAGAAAAATTACACCCTTTAATAATTAATACAATAAGTTTCAGAAAAATGTAAAGAATTTTCTGAACAACTAGAAAATGTTTTGCAAAAACATAAATATTTTCTTAAAAGATAGAAAAATTTTTATAAAAATAAAAATATTTTCTGAAATAATAGAAAGTTTCCCTCAATAATAAAAATATTTTCTGAAAAACAAGAAAATTTCGTTAAAAAAGTTTGAAATATTTTTACAAAACTAGCAAATTTTTAGTAAGAGGTAAAAATATTTTCTTAAAAGATAGAAATTTTTGTTTATATTATCAAGAAAAATTACACCCTTTAATAATTAATACAATAAGTTTCAGAAAAATGTAAAGAATTTTCTGAACAACTAGAAAATGTTTTGCAAAAACATAAATATTTTCTTAAAAGATAGAAAAATTTTTATAAAAATAAAAATATTTTCTGAAATAATAGAAAGTTTCCCTCAATAATAAAAATATTTTCTGAAAATTAAAAAAGGGAATAAAAATGGAAAAAGGAAAGAAAAAAAAGGAAATAAAAATTATAAAGAAAAAAGGAAATAAAAAAAATAAAAAGGAATATTAAAAGGAAATAAAAAATGTTACACTATTTCCTATATCACAATATTTAATTGTAAAATTTAATAATAATGACATGAAAGACACTATATTTAGTTTCATTCTTTTTATTTTCTAAACACAAATCTTACACCATATTTTTTCTTTACAAATTGATACATCTGAAAATCGTTTACATATAATTGATTTGAAATATGATACATAGAATAGCCTTAACAGCGTTTGAGTAAAAAGTAAATACAATATTGTCCACATACATTGGATGTTGGTGATTGAAACACTTTGGAATTCCATAGTACGTCCGTGTAGGAAGTGGTGTTCACGTTGTAAAATTTGGGAGGCTTCCCATATGAGTCATAAAACTCTGTCTTTGATCATTCACAAATAACGCTAGCCAGTGAGTCCCAGGTTGTGATGAGTCATCTGAATTCGTGATAGCACATGTGTTTTCTTGGAGATCCGGAAGCATATCTCTTGAATATACGCCTTGAAAGTAAGGTGATGTTATCTTATCTTGCGATAAAATGTAGAATAGTTGCAATCCATCCATTCTTCAATTTCCGAAGTCGAATAAAATATTTCTTGACTTGTTAATTTCAATCAAATTTTCAAATTCGGCAAAAACGATAACGCATACTGTTTTTTCTAGTGAGTTGGTAAATTTCAGTTCTAATCGCAAATTGCTATGCTTAATCAGATTTAAATGTTCTCCTGAACATAGATCTGGGGAGAGATTAAATCCAAATAATGTATTTCCGTTCTTGTAGTCTTCTCGGGAAATAAATATTCCTCTATCTTGACCCATTCGCTCCGTTCCATCAAATAGAGTTTGATAGGCACGAATGTATTGATTTTGTGAAAAGTTGAGTTCCAAGGGATTATGGGGGACGGGTTGTCCATCTACATACACTCCAATAAAATTTAAATTGAAATGTTCAAAACCAAAAGGAGATTTTGTCAATGTTCCATGAAAAGCTTCATTATCTACACAACCAATAATAACTTTTTTAGGCATTTGACCCGAAAATATATTATCTTGAATAAAAGACATGCTCCCTTTTGGAATCGAATACACTTTGCATAGGTCTCGATTAATGGGGTATTTTGCACTTGTTTTTTCGAGTGCTTTAGCATGACCAAGAATCACTCCGCGGTTCACACGAACTTTTCGAATGAATAAAGAGACATGATCCAATACTACTTTAAATCCTTCAGATCCTTGTAGACAAAATTCTGGCTTGCTTCGTATTAGTTTTATTTTCAAATCCACTAAATTGAGTAAAAGACGATCTTGATGAAATAAATCTGAATGAATGCAGCCAATCATATCTACTGTTGCGCTTTCTTTGAAAAAAGCAGTTCTTTTGTTTAAACCATCCTCAGAATCTTTATAAAATAATTCAGCAGTTAATTGAGATGTTTTGCTATCATATCCATGGTTTAGGAGTGTTTCAATATAGGCCCTATAGGGATAGGTATTACTTGAATTGGGAACTATACGATCGTTTAAAGATACATCTACTTGAGAAAATAATGAATGTAGAAATAAATTCACAGGTCCTATATCACCATCTTTATTGATAGCTGTATTGTTCGCCTTTACTATTTTTGCTTTCACATACAATTGTGTTTGACTGAGATCTATGTAATCTTCCACACTTCCAGAGACGTGAAACTCTACGGGAGCATTATCAAACACATTCGATAACGGATGAAATTGTATCCATTGACCATCTTGAATAACTGTTTGAGTTCCAGGTAAAGTAAAAAGTTCCAATTCCGATTTTACGCACTCAGGAGAATCTTTCAACAAAAATGCCATCTTATGGATCAAAAATATCACGTCCACTCATTTTGCGTGCTTTGGATGAAATGAATCTTTTTTGCTTCTTACGCTTCCTTTTATAGTTTCCTTTCCCGACCATAGACTGCACTTTATCAATAGCTTTTTGTGCTAGATGTTTTCCACTTTCTTTAGTTCTTGTTTTGACGGCTTCCTCAAAGTTTTCTCCAGATAACACATCAGATGCTACTCGAGTTCCTGTTTTTAAAACTTCTTTTCCAATAGTTTTACCACCTTTTACTAAAAAGGGTAGTGCTGCTCTAAATAATCGACGAAATATACCACCAAGTCCATAGCCCTTTTGGAAACTAATACCTTTATAATAGGGCAACCCCAAGCCAATTTGACTCGCATAATGATCTTCAAATTTTTCAGCACAACAAACGTACGGTACACTCATCTTGACGTCTTCTCTTCAAATGAATGTTTCAAAAACGCATCGTACGATTTATAGTATTTGTCTCATGCGTAAATGTAAAACTATAATCACTTTACCACTTTCAAAAGGTACGAAATCACCTGAATTCAATCTGAGCTCCATTTGAATAGTTTGAAAGGAGTGCCTCGTTAAAGGTAAGTATTGAGGTCTATCATAATACTGACTGATTGTTTCACCATCATATCCTTTTATTCGAACGATCCGTAGTAAAGGAGCTTGTGCATCTCCGACAATTTGTGGAGAAATTAAATCTGAGTAGACATAAAAAACGGAAAAATTAGACCATGCGTCAGCCACAAATTCGCTTTTCCGGTTACCCGTAATGACTGTATCACGTTGGAATCCTAACAATTCACCTAACTTTTCTAAATGAAGGCTGCACCCTTGAACGGCGTTAATTTTTACTCGTTTCGTAGCTTTATTGAAAATTATTGTAAACCGACTTGGATTTTTAGGTAAAGCTAGTTGTATAGGTGATACAATATCGAACATTGATTCATAACACCCCACATCAATTGTTTGCTTAACAGTCGATGCGATATTACCATTACTAATCGTGTATCGAAAATAATTATTAGTTTCATTAACGTTCAGCCAAGAATGCGGATAGATGATTTCAGATAGGCCTACTTCCCATTCACCTTTTAGATTAACTGGTATCGGTAACTGCGTCTTAAAATGAGAGATTTTGTTGTTAGGAAAAAACTGCATGGAGCTATCAGAAGGTAACGTCACGTAGAAAGACATTTTCGAGAATGAGACTTCAGAGGTTAAGTTTCACTATTTATACTTTTTGAATATCATTCACCCAGGCATTAAACTTTTCAGGATAACCTAGAAATTTAACAAAATATTCTGTGCTTACACCTTTCTTTCTCTTTTTGATAACTTTTTCTACGGGATAATAACCCGAGTTGACTACTTTTTGTAATTCTTCTGCATAAAAAGTACCTTCTATTGCTTCATTCATTAAATCTTTCAATTTATACACTATAGGATTTCGATGAACTATTTTATCTATGACAAATAATTCTCGTGTCCAATTATTTTCATATCCTTTCTCAAATGTAAGTTTTGATTTACTAATTCGAACAGTGTCACCTACTTGAAAAACAGGCTTATCATTATTCACCTTATCACTATATAAACTATTCCAAACTTGTTTTTGATTATTGATATTCACTGAGGCTGGTTCCATTTTTATACTTCTATGCCTTGTATGATTATAACTATGGGTTAATTTAGAAATGACATCAATATATTTTTTCGTGTTAAATTCTGTAAAATATTTCCACATCTTCGTTTTCAAAGTGCGGTTAAATCTCTCAATGATGCTTGCTTTAGTTTCATTATTTGTGGCAAAAAAATAAACTCCTATCTTTTTAAGATATTGTTGAACAAGTTTATTTGTAAATTCCGTACCTTTATCTGATTGCAGTTTCTCAGGTTTTCTTTCTTTAAAAATAGTTTTTAAAGCAAACAATATATTTTTGGCTGATTTGTCTTTTACGGGAACAGCCCAAGCAAACTTTGAGAAACAATCTATACAAGTTAACAAATATTTATATCGATTATTAAATTTTGCTAAAGATTGCATGTATACTAAATCAATTTGAAATTGTCCATCTATACCTCCGACAATCACTCAATTCCGTTTAAATTTGTGCTTTACTGGTTTATGTAAAGTATAAGAATCTTTAGTCTCTAACCATTTCTTAACATGACTTTTCTTCACTTTAACTTTCACAGAATTATAAATAGCATTTACACCTCCAAAACTTCCTGGATTTTCAGGTTTCGTATAAACTGATGAAAGTAAATGATCCATAATCTATTTCAAAAAAATTTCAGAAATTATCAGAATTTTTTTTCTCTAATAACAGTTTATTTCTAACAGTTAAAATGCGAGGACTGCTGTAAAGGGATGTTTGAACTTCAAAAGATCCATGATGAATGAAAAACTTTACTCTCGTCACCTCTATTTATCGTTATCTCATATCACCACATAGTGAGTTCAATCCTTACCATTAATTATATTTAAATTAAATAATAAAATAGATTTAAAGTTATTTTATTTCTAACATTCCCACATAGATGGCGCCCCTAGAGTGAAAGCATGATATCATTTATGTGTTATGTAATAATTAACACGGGTATGGTCAGTACCGTTGCCACCCAGAGAAAGTTATAATAGCATTAAGAGGGGTAGAAATAATTATTGAATAACTGTCAAAGATTAAGTGAAACTATATCGATGAAACTCTAGGATGATATCGATATCAAATCTTTTTTATTTATACACGTGTTCAGAAAACTAAAGTTTAACTTATTTACACATATCTTAGCAGGCATTCGTGGGTCAGTGGTTATGATATCCAACTACTGAACCGCGAAGGCTTTTTGTTGGCGTGAGTTCGATCCTCAGCCTTAATTATATTTAATAAATAATAATAAAACAGATTTAAATATTAAAATAGATTTAAAGTTATTTTATTTCCACATAGATGGCACCACTAGAGTAAAAGCATGTGTATGATATTTATTATGTAATAAAAGATGACGTCATTACTTCATAATATACAATTTCTACCCCAAATAACAAAGTTTATAAGTATTGCCATCCTTAAAATCTAATATTAAAAATAATAAGTGTTGCCACCCTCAAAAAAACTAATAAATTAAATAATATTTAAAAAACGAAACAAAATTGAAAACAGAAACCGAAACTAAAAATATATTAGGCTTAAGAAAAAAAAGAAACAAGCTCCTCATGACGTTGAAGACGAAGTTTCGATTTCAGGCGGGCAGGAACAAACAACTTCCGGTTGGGGCAGAAATAGGCTCCGGTTGACTATGACGTCACTTCCAGGCGGGCAGAAATAAGTTCCGCCGCACCAAAACCCCTGCTTACTACTCCCGTACATACCTATTTTATGTTATTTTTTATTCCATTATGCGTTCTTTAACGAAGAAAGAGGACTGTTTTTATACAGAGAACATACTAGGCAGGCCAAAATATCGACGGTATTGTAAATAAGATGAATAAATTAATTTTAATTTATTTTTCTTGTTTTAAAGCTCTGTTCTTACTTTCCCGAACTTATAAAATTTATTTTTCATACATAGTTCCTTCTATAATAAAGAAAAACACATTAAATAAATAATATAATGTAAAATTAACAGAAGAAAACAACAAAACAAATTTAAAAAATTGTCCACGCCGGGATTTGAACCCACGCCGTCTCGCTCAGCTGCTATCACGCTATCCACTCCACCACACATACACGGTGATCGTGCTACTCCATTGCTTCTAAAGCACTATCCCGGTCAGTTGATCGAAGTATTTTGGGGTCCATTGTTACCCTCCTAATTAACCTCTAAATATTTCCTTTGGCACAGAGGTTGGGAGCATCGTACCCTATTTTGGTACCGAGTTTGAGATTTATAACTCAATATTAAAGCGAGTAACGTGGTTTTGAAAATTGACCCGTTCATACCTATTTTATGTTATTTTTTATTCAATTATGCGTTCTTTATCGAAGAAAGAGGATTGTTTTTATACAGAGGACATTACTAGGCAGGCCAAAATATCGACGGTATTGTAAATAATATGAATAAATTAATTTTAATTGATTTTACCTTTTTTTAAGCTCTGTTCTCAGTTTCCCGAACTTAAAAAAATTATTTTTCATATATATTTCCTTCTATAATAAAGAAAAACACATTAAATAAATGATATAATGTAAAATTAACAAAAGAAAAAAAAAATTTAAAAATTGTCCACACCGGGATTCGAACCCGCGCCGTCTCGCTCAGCTGCTATCACGTTATCCGGTCCACCACGCATACACAGTGAGCGTGCTACTCCATGGCTTCAAAAGCACTATATAATATAAGTTTGAGATTTATAACTTAATATTAAAGCAAGTTACGTGGTCTTGAAAATTGACCCGTACATACCTATTTTATGTTATTTTTTATTCCATTATGGGTTCTTTAACGAAGAAAGAGGATTGTTTTTATACAGAGAACATACTAGGTAGGCCAAACTATCGAAAGTATTGTAAATAATATGAATAAATTAATTTTAATTGATTTTTCCTTTTTTTAAGCTCTGTTCTCACTTTCCCGAACTTAAAAAAATTTTTTTTCACCTATAGTTCCTTCTATAATATAGAAAAACACATTAAATAAATAATATAATGTAAAATTAACAAAAGAAAAAAAAATAAAAAATTTTAAAAATTGTCCACACCGGGATTCGAACCCGCGCCGTCTCGCTCAGCTGCTATCACGCTGTCCGCTCCACCACGCATACACGGTGAGCGTGCAACTCAATGGCTTCAAAAGCACCATCCCGGTCAGTTGATCGTTGTATTTTGGGGGCCCATTGTTACCCTCCTAAGTTACCTATCAATATTTCCTTTGGCACAGAGGTTGGGGGCAAGGTACCTTATTTTGGTACCGAGTTTGAGATTTATAACTTAATATTAAAGCGAGTTACGTTGTCTTGAAAATTGACCTGTACATGCCTATTCAATGTTATTTTTTATTTCATTATGGGTTCTTTAACGAAGAAAGAGGACTGTTTTTATACAGAGAACATACTAGGCAGGCCAAACTATCGAAAGTATTGTAAATAATATGAATAAATTAATTTTAATTGATTTTTCCTTTTTTAAGCTCTGTTCTCACTTTCCCGAACTTAAAAAAATTATTTTTCACCTATAGTTCCTTCTATAATATAGAAAAACACATTAAATAAATAATATAATGTAAAATTAACAGAAGAAAAAAACAAAACAAATTTTAAAAATTGTCCACACCGGGATTCGAACCCACGCCGTCTCGCTCAGCTGCTATCACGCTATCCGCTCCACCACGCATTCACGGTGAGCGTGCTACTCCATGGCTGCAAAAGCACTATTCCTGTCAGTTGATCGATGTTTTTTTGGGGCCCATTGTGACCCTTCTATATAACCTATAAATATTTCCTTTGGCACAGAGGTTGGGGGCATGGTACCATATATTGGTACCGAGTTTGAGATATATAATTTATTATGAAAGCGAGTTACGTGGTCTTGAAAATTTACCCGTACATACCTATTTTATGTTATTTTTTATTCCATTATGCGTTCTTTAACGAAGAAAGAGAATTGTTTTTATACAGAGGACATACTAGGGAGGCCAAAATATCGACGGTATTATAAATAATATGAAGAAATTAATTTTAATTGATTTTTCCTTTTTTTAAGCTCTGTTCTCACTTTCCCGAACTTAAAAAAATTATTTTTCACCTATAGTTCCTTCTATAATATAGAAAAACACATTAAATAAATAATATAATGTAAAATTAACAAAAGAAAAAAAAAGAAAAAATTTTAAAAATTGTCCACACCGAGATTCGAACCCACGCCGTCTCGCTCAGCTGCTATCACGCTGTCCGCTCCACCACGCACACACGGTGATTGTGCTACTCCATGGCTTCAAAAGCACCATCCCGGTCAGTTGATCGTTGTATTTTGGGGGCCCATTGTTACCCTCCTAATTTACCTATCAATATTTCCTTTGGCACAGAGGTTGGGGGCAAGGTACCTTATTTTGGTACCGAGTTTGAGATTCATAACTTAATATTAAAGCGAGTTACGTTGTCTTGAAAATTGACCTGTACATGCCTATTCAATGTTATTTTTTATTTCATTATGGGTTCTCTAACGAAGAAAGAGGATTGTTTTTATACAGAGAACATACTAGGCAGGCCAAACTATCGAAAGTATTGTAAATAATATGAATAAATTAATTTTAATTGATTTTTCCTTTTTTTAAGCTCTGTTCTCACTTTCCCGAACTTAAAAAAATTATTTTTCATATATATTTCCTTCTATAATATAGAAAAACACATTAAATAAATAATATAATGTAAAATTAACAAAAGGAAAAAAAATTTAAAAATTGTCCACACCGGGATTCGAACCCACGCCGTCTCGCTCAGCTGCTATCACGCTGTCCGCTCCACCACGCCTACACGGAGAGCGTGCTACTCCATGGCTTCAAAAGCACTATCCCGGTCAGTTGATCGTTGTATTTTGGGGGCCCATTGTGACCCTCCTAATTTACCTATAAATATTTCCTTTGGCACAGAGGTTGGGGGCAAGGTACCTTATTTTGGTACCGAGTTTGAGATTTATAACTTAATATTAAAGCGAGTTACGTTGTCTTGAAAATTGACCTGTACATGCCTATTCAGTGTTATTTTTTATTTCATTATGGGTTCTTTAACGAAGAAAGAGGATTGTTTTTATATAGAGAACATACTAGGCAGGCCAAACTGTCGAAAGTATTGTAAAAAATATAAATAAATTAATTTTAATTGATTTTTCCTTTTTTTAAGCTCTGTTCTCACTTTCCCGAACTTAAAAAAATTATTTTTCACCTATAGTTCCATCTATAATATAGAAAAACACATTAAATAAATAATATAATGTAAAATTAACAAAAGAAAAAAAATTAAAAAAATTAAAAATTGTCCACACCGGGATTCAAACCCACGCCGTCTCGCTCAGCTGCTATCACGCTGTCCGCTCCACCACGCCTACACGGTGAGCGTGCTACTCCATGGGTTCAAAAGCACCATCCCGGTCAGTTGATCGCTGTATTTTGAGGGCTCATTGTGACCCTCCTAATTTACCTATAAATATTTCCTTTGGCACAGAGGTTGCGGGCAAGGTACCTTATTTTGGTACCGAGTTTGAGATTTATAATTTATTATTAAAGCGAGTTACGTGGTCTTGAAAATTTACCCGTACATACCTATTTTATGTTATTTTTTATTCCATTATGCGTTCTTTAACGAAGAAAGAGGATTGTTTTTATACAGAGGACATATTAGGCAGGCCAAAATATCGACGGTATTATAAATAATATGAATAAATTAATTTTAATTGATTTTTCTTGTTTTTAAGCTCTGTTCTCACTTTCCCGAACTTAAAAAAATTATTTTTCATATATAGTTCCTTCTATAATATAGAAAAACACATTAAATAAATAATATAATGTAAAATTAACAAAAGAAAAAATATTAAAAATTGTCCACACCGGGATTCGAACCCACGCCGTCTCGCTCAGCTGCTATCACGCTATCCACTCCACCACACATACACGGTGATCGTGCTACTCCATTGCTTCTAAAGCACTATCCCGGTCAGTTGATCGAAGGATTTTTGTGGTCCATTGTTACCCTCCTAATTAACCTCTAAATATTTCCTTTGGCACAGAGGTTGGGAGCATCGTACCCTATTTTGGTACCGAGTTTGAGATTTATAACTCAATATTAAAGCGAGTAACGTGGTTTTGAAAATTGACCCGTTCATACCTATTTTATGTTATTTTTTATTCAATTATGCGTTCTTTATCGAAGAAAGAGGATTGTTTTTATACAGAGGACATTACTAGGCAGGCCAAAATATCGACGGTATTGTAAATAATATGAATAAATTAATTTTAATTGATTTTTCCTTTTTTTAAGCTCTGTTCTCAGTTTCCCGAACTTAAAAAAATTATTTTTCATATATATTTCCTTCTATAATAAAGAAAAACACATTAAATAAATAATATAATGTAAAATTAACAAAAGAAAAAAAAAATTTAAAAATTGTCCTCACCGGGATTCGAACCCGCGCCGTCTCGCTCAGCTGCTATCACGTTATCCGGTCCACCACGCATACACAGTGAGCGTGCTACTCCATGGCTTCAAAAGCACTATATAATATAAGTTTGAGATTTATAACTTAATATTAAAGCAAGTTACGTGGTCTTGAAAATTGACCCGTACATACCTATTTTATGTTATTTTTTATTCCATGATGGGTTCTTTAACGAAGAAAGAGGATTGTTTTTATACAGAGAACATACTAGGCAGGCCAAACTATCGAAAGTATTGTAAATAATATGAATAAATTAATTTTAATTGATTTTTCCTTTTTTTAAGCTCTGTTCTCACTTTCCCGAACTTAAAAAAATTATTTTTCACCTATAGTTCCTTCTATAATATAGAAAAACACATTAAATAAATAATATAATGTAAAATTAACAAAAGAAAAAAAAATAAAAAATTTTAAAAATTGTCCACACCGGGATTCGAACCCGCGCCGTATCGCTCAGCTGCTATCACGCTGTCCGCTCCACCACGCCTACACGGTGAGCGTGCTACTCCATGGCTTCAAAAGCACTATCCCGGTCAGTTGATCGTTGTATTTTGGGGGCCCATTGTGACCCTCATAATTTACCTATAAATATTTCCTTTGGCACAGAGGTTGGGGGCAAGGTACCTTATTTTGGTACCGAGTTTGAGATTTATAACTTTATATTAAAGCGAGTTACGTTGTCTTGAAAATTGACCTGTACATGCCTATTCAATGTTATTTTTTATTTCATTATGGGTTCTTTAACGAAGAAAGAGGACTGTTTTTATACAGAGAACATACTAGGCAGGCCAAACTATCGAAAGTATTGTAAATAATATGAATAAATTAATTTTAATTGATTTTTCCTTTTTTTAAGCTCTGTTCTCACTTTCCCGAACTTAAAAAAATTATTTTTCACCTATAGTTCCATCTATAATATAGAAAAACACATTAAATAAATAATATAATGTAAAATTAACAAAAGAAAAAAAAAAGAAAAAAAATTCAAAATTGTCCACACCGGGATACGAACCCACGCCCTCTTGCTCAGTTGCTATCACGTTGTCCGCTCCACCACGCCTACACGGTGAGCGTGCTACTCCATGGCTTCAAAAGCTCCATCCCGGTCAGTTGATCGTTGTATTTTGGGGGCCCATTGTGACCGTCCTATTTTACCTAAAAATATTTCCTTTGGCACAGAGGTTGGGGGCAAGGTACCTTATTTTGGTACCGAGTTTGAGATTTATAACTTAATATTAAAGCGAGTTACGTTGTCTTGAAAATTGACCTGTACATCCTATTCAATGTTATTTTTTATTTCATTATGGGTTCTCTAACGAAGAAAGAGGATTGTTTTTATACAGAGAACATACTAGGCAGGCCAAACTATCGAAAGTATTGTAAATAATATGAATAAATTAATTTTAATTAATTTTAATTGATTTTTCCTTTTTTTAAGCTCTGTTCTCACTTTCCCGAACTTAAAAAAATAATTTTTCATATATAGTTCCTTCTATAATAAAGAGAAACACATTAAATAAATAAGATAATGTAAAATTAACAGAAGAAAAAAACAAAACAAATTTTAAAAATTGTCCACACCGGGATTCGAACCCACGCCGTCTCGCTCAGCTGCTATCACGCTATCCGCTCCACCACGCATTCACGGTGAGCGTGCTACTCCATGGCTGCAAAAGCACTATTCCTGTCAGTTGATCGATGTTTTTTTGGGGCCCATTGTGACCCTTCTAATTAACCTATAAATATTTCCTTTGGCACAGAGGTTGGGGGCATGTTACCATATATTGATACCGAGTTTGAGATTTATAATTTATTATTAAAGCGAGTTACGTGGTCTTGAAAATTTACCCGTACATACCTATTTTATGTTATTTTTTATTCCATTATGCGTTCTTTAACGAAGAAAGAGGATTGTTTTTATACAGAGGACATATTAGGCAGGCCAAAATATCGACGGTATTATAAATAATATGAATAAATTAATTTTAATTGATTTTTCCTTTTTTTAAGCTCTGTTCTCACTTTCCCGAACTTAAAAAAATTATTTTTCATATATATTTCCTTCTATAATATAGAAAAACACATTAAATAAATAATATAATGTAAAATTAACAAAAGAAAAAAAAAATTTAAAAATTTTCCACACCGGGATTCGAACCCACGCCGTCTCGCTCAGCTGCTATCACGTTATCCGCTCCACCACGCATACACAGTAAGCGTGCTACTCCATGGCTTCAAAAGCACTATATAATATAAGTTTGAGATTTATAACTTAATATTAAAGCAAGTTACGTGGTCTTGAAAATTGACCCGTACATACCTATTTTATGTTATTTTTTATTCCATTACGCGTTCTTTAACGAAGAAAGAGGATTGTTTTTATACAGAGAACATACTAGGCAGGCCAAAATATCGAAAGTATTGTAAAAAATATGAATAAATTAATTTTAATTGATTTTTCTTGTTTTTAAGCTCTGTTCTCACTTTCCCGAACTTAAAAAAATTATTTTTCACCTATAGTTCCTTCTATAATATAGAAAAACACATTAAATAAATAATATAATGTAAAATTAACAAAAGAAAAAAAAATAAAAAATTTTAAAAATTGTCCACACCGGGATTCGAACCCGCGCCGTCTCGCTCAGCTGCTATCACGCTGTCCGCTCCACCACGCATACACGGTGAGCGTGCTACTCAATGGCTTCAAAAGCACCATCCCGGTCAGTTGATCGTTGTATTTTGGGGGCCCATTGTTACCCTCCTAATTTACCTATCAATATTTCCTTTGGCACAGAGGTTGGGGGCAAGGTACCTTATTTTGGTACCGAGTTTGAGATTTATAACTTAATATTAAAGCGAGGTACGTTGTCTTGAAAATTGACGTGTACATGCCTATTCAAGGTTATTTTTTATTTCATTATGGGTTCTTTAACGAAGAAAGAGGATTGTTTTTATACAGAGAACATACTAGGCAGGCCAAACTATCGAAAGTATTGTAAATAATATGAATAAATTAATTTTAATTGATTTTTCCTTTTTTTAAGCTCTGTTCTCACTTTCCCGAACTTAAAAAAATTATTTTTCACCTATAGTTCCATCTATAATATAGAAAAACACATTAAATAAATAATATAATGTAAAATTAACAAAAGAAAAAAAAAAGAAAAAAAATTCAAAATTGTCCACACCGGGATACGAACCCACGCCCTCTTGCTCAGTTGCTATCACGTTGTCCGCTCCACCACGCCTACACGGTGAGCGTGCTACTCCATGGCTTCAAAAGCTCCATCCCGGTCAGTTGATCGTTGTATTTTGGGGGCCCATTGTGACCGTCCTATTTTACCTAAAAATATTTCCTTTGGCACAGAGGTTGGGGGCAAGGTACCTTATTTTGGTACCGAGTTTGAGATTTATAACTTAATATTAAAGCGAGTTACGTTGTCTTGAAAATTGACCTGTACATCCTATTCAATGTTATTTTTTATTTCATTATGGGTTCTCTAACGAAGAAAGAGGATTGTTTTTATACAGAGAACATACTAGGCAGGCCAAACTATCGAAAGTATTGTAAATAATATGAATAAATTAATTTTAATTAATTTTAATTGATTTTTCCTTTTTTTAAGCTCTGTTCTCACTTTCCCGAACTTAAAAAAATAATTTTTCATATATAGTTCCTTCTATAATAAAGAGAAACACATTAAATAAATAAGATAATGTAAAATTAACAGAAGAAAAAAACAAAACAAATTTTAAAAATTGTCCACACCGGGATTCGAACCCACGCCGTCTCGCTCAGCTGCTATCACGCTATCCGCTCCACCACGCATTCACGGTGAGCGTGCTACTCCATGGCTGCAAAAGCACTATTCCTGTCAGTTGATCGATGTTTTTTTGGGGCCCATTGTGACCCTTCTAATTAACCTATAAATATTTCCTTTGGCACAGAGGTTGGGGGCATGTTACCATATATTGATACCGAGTTTGAGATTTATAATTTATTATTAAAGCGAGTTACGTGGTCTTGAAAATTTACCCGTACATACCTATTTTATGTTATTTTTTATTCCATTATGCGTTCTTTAACGAAGAAAGAGGATTGTTTTTATACAGAGGACATATTAGGCAGGCCAAAATATCGACGGTATTATAAATAATATGAATAAATTAATTTTAATTGATTTTTCCTTTTTTTAAGCTCTGTTCTCACTTTCCCGAACTTAAAAAAATTATTTTTCATATATATTTCCTTCTATAATATAGAAAAACACATTAAATAAATAATATAATGTAAAATTAACAAAAGAAAAAAAAAATTTAAAAATTTTCCACACCGGGATTCGAACCCACGCCGTCTCGCTCAGCTGCTATCACGTTATCCGCTCCACCACGCATACACAGTAAGCGTGCTACTCCATGGCTTCAAAAGCACTATATAATATAAGTTTGAGATTTATAACTTAATATTAAAGCAAGTTACGTGGTCTTGAAAATTGACCCGTACATACCTATTTTATGTTATTTTTTATTCCATTACGCGTTCTTTAACGAAGAAAGAGGATTGTTTTTATACAGAGAACATACTAGGCAGGCCAAAATATCGAAAGTATTGTAAAAAATATGAATAAATTAATTTTAATTGATTTTTCTTGTTTTTAAGCTCTGTTCTCACTTTCCCGAAATTAAAAAAATTAATTTTCATATATAGTTCCTTCTATAATATAGAAAAACACATTAAATAAATAATATAATATAAAATTAACAACAGAAAAAAAAACAAAATTTTAAAAATTGTCCACACCGGGATTCGAACCCACGCCGTCTCGCTCAGCTGCTATTACGCTGTCCGCTCCATCACGCCTACACGGTGAGCGTGCTACTCCATGGCTTCAAAAGCACTATCCCGGTCAGTTGATCGTTGTATTTTGGGGGCCCATTGTGACCCTCCTAATTTACCTATAAATATTTCCTTTTGCACAGAGGTTGGGGGCAAGGTACCTTATTTTGGTACCGAGTTTGAGATTTATAACTTAATATTAAAGCGAGGTACGTTGTCTTGAAAATTGACGTGTACATGCCTATTCAAGGTTATTTTTTATTTCATTATGGGTTCTTTAACGAAGAAAGAGGATTGTTTTTATACAGAGAACATACTAGGCAGGCCAAACTGTCGAAAGTATTGTAAAAAATATAAATAAATTAATTTTAATTGATTTTTCCTTTTTTTAAGCTCTGTTCTCACTTTCCCGAACATAAAAAAATTATTCTTCACCTATAGTTCCATCTATAATATAGAAAAACACATTAAATAAATAATGTAATGTAAAATTAACAAAAGAAAAAAAAAAGAAAAAAAATTAAAAATTGTCCACACCGGGATTCGAACCCACGCCCTCTTGCTCAGTTGCTATCACGTTGTCCGCTCCACCACGCCTACACGGTGAGCGTGCTACTCCATGGCTTCAAAAGCTCCATCCCGGTCAGTTGATCGTTGCATTTTGGGGGCCCATTGTGACCGTCCTAATTTACCTAAAAATATTTCCTTTGGCACAGAGGTTGGGGGCAAAGTACCTTATTTTGGTACCGAGTTTGAGATTTGTAACTTAATATTAAAGCGAGTTACGTTGTCTTGAAAATTGACCTGTACATCCTATTCAATGTTATTTTTTATTTCATTATGGGTTCTCTAACGAAGAAAGAGGATTGTTTTTATACAGAGAACATACTAGGCAGGCCAAACTATCGAAAGTATTGTAAATAATATGAATAAATTAATTTTAATTAATTTTAATTGATTTTTCCTCTTTTTAAGCTCTGTTCTCACTTTCCCGAACTTAAAAAACTATTTTTCATCTATAGTTCCTTCTATAATATAGAGAAACACATTAAATAAATAAGATAATGTAAAATTAACAGAAGAAAAAAACAAAACAAATTTTAAAAATTGTCCACACCGGGATTCGAACCCACGCCGTCTCGCTCAGCTGCTATCACGCTATCCGCTCCACCACGCATTCACGGTGAGCGTGCTACTCCATGGCTGCAAAAGCACTATTCCTGTCAGTTGATCGATGTTTTTTGGGGGCCCATTGTGACCCTTCTAATTAACCTATAAATATTTCCTTTGGCACAGAGGTTGGGGGCATGGTACCATATATTGGTACCGAGTTTGAGATTTATAATTTATTATTAAAGCGAGTTACGTGGTCTTGAAAATTGACCCGTACATACCTATTTTATGTTATTTTTTATTCCATTATGCGTTCTTTAACGAAGAAAGAGGATTGTTTTTATACAGAGGACATACTAGGCAGGCCAAAATATCGACGGTATTATAAATAATATGAATAAATTAATTTTAATTGATTTTTCCTTTTTTTAAGCTCTGTTCTCACTTTCCCGATCTTAAAAAAATTATTTTTCATATATATTTCCTTCTATAATGTAGAAAAACACATTAAATAAATAATATAATGTAAAATTAACAAAAGAAAAAAAAAATTTAAAAATTGTCCACACCGGGATTCGAACCCACGCCGTCTCGCTCAGCTGCTATCACGTTATCCGCTCCACCACGCCTACACGGTGAGCGTGCTACTCCATGGCTTCAAAAGCACTATATAATATATGTTTGAGATTTATAACTTAATATTAAAGCAAGTTACGTGGTCTTGAAAATTGACCCGTACATACCTATTTTATGTTATTTTTTATTCCATTATGCGTTCTTTAACAAAGAAAGAGGATTGTTTTTATAAAGGAACATACTAAGCAGGCCAAAATATCGAAAGTATTGTAAAAAATATGAATAAATTAATTTTAATTGATTTTTCTTGTTTTTAAGCTCTGTTCTCACTTTCCCGAATTTAAAAAAATTATTTTTCATATATAGTTCCTTCTATAATATAGAAAAACACATTAAATAAATAATATAATATAAAATTAACAAAAGAAAAAAAACCAAATTTTAAAAATTGTCCAGTCCGGGATTCGAACCCACGCCGCCTCGCTCAGCTGCTATCAAGCTATCCACTCCCCCACGCATACACGGTTAGCGTGCTATTCCATGGCTTCAAAAGCACTATCCCGGTCAGTTGATCGATGTATTTTGGGGGCCCATTGTGACTCTCCTAATTAACCTATAAATATTTCCTTTGGCACAGAGGTTGGGGGCAAAGTACCCTATTTTGTTACCGAGTTTGAGATTTATAACTTAATATTAAAGCGAGTTACGTTGTCTTGAAAATTGACCCGTACATACCTATTTTATGTCATTTTTTATTCCATTATGCGTTCTTTAACGAAGAAAGAGGATTGTTTTTATACAGAGAACATACTAGGCAGGCCAAAATATCGACGGTATTGTAAATAATATGAATAAATTAATTTTAATTGATTTTACCTTTTTTCAAGC
The DNA here is from genome assembly GCA_949128135.1 of Parasteatoda lunata. Classification (NCBI taxonomy): domain Eukaryota; kingdom Metazoa; phylum Arthropoda; class Arachnida; order Araneae; family Theridiidae; genus Parasteatoda; species Parasteatoda lunata. The sequence continues at coordinate 119,017,194 of OX421970.1, forward strand.
TCTGTTCTCACTTTCCCGAACTTAAAAAAATTATTTTTCATATATATTTCCTTCTATAATGAAGAAAAACACTTTAAATAAATAATATAATGTAAAATTAACAAAAGAAAAAAAACATTTAAAAATTTTCCACACCGGGATACGAACCCGCGCCGTCTCGCTCAGCTGCTATCACGCTATCCACTCCTCCACGCATACACGGTGAGCGTCCTACTCCATGGCTTCAAAAGCACTATCCCGGTCAATTGATCTATGTATTTTGGGGGCCCATTGTGACCCTCCTAATTAACCTATAAATATTTCCTATGGCACAGAGGTTGGGGTCATGGTATCCTATTTTGGTATCGAGTTTGAGATTTATAACTTAATATTAAAGCGAGTTACGCGATCTTGAAAATTGACCCGTACATACTTATTTTATGTTATTATTTATTCCATTATGCGTCCTTTAACGAAGAAAGAGGAATGTTTTTATACAGAGAACATACTAAGTAGGCCAAAATATCGAAAGTATTGTAAATAATATGAATAAATTAATTCTAATTAATTTTTCTTGTTTTTAAGCTCTGTTCTCACTTTCCCGAAATTAAAAAAATTATTTTTCATATATATTTCCTTCTATAATGAAGAAAACCACTTTAAATAAATAATATAATTTAAAATTAACAAAAAAAAAAAATATAAAAACTTTCCCCACCGAGATTCGAACCCGCGCCGTCTCGCTCAGCTGCTATCACGCTATCCACTCCCCCACGCATACACGGTGAGCGTGCTATTCCATGGCTTCAAAAGCACTATCTCGGTCAGTTGATCGATGTATTTTGGGGCCCCATTGCGACCCTCCTATATAACCTATAAATATTTCCTTTGGCACAGAGGTTTGGGGCAAGGTACCCCATTTTGGTACCGAGTTTTAGATTTATAACTTAATATTAAAGCGAGTTACGTTGTCTTGAAAATTGACCCGTACATACCTATTTTATGTCATTTTTTATTCCATTATGAGTTCTTTAACGAAGAAAGAGGACTGTTTTTATACAGAGAACATACTAGACAGGCCAAAATATCGACGGTATTGTAAATAATATGAATAAATTATTTTAATTGATTTTTCCTTTTTTTAAGCTCTGTTCTCACTTTCCTGAACTTAAAAAAATTATTTTTCATATATAGTTCCTTCTATAATATAGAAAAACCAATTAAATAAATAATATAATGTAAAATTAAGAAAAGAAAAAAAAAATTTAAAAATTGTCCACACCGGGATTCGAACCCACGCCGTCTCGCTCAGCTGCTATCACGCTATCCGCTCCACTACGCATACACGGGAAGCGTGCTACTCCATGGCTTCAAAAGCACTATCTTGGTCAGTTGATCTATGTATTTTGGGGGCCCATTGTCACCCTTCTAATTAACCTATAAATATTTCCTTTGAGGTTGGGGGCATGGTACCCTATTTTGGTACCCAGATTGAGATTTATAAATTAATATTAAAGCGAGTTACGTTTTCTTGAAAATTGACCCGTACATACCTATTTTATGTTATTTTTTATTCCATTATGCGTTCTTTAACGAAGAAAGAGGATTGTTTTTATACAGAGAACATACTAGGCAGACCAAAATATCGAAGGTATTGTAAATATAATGAATAAATTAATTTTAATTCATTTTTCCTTTTTTTAAGCTTTGTTCTCACTTTCCCGAAATTAAAAAAATTATTTTTCATTTATAGTACCTTCTATAATGAAGAAAAACGCATTAAATAAATAATATAATGTAAAATTAACAAAAGAAAAAAAAAAATTTAAAAATTGTCCACACCGGGATTCGAACCCACACCGTCTCGCTCAGCCGCTATCACACTGTCCGCTCCACCACGCATACACGGTGAGCGTGCTACTCCATGGCTTCAAAAGCACTATCCCGGTCAATTGATCTATGTATTTTGGGGGTGCATTGTGATCCTCCTAATTAACCTATAAATATTTCCTTTGGCACAGAGGTTGGGGTCATGGTACCCTATTTTGGTACCGAGTTTGAGATTTATAACTTAATATTAAAGCGAGTTAAGCGGTCTTGAAAATTGACCCGTACATACCTATTTTATGTTATTATTTATTCCATTAAGAGTCCTTTAACGAAGAAAGAGGACTGTTTTTATACAGAGAACATACTAAGTAGGCCAAAATATCGAAAGTATTGTAAATAATATGAATAAATTAATTCTAATTAATTTTTCTTGTTTTTAAGCTCTGTTCTCACTTTCCCGAACTTAAAAAAATTATTTTTCATATATAGTTCCTTCTATAATGAAGAAAAGCACATTAAATAAATAATATAATGTAAAATTAACAAAAGAAAAAAATATAAAAAATTTCCGCACCGAGATTCGAACCCGCGCTGTCTCGCTCAGCTGCTATCACGCTATCAACTCCCCCACGCATACACGGTGAGCGTGCTATTCCATGGCTTCAAAAGCAATATCCCGGTCAGTTGATCGATGTATTTTGGGGCCCCATTGCGATCCTCCTATATAACCTATAAATATTTCCTTTGGCACAGAGGTTGGGGGCAAGGTACCCTATTTTGGTACCGAGTTTGAGAATTATAACTTAATATTAAAGCGAGTTACGTTGTCTTGAAAATTGACCCGTACACACCTATTTTATGTCATTTTTTATTCCATTATGCGTTCTTAAACGAAGAAAGAGGATTGTTTTTATACAGAGAACATACTAGGCAGGCCAAAATATCGACGGTATTGTAAATAATATGAATAAATTAATTTTAATTGATTTTTCCTTTTTTTAAGCTCTGTTCTCACTTTCTCGAACTTAAAAAAATTATTTTTCATATATATTTCCTTCTATAATGAAGAAAAACACATTAAATAAATAATATAATGTAAAATTAACAAAAGAAAAAAAAAACAAATTTAAAAATTGTCCACACCGGGATTCGAACCCACGCCGTCTCGCTCAGCTGCTATCACGCTATCCGCTCCACTACGCATACACGGGAAGCGTGCTACTCCATGGCTTCAAAAGCACTATCTCGGTCAGTTGATCTAGGTATTTTGGGGGCCCATTGTGACCCTCCTAATTAACCTATAAATATTTCCTTTGGCACAGAGGTTGGGGTCATGGTACCCTATTTTGGTACCGTGTTTGAGATTTATAAATTAATATTAAAGCGAGTTACGTTGTCTTGAAAATTGACCCGTACATACCTATTTTATGTTATTTTTTATTCCATTATGCGTTCTTTAACGAAGAAAGAGGATTGTTTTTATACAGAGAACATACTAAGCAGCCTAAAAAATCGAAAGTATTGTAAATAATATGAATAAATTATTTTAATGGATTTTTCCTTTTTTTAAGCTCTGTTCTCACTTTCCTGAACTTAAAAAAATTATTTTTCATATATAGTTCCTTCTATAATATAGAAAAACCAATTAAATAAATAATATAATGAAAAATTAAGAAAAGAAAAAAAAAAATTAAAAAATTGTCCACACCGGGATTCGAACCCACGCCGTCTCGCTCAGCTGCTATCACACTATCCGCTCCACTACGCATACACGTGAAGCGTGCTACTGCATGGCTTCAAAAGCACTATCTCGGTCATTTGATCTAAGTATTTTGGGGGCCCATTGTGACCCTCCTAATTAACCTATAAATATTTCCTTTGGCACAGAGGTTGGGGTCATGGTACCCTATTTTGGTACCGAGTTTGAGATTTATAACTTAATATTAAAGCGAGTTACGCGGTCTTGAAAATTGACCCGTACATACCTATTTTATGTTATTATTTATTCCATTATGCGTCCTTTAACGAAGAAAGAGGACTGTTTTTATACAGAAAACATACTAAGTAGGCCAAAATACCGAAAGTATTGTAAATAATATGAATAAATTATTCTAATTAATTTTTCTTGTTTTTAAGCTCTGTTCTCACTTTCCCGAACTTAAAAAAATTATTTTTCATATATAGTTCCTTCTATAATGAAGAAAAGCACATTAAATAAATAATATAATGAAAATTAACAAAAGAAAAAAATATAAAAAATTTCCGCACCGAGATTCGAACCCGCGCCGTCGCGCTCAGCTGCTATCAAGCTATCCACTCCCCCACGCATACACGGTTAGCGTGCTATTCCATGGCTTCAAAAGCACTATCCCGGTCAGTTGATCGATGTATTTTGGGGGCCCATTGTGACTCTCCTAATTAACCTATAAATATTTCCTTTGGCACAGAGGTTGGGGGCAAAGTACCCTATTTTGTTACCGAGTTTGAGATTTATAACTTAATATTAAAGCGAGTTACGTTGTCTTGAAAATTGACCCGTACATACCTATTTTATGTCATTTTTTATTCCATTATGCGTTCTTTAACGAAGAAAGAGGATTGTTTTTATACAGAGAACATACTAGGCAGGCCAAAATATCGACGGTATTGTAAATAATATGAATAAATTAATTTTAATTGATTTTACCTTTTTTCAAGCTATGTTCTCACTTTCCCGAACTTAAAAAAAATTATTTTTCATATATAGTACCTTCTATAATGAAGAAAAACACATTAAATAAATAATATAATGCAAAATTAACAAAAGAAACAAAAACAAATTTCAAAAATTGTCCACACCGGGATTCGAACCCACGCCGTCTCGCTCAGCTGCTATCACGCTATCCGCTCCACTACGCATACACGGGAAGCGTGCTACTCCATGGCTTCAAAAGCACTATCTCGGACAGTTGATCTATGTATTTTGGGGGCCCATTGTGACCCTCCTAATTAACCTATAAATATTTCCTTTGGCACAGAGGTTGGGGTCATGGTACTCTATTTTGGTACCGAGTTTGAGATTTATAACTTAATATTAAAGCGAGTTACGCGGTCTTGAAAATTGACCCGTACATACCTATTTTATGTTATTTTTTAATCCATTATGCGTTCTTTAACGAAGAAAGAGGATTGTTTTTATACAGAGAACATACTAGGCAGGATAAAATATCAACGGTATTGTAAATAATATAAATAAATTAATTTTAATTGATTTTTCCTTTTTTTAAGCTCTGTTCTCACTTTCCCGAACTTAAAATAATTATTTTTCATACATAGTTCCTTCTATAAAATATAAAAACACATTAAATAAATAATATAATGTAAAATTAACAAAAGAAAAAAAAATTTAAAAATTGTCCACACCGGTATTCGAACCCACACCGTCCGGCTCAGCCGCTATCACACTGTCCGCTCTACCCCGCATACACGGTGAGCGTGCGACTCCATGGCTTCAAAAGCACTGTCCCGGTCAATTGATGTATGTATTTTGGGGGCCCATTGTGACCCTCCTAATTAACCTATAAATATTTCCTTTGAGGTTGGGGGCATGGTACCCTATTTTGGTACCCAGATTGAGATTTATAAATTAACATTAAAGCGAGTTACGTTGTCTTGAAAATTGACCCGTACATACCTATTTTATGTTATTTTTTATTCCATTATGCGTTCTTTAACGAAGAAAGAGGATTGTTTTTATACAGAGAACATACTAGGCAGACCAAAATATCGAAGGTATTGTAAATAATATGAGTAAATTAATTTTAATTCATTTTTCCTTTTTTTAAGCTTTGTTCTCACTTTCCCGAACTTAAAAAAATTATTTTTCATATATAGTACCTTCTATAATGAAGAAAAACGCATTAAATAAATAATATAATGTAAAATTAACAAAAGAAAAAAAAAATTTAAAAATTGTCCACACCGGGATTCGAACCCACAGCGTCTCGCTCAGCCGCTATCACACTGTCCGCTCCACCACGCATGCACGGTGAGCGTGCTACTCCATGGCTTCAAAAGCACTATCCCGGTCAATTGATCTATGTATTTTGGGGGTGCATTGTGATCCTCCTAATTAACCTATAAATATTTCCTTTGGCACAGAGGTTGGGGTCATGGTACCCTATTTTGGTACCGAGTTTGAGATTTATAACTTAATATTAAAGCGAGTTAAGCGGTCTTGAAAATTGACCCGTACATACCTATTTTATGTTATTATTTATTCCATTATGCGTCCTTTAACGAAGAAAGAGGACTGTTTTTATACAGAGAACATACTAAGTAGGCCAAAATATCGAAAGTATTGTAAATAATATGAATAAATTAATTCTAATTAATTTTTCTTGTTTTTAAGCTCTGTTCTCACTTTCCCGAACTTAAAAAAATTATTTTTCATATATAGTTCCTTCTATAATGAAGAAAAGCACATTAAATAAATAATATAATGTAAAATTAAAAAAAGAAAAAAATATAAAAAATTTCCGCACCGAGATTCGAACCCGCGCTGTCTCGCTCAGCTGCTATCACGCTATCAACTCCCCCACGCATACACGCTGAGCGTGCTATTCCATGGCTTCAAAAGCACTATCCCGGTCAATTGATCTATGTATTTTGGGGGCGCATTGTGACCCTCCTAATTAAACTATAAATATTTCCTTTGGCACAGAGGTTGGGGTCATGGTACCCTATTTTGGTACCGAGCTTGAGATTTATAACTTAATATTAAAGCGAGTTACGCGGTCTTGAAAATTGACCCGTACATACCCATTTTATGTTATTATTTATTCCATTATGCGTCCTTTAACGAAGAAAGAGGACTGTTTTTATACAGAAAACATACTAAGTAGGCCAAAATACCGAAAGTATTGTAAATAATATGAATAAATTATTCTAATTAATTTTTCTTGTTTTTAAGCTCTGTTCTCACTTTCCCGAACTTAAAAAAATTATTTTTCATATATAGTTCCTTCTATAATGAAGAAAAGCACATTAAATAAATAATATAATGAAAATTAACAAAAGAAAAAAATATAAAAAATTTCCGCACCGAGATTCGAACCCGCGCCGTCGCGCTCAGCTGCTATCAAGCTATCCACTCCCCCACGCATACACGGTTAGCGTGCTATTCCATGGCTTCAAAAGCACTATCCCGGTCAGTTGATCGATGTATTTTGGGGGCCCATTGTGACTCTCCTAATTAACCTATAAATATTTCCTTTGGCACAGAGGTTGGGGGCAAAGTACCCTATTTTGTTACCGAGTTTGAGATTTATAACTTAATATTAAAGCGAGTTACGTTGTCTTGAAAATTGACCCGTACATACCTATTTTATGTCATTTTTTATTCCATTATGCGTTCTTTAACGAAGAAAGAGGATTGTTTTTATACAGAGAACATACTAGGCAGGCCAAAATATCGACGGTATTGTAAATAATATGAATAAATTAATTTTAATTGATTTTACCTTTTTTCAAGCTCTGTTCTCACTTTCCCGAACTTAAAAAAATTATTTTTCATATATATTTCCTTCTATAATGAAGAAAAACACTTTAAATAAATAATATAATGTAAAATTAACAAAAGAAAAAAAACATTTAAAAATTTTCCACACCGGGATACGAACCCGCGCCGTCTCGCTCAGCTGCTATCACGCTATCCACTCCTCCACGCATACACGGTGAGCGTGCTACTCCATGGCTTCAAAAGCACTATCCCGGTCAATTGATCTATGTATTTTGGGGGCCCATTGTGACCCTCCTAATTAACCTATAAATATTTCCTATGGCACAGAGGTTGGGGTCATGGTATCCTATTTTGGTATCGAGTTTGAGATTTATAACTTAATATTAAAGCGAGTTACGCGATCTTGAAAATTGACACTTACATACTTATTTTATGTTATTATTTATTCCATTATGCGTCCTTTAACGAAGAAAGAGGAATGTTTTTATACAGAGAACATACTAAGTAGGCCAAAATATCGAAAGTATTGTAAATAATATGAATAAATTAATTCTAATTAATTTTTCTTGTTTTTAAGCTCTGTTCTCACTTTCCCGAACTTAAAAAAATTATTTTTCATATATAGTTCCTTCTATAATGAAGAAAAGCACATTAAATAAATAATATAATGTAAAATTAACAAAAGAAAAAAATATAAAAAATTTCCGCACTGAGATTCGAACCCGCGCCGTCTCGCTCAGCTGCTATCAAGCTATCCACTCCCCCACGCAAACACGGTGATCGTGCTACTCCATGGCTTCAAAAGCACTATCCCGGTCAATTGATCTATGTATTTTGGGGGCCCATTGTGACCCTCCTAATTAACCTATAAATATTTCCTTTGGCACAGAGGTTGGGGGCATGGTACCCTATTGTATTACCGAGATTGAGATTTATAAATTAAGATTAAAGCGAGGTACGTTGTCTTGAAAATTGACCCGTACATACCTATTTTTTGTTATTTTTTATTCCATTATGCGTTCTTTAACGAAGAAAGAGGATTGTTTTTATACAGAGAACATACTAGGCAGGCCAAAATATCGACGGTATTGTAAATAATATGAATAAATTAATTTTAATTGATTTTTCCTTTTTTCAAGCTCTGTTCTCACTTTCCCGAACTTAAAAAAATTATTTTTCATATATATTTCCTTCTATAATGAAGAAAACACTTTAAATAAATAATATAATGTAAAATTAACAAAAGAAAAAAAAAAATTTAAAAATTGTCCACACCGGGATTCGAACCCGCGCCGTTTCGCAAAGCTGCTATCACGCTATCCACTCCTCCACGCATACACGGTGAGCGTGCTACTCCATGGCTTCAAAAGCACTATCCCGGTCAATTGATCTATGTATTTTGGGGGCCCATTGTGACCCTCCTAATTAACCTATAAATATTTCCTTTGGCACAGAGGTTGGGGGCATGGTACCCTATTTTATTACCGAGATTGAGATTTATAAATTAAGATTAAAGCGAGGTACGTTGTCTTGAGAATTGACCCGTACATACCTATTTTTTGTTATTTTTTATTCCATTATGCGTTCTTTAACGAAGAAAGAGGATTGTTTTTATACAGAGAACATACTAGGCAGGCCAAAATATCGACGGTATTGTAAATAATATGAATAAATTAATTTTAATTGATTTTTCCTTTTTTCAAGCTCTGTTCTCACTTTCCCGAACTTAAAAAAATTATTTTTCATATATATTTCCTTCTATAATGAAGAAAAACACTTTAAATAAATAATATAATGTAAAATTAACAAAAGAAAAAAAACATTTAAAAATTTTCCACACCGGGAGGCGAACCCGCGCCGTCTCGCTCAGCTGTTATCACGCTATCCACTCCTCCACGCATACACGGTGAGCGTGCTACTCCATGGCTTCAAAAGCACTATCCCGGTCAATTGATCTATGTATTTCGGGGGCCCATTGTGACCCTCCTAATTAACCTATAAATATTTCCTTTGGCACAGAGGTTGGGGTCATGGTACCCTATTTTGGTACCGAGTTTGAGATTTATAACTTAATATTAAAGCGAGTTAAGCGGTCTTGAAAATTGACCCGTACATACCTATTTTATGTTATTATTTATTCCATTATGCGTTCTTTAACGAAGAAAGAGGACTGTTTTTATACAGAAAGCATACTAAGTAGGCCAAAATATCGAAAGTATTGTAAATAATATGAATAAATTATTTCTAATTAATTTTTCTTGTTTTTAAGCTCTGTTCTCACTTTCCCGAACTTAAAAAAATTATTTTTCATATATAGTTCCTTCTATAATGAAGAAAAGCACATTAAATAAATAATATAATGTAAAATTAACAAAAGAAAAAAATATAAAAAATTTCCGCACCGAGATTCGAACCCGCGCCGTCGTGCTCAGCTGCTATCAAGCTATCCACTCCCCCACGCATACACGGTTAGCGTGCTATTCCATGGCTTCAAAAGCACTATCCCGGTCAGTTGATCGATGTATTTTGGGGGCCCTTTGTGACTCTCCTAATTAACCTATAAATATTTCCTTTGGCACAGAGGTTGGGGGCAAAGTACCCTATTTTGTTACCGAGTTTGAGATTTATAACTTAATATTAAAGCGAGTTACGTTGTCTTGAAAATTGACCCGTACATACCTATTTTATGTCATTTTTTATTCCATTATGCGTTCTTTAACGAAGAAAGAGGATTGTTTTTATACAGAGAACATACTAGGCAGGCCAAAATATCGACGGTATTGTAAATAATATGAATAAATTAATTTTAATTGATTTTTCCTTTTTTCAAGCTCTGTTCTCACTTTCCCGAACTTAAAAAAATTATTTTTCATATATATTTCCTTCTATAATGAAGAAAAGCACATTAAATAAATAATATAATGTAAAATTAACAAAAGAAAAAAATATAAAAAATTTCCGCACTGAGATTCGAACCCGCGCCGTCTCGCTCAGCTGCTATCAAGCTATCCACTCCCCCACGCAAACAAGGTGAGCGTGCTACTCCATGGCTTCAAAAGCACTATCCCGGTCAATTGATCTATGTATTTTGGGGGCCCATTGTGACCCTCCTAATTAACCTATAAATATTTCCTTTGGCACAGAGGTTGGGGGCATGGTACCCTATTTTATTACCGAGATTGAGATTTATAAATTAAGATTAAAGCGAGTTACGTTGTCTTGAAAATTGACCCGTACATACCTATTTTTTGTTATTTTTTATTCCATTATGCGTTCTTTAACGAAGAAAGAGGATTGTTTTTATACAGAGAACATACTAGGCAGGCCAAAATATCGACGGTATTGTAAATAATATGAATAAATTAATTTTAATTGATTTTTCCTTTTTTCAAGCTCTGTTCTCACTTTTCCGAACTTAAAAAAATTATTTTTCATATATATTTCCTTCTATAATGAAGAAAACACTTTAAATAAATAATATAATGTAAAATTAACAAAAGAAAAAAAAAATTTAAAAATTGTCCACACCGGTGTTTGAACCCGCGCCGTCTCGCTCAGCTGCTATAACGCTATCCACTCCTCCACGTATACACGGTGAGCGTGCTACTCCATGGCTTCAAAAGCACTATCTCGGTCAGTTGATCTATCTATTTTGGGGGCCCATTGTGACCCTCCTAATTAACCTATAAATATTTCCTTTGGCACAGAGGTTGGGGTCATGGTGCCCTATTTTGGTACCGTGTTTGAGATTTATAACTTAATATTAAAGCGAGTTACGTGGTCTTGAAAATTGATCCGTACATACCTATTTTATGTTATTTTTTATTCCATTATGCGTTCTTTAACGAAGAAAGAGGATTGTTTTTATACAGAGAACATACTAAGCAGCCTAAATTTTCGAAAGTATTGTAAATAATATGAATAAATTATTTTAATTGAATTTTCCTTTTTTTAAGCTCTGTTCTCACTTTCCTGAACTTAAAAAAATTATTTTTCATATATAGTTCCTTCTATAATATAGAAAAACACATTAAATAAATAATATAATGTAAAATTAACAAAAGAAAAAAAAAATTTTAAAATTTTCCACACCGGGATTCGAACCCGCGCCGTTTCGCTCAGTTGCTATCACGCTATCCACTCCTCCACGCATACACGGTGAACGTGCTACTCCATGGCTTCAAAAGCACTATCCCGGTCAATTGATCTATGTATTTTGGGGGCCCATTGTGACCCTCCTAATTAACCTATAAATATTTCCTTTGGCACAGAGGTTGGGGGCATGGTACCCTATTTTATTACCGAGATTGAGATTTATAAATTAAGATTAAAGCGAGGTACGTTGTCTTGAAAATTGACCCGTACATACCTATTTTTTGTTATTTTTTATTCCATTATGCGTTCTTTAACGAAGAAAGAGGATTGTTTTTATACAGAGAACATACTAGGCAGGCCATAATATCGACGGTATTGTAAATAATATGAATAAATTAATTTTAATTGATTTTTCCTTTTTTCAAGCTCTGTTCTCACTTTCCCGAACTTAAAAAAATTATTTTTCATATATATTTCCTTCTATAATGAAGAAAAACACTTTAAATAAATAATATAATGTAAAATTAACAAAAGAAAAAAAAAATTTAAAAATTTTCCACTCCGGGATTCGAACCCGCGCCGTCTCGCTCAGCTGCTATCACGCTATCCACTCTTCCACGCATACACGGTGATCGTGCTACTCCATGGCTTCAAAAGCACTATCCCGGTCAATTGATCTATGTATTTTGGGGGCCCATTGTAACCCTCCTAATTAACCTATAAATATTTCCTTTGGCACAGACGTTGGGGTCATGGTACCCTATTTTGGTACCGAGTTTGAGATTTATAACTTAATATTAAAGCGAGTTACGCGGTCTTGAAAATTGACCCGTACATACCTATTTTATGTTATTATTTATTCCATTATGCGTCCTTTAACGAAGAAAGAGGACTGTTTTTATACAGAAAACATACTAAGTAGGCTAAAATATCGAAAGTATTGTAAATAATATGAATAAATTATTTTAATTGATTTTTCCTTTTTTTAAGCTCTGTTCTCACTTTCCTGAACTTAAAAAAATTATTTTTCATATATAGTTCCTTCTATAATATAGAAAAACACATTAAATAAATAATATAATGTAAAATTAACAAAAGAAAAAAAAATTTTAAAATTTTCCACACCGGGATTCGAACCCGCGCCGTTTCGCTCAGCTGCTATCACGCTATCCACTCCTCCACGAATACACGGTGAGCGTGCTACTCCATGGCTTCAAAAGCACTATCCCGGTCAATTGATCTATGTATTTTGGGGGCCCATTGTGACCCTCCTAATTAACCTATAAATATTTCCTTTGGCACAGACGTTGGGGTCATGATACCCTATTTTGGTACCGAGTTTGAGATTTATAACTTAATATTAAAGCGAGTTATGCGGTCTTGAAAATTGACCCGTACATACCTATTTTTTGTTATTTTTTATTCCATTATGCGTTCTTTAACGAAGAAAGAGGATTGTTTTCATACAGAGAACATACTAGGCAGGCCAAAATATCGACGGTATTGTAAATAATATGAATAAATTAATTTTAATTGATTTTTCCTTTTTTCAAGCTCTGTTCTCACTTTCCCGAACTTAAAAAAATTATTTTTCATATATATTTCCTTCTATAATGAAGAAAACACTTTAAATTAATAATATAATGTAAAATTAACAAAAGAAAAAAAAATTTAAAAATTGTCCACACCGGGATTTGATCCCGTGCCGTCTCGCTCAGCTGCTATCACGCTATCCACTCCTCCACGCATACACGGTGAGCGTTCTACTCCATGGCTTCAAAAGCACTATCCCGGTCAATTGATCCACGTATTTTGGGGGCCCATTGTGACCCTCCTAATTAACCTATAAATATTTCCTTTGGCACAGAGGTTGGGGGCATGGTACCCTATTTTGGTACCGAGATTGAGATTTATAAATTAAGATTAAAGCGAGGTACGTTGTCTTGAAAATTGACCCGTACATACCTATTTTATGTCATTTTTTATTCCATTATGCGTTCTTTAACGAAGAAAGAGGATTGTTTTTTATACAGAGAACATACTAGGCAGGCCAAAATATTGACGGTATTGTAAATAATATGAATAAATTAATTTTAATTGATTTTTCCTTTTTTTCAGCTCTGTTCTCACATTCCCGAACTTAAAAAAATTATTTTTCATATATATTTCCTTCAATAATGAAGAAAAACACTTTTAATAAATAAAATAATGTAAAATTAACAAAAGAAAAAAAAAATTTTAAAATTTTCCACACCCGGATTCGAACCCGCGCCGTTTCGCTCAGCTGCTATCACGCTATCCACTCCTCCACGCATACACGGTGAGCGTGCTACTCCATGGCTTCAAAAGCACTATCCCGGTCAATTGATCCACGTATTTTGGGGGCCCATTGTGACCCTCCTAATTAACCTATAAATATTTCCTTTGGCACAGAGGTTGGGGGCATGGTACCCTATTTTGGTACCGAGATTGAGATTTATAAATTAAGATTAAAGCGAGGTACGTTGTCTTGAAAATTGACCCGTACATACCTATTTTTTGTTATTTTTTATTCCATTATGCGTTCTATAACGAAAAAAGAGGATTGTTTTTATACAGAGAACATACTAGGCAGGCCAAAATATCGACGGTATTGAAAATAATATGAATAAATTAATTTTAATTGATTTATCCTTTTTTCAAGCTCTGTTCTCACTTTCCCGAACTTAAAAAAATTATTTTTCATACATATTTCCTTCTATAATGAAGAAAAACAATTTAAATAAATAATATAATGTAAAATTAACAAAAGAAAAAAAATTTAAAAATTTTCCACACCGGGATGCGAACCCGCGTCGTCTCGCTCAGCTGCTATCACGCTATCCACTCCTCCACGCATACACGGTGAGCGTGCTACTCCATGGCTTCAAAAGCACTATCCCGGTCAATTGATCTATGTATTTTGGGGGCCCATTGTGACCCTCCTAATTAACCTATAAATATTTCCTTTTGCACAGAGGTTGGGGTCAAGGTACCCTATTTTGGTACCGAGTTTGAGATTTATAACTTAATATTAAAGCGAGTTACGTGGTCTTGAAAATTGACCCGTACATACCTATTTTATGTTATTTTTTATTCCATTATGCGTTCTTTAACGAAGAAAGAGGATTGTTTATATACAGAGAACATACTAAAAAGCCTAAATTATCGAAAGTATTGTAAATAATATGAATAAATTATTTTAATTGATTTTTCCTTTTTTTAAGCTCTGTTCTCACTTTCCTGAACTTAAAAAAATTATTTTTCATATATAGTTCCTTCTATAATATAGAAAAACACATTAAATAAATAATATAATGTAAAATTAACAAAAGAAAAAAAAATTTTAAAATTTTCCACACCGGGATTCGAACCCGCGCCGTGTCGCTCAGCTGCTATCACGCTATCCACTCCTCCACGAATACACGGTGAGCGTGCTACTCCATGGCTTCAAAAGCACTATCCCGGTCAATTGATCTATGTATTTTGGGGGCCCATTGTGACCCTCCTAATTAACCTATAAATATTTCCTTTGGCACAGAGGTTGGGGGCATGGTACCCTATTTTATTACCGAGATTGAGATTTATAAATTAAGATTAAAGCGAGGTACGTTGTCTTGAAAATTGACCCGTACATACCTATTTTTTGTTATTTTTTATTCCATTATGCGTTCTTTAACGAAAAAAGAGGATTGTTTTTATACAGAGAACATACTAGGCAGGCCAAAATATCGACGGTATTGAAAATAATATGAATAAATTAATTTTAATTGATTTATCCTTTTTTCAAGCTCTGTTCTCACTTTCCCGAACTTAAAAAAATTATTTTTCATACATATTTCCTTCTATAATGAAGAAAAACAATTTAAATAAATAATATAATGTAAAATTAACAAAAGAAAAAAAATTTAAAAATTTTCCACACCGGGATGCGAACCCGCGTCGTCTCGCTCAGCTGCTATCACGCTATCCACTCCTCCACGCATACACGGTGAGCGTGCTACTCCATGGCTTCAAAAGCACTATCCCGGTCAATTGATCTATGTATTTTGGGGGCCCATTGTGACCCTCCTAATTAACCTATAAATATTTCCTTTTGCACAGAGGTTGGGGTCAAGGTACCCTATTTTGGTACCGAGTTTGAGATTTATAACTTAATATTAAAGCGAGTTACGTGGTCTTGAAAATTGACCCGTACATACCTATTTTATGTTATTTTTTATTCCATTATGCGTTCTTTAACGAAGAAAGAGGATTGTTTATATACAGAGAACATACTAAAAAGCCTAAATTATCGAAAGTATTGTAAATAATATGAATAAATTATTTTAATTGATTTTTCCTTTTTTTAAGCTCTGTTCTCACTTTCCTGAACTTAAAAAAATTATTTTTCATATATAGTTCCTTCTATAATATAGAAAAACACATTAAATAAATAATAAAATGTAAAATTAACAAAAGAAAAAAAAATTTTAAAATTTTCCACACCGGGATTCGAACCCGCGCCGTGTCGCTCAGCTGCTATCACGCTATCCACTCCTCCACGAATACACGGTGAGCGTGCTACTCCATGGCTTCAAAAGCACTATCCCGGTCAATTGATCTATGTATTTTGGGGGCCCATTGTGACCCTCCTAATTAACCTATAAATATTTCCTTTGGCACAGAGGTTGGGGGCATGGTACCCTATTTTATTACCGAGATTGAGATTTATAAATTAAGATTAAAGCGAGGTACGTTGTCTTGAAAATTGACCCGTACATACCTATTTTTTGTTATTTTTTATTCCATTATGCGTTCTTTAACGAAGAAAGAGGATTGTTTTTATACAGAGAACATACTAGGCAGGCCAAAATATCGACGGTATTGTAAATAATATGAATAAATTAATTTTAATTGATTTTTCCTTTTTTCAAGCTCTGTTCTCACTTTCCCGAACTTAAAAAAATTATTTTTCATATATATTTCCTTCTATAATGAAGAAAAACACTTTAAATAAATAATATAATGTAAAATTAACAAAAGAAAAAAAAAATTTAAAAATTTTCCACTCCGGGATTCGAACCCGCGCCGTCTCGCTCAGCTGCTATCACGCTATCCACTCTTCCACGCATACACGGTGATCGTGCTACTCCATGGCTTCAAAAGCACTATCCCGGTCAATTGATCTATGTGTTTTGGGGGCCCATTGTAACCCTCCTAATTAACCTATAAATATTTCCTTTGGCACAGACGTTGGGGTCATGGTACCCTATTTTGGTACCGAGTTTGAGATTTATAACTTAATATTAAAGCGAGTTACGCGGTCTTGAAAATTGACCCGTACATACCTATTTTATGTTATTATTTATTCCATTATGCGTCCTTTAACGAAGAAAGAGGACTGTTTTTATACAGAAAACATACTAAGTAGGCCAAAATATCGAAAGTATTGTAAATAATATGAATAAATTATTTTAATTGATTTTTCCTTTTTTTAAGCTCTGTTCTCACTTTCCTGAACTTAAAAAAATTATTTTTCATATATAGTTCCTTCTATAATATAGAAAAACACATTAAATAAATAATATAATGTAAAATTAACAAAAGAAAAAAATTTTTTAAAATTTTCCACACCGGGATTCGAACCCGCGCCGTTTCGCTCAGCTGCTATCACGCTATCCACTCCTCCACGAATACACGGTGAGCGTGCTACTCCATGGCTTCAAAAGCACTATCCCGGTCAATTGATCTATGTATTTTGGGGGCCCATTGTGACCCTCCTAATTAACCTATAAATATTTCCTTTGGCACAGAGGTTGGGGGCATGGTACCCTATTTTATTACCGAGATTGAGATTTATAAATTAAGATTAAAGCGAGGTACGTTGTCTTGAAAATTGACCCGTACATACCTATTTTTTGTTATTTTTTATTCCATTATGCGTTCTTTAACGAAGAAAGAGGATTGTTTTTATACAGAGAACATACTAGGCAGGCCAAAATATCGAAAGTATTGTAAATAATATGAATAAATTAATTTTAATTAATTTTTCCTTTTTTCAAGCTCTGTTCTCACTTTCCCGAACTTAAAAAAATTATTTTTCATATATATTTCCTTCTATAATGAAGAAAAACACTTTAAATAAATAATATAATGTAAAATTAACAAAAGAAAAAAAAATTTAAAAATTTTCCACTCCGGGATTCGAACCCGCGCCGTCTCGCTCAGCTGCTATCACGCTATCCACTCTTCCACGCATACACGGTAATCGTGCTACTCCATGGCTTCAAAAGCACTATCCCGGTCAATTGATCTATGTATTTTGGGGGCCCATTGTAACCCTCCTAATTAACCTATAAATATTTCCTTTGGCACAGACGTTGGGGTCATGGTACCCTATTTTGGTACCGAGTTTGAGATTTATAACTTAATATTAAAGCGAGTTACGCGGTCTTGAAAATTGACCCGTACATACCTATTTTTTGTTATTTTTTATTCCATTATGCGTTCTGTAACGAAGAAAGAGGATTGTTTTTATACAGAGAACATACTAGGTAGGCCAAAATATCGACGGTATTGTAAATAATATGAATAAATTAATTTTAATTGATTTTTCCTTTTTTCAAGCTCTGTTCTCACTTTCCCGAACTTAAAAAAATTATTTTTCATATATATTTCCTTCTATAATGAAGAAAACACTTTAAATTAATAATATAATGTAAAATTAACAAAAGAAAAAAAAATTTAAAAATTGTCCACACCGGGATTTGATCCCGTGCCGTCTCGCTCAGCTGCTATCACGCTATCCACTCCTCCACGCATACACGGTGAGCGTTCTACTCCATGGCTTCAAAAGCACTATCCCGGTCAATTGATCTATGTATTTTGGGGGGCCATTGCGACCCTCCTATATAACCTATAAATATTTCCTTTGGCACAGAGGTTGGGGACAAGGTACCCTATTTTGGTACTGAGTTTGAGATTTATAACTTAATATTAAAGCGAGTTACGTTGTCTTGAAAATTGACCCGTACATACCTATTTTATGTCATTTTTTATTCCATTATGCGTTCTTTAACGAAGAAAGAGGATTGTTTTTTATACAGAGAACATACTAGGCAGGCCAAAATATTGACGGTATTGTAAATAATATGAATAAATTAATTTTAATTGATTTTTCCTTTTTTTCAGCTCTGTTCTCACATTCCCGAACTTAAAAAAATTATTTTTCATATATATTTCCTTCTATAATGAAGAAAAACACTTTTAATAAATAATATAATGTAAAATTAACAAAAGAAAAAAAAAATTTTAAAATTTTCCACACCGGGATTCGAACCCGCGCCGTTTCGCTCAGCTGCTATCACGCTATCCACTCCTCCACGCATACACGGTGAGCGTGCTACTCCATGGCTTCAAAAGCACTATCCCGGTCAATTGATCCACGTGTTTTGGGGGCCCATTGTGACCCTCCTAATTAACCTATAAATATTTCCTTTGGCACAGAGGTTGGGGGCATGGTACCCTATTTTGGTACCGAGATTGAGATTTATAAATTAAGATTAAAGCGAGGTACGTTGTCTTGAAAATTGACCCGTACATACCTATTTTTTGTTATTTTTTATTCCATTATGCGTTCTTTAACGAAAAAAGAGGATTGTTTTTATACAGAGAACATACTAGGCAGGCCAAAATATCGACGGTATTGAAAATAATATGAATAAATTAATTTTAATTGATTTATCCTTTTTTCAAGCTCTGTTCTCACTTTCCCGAACTTAAAAAAATTATTTTTCATACATATTTCCTTCTATAATGAAGAAAAACACTTTAAATAAATAATATAATGTAAAATTAACAAAAGAAAAAAAATTTAAAAATTTTCCACACCGGGATGCGAACCCGCGTCGTCTCGCTCAGCTGCTATCACGCTATCCACTCCTCCACGCATACACGGTGAGCGTGCTACTCCATGGCTTCAAAAGCACTATCCCGGTCAATTGATCTATGTATTTTGGGGGCCCATTGTGACCCTCCTAATTAACCTATAAATATTTCCTTTTGCACAGAGGTTGGGGTCATGGTACCCTATTTTGGTACCGAGTTTGAGATTTATAACTTAATATTAAAGCGAGTTACGTGGTCTTGAAAATTGACCCGTACATACCTATTTTATGTTATTTTTTATTCCATTATGCGTTCTTTAACGAAGAAAGAGGATTGTTTATATAAAGAGAACATACTAAAAAGCCTAAATTATCGAAAGTATTGTAAATAATATGAATAAATTATTTTAATTGATTTTTCCTTTTTTTAAGCTCTGTTCTCACTTTCCTGAACTTAAAAAAATTATTTTTCATATATAGTTCCTTCTATAATATAGAAAAACACATTAAATAAATAATATTATGTAAAATTAACAAAAGAAAAAAATTTATTAAAATTTTCCACACCGGGATTCGAACCCGCGCCGTTTCGCTTAGCTGCTATCTCGCTATCCACTTCTCCACGCATACACGGTGAGCGTGCTACTCCATGGCTTCAAAAGCACTATCCCGGTCAATTGATCTATGTATTTTGGGGGCCCATTGTGACCCTCCTAATTAACCTATAAATATTTCCTTTGGCACAGAGTTTGGGGGCATGGTACTCTATCTTATTACCGAGATTGAGATTTATAAATTAAGATTAAAGCGAGGTACGTTGTCTTGAAAATTGACCCGTACATACTTATTTTTTGTTATTTTTTATTCCATTATGCGTTCTTTAACGAAGAAAGAGGATTGTTTTTATACAGAGAACATACTAGGCAGGCCAAAATATTGACGGTATTGTAAATAATATGAATAAATTAATTTTAATTGATTTTTCCTTTTTCCAAGCTCTGTTCTCACTTTCCCGAAATTAAAAAAATTATTTTTCATATATATTTCCTTCTATAATGAAGAAAACACTTTAAATTAATAATATAATGTAAAATTAACAAAAGAAAAAAAAATTTAAAAATTGTCCACACCGGGATTTGATCCCGTGCCGTCTCGCTCAGCTGCTATCACGCTATCCACTCCTCCACGCATACACGGTGAGCGTGCTACTCCATGGCTTCAAAAGCACTATCCCGGTCAATTGATCTATGTATTTTGGGGGGCCATTGCGACCCTCCTATATAACCTATAAATATTTCCTTTGGCACAGAGGTTGGGGACAAGGTACCCTATTTTGATACCGAGTTTGAGATTTATAACTTAATATTAAAGCGAGGTACGTTGTCTTGAAAATTGACCCGTACATACCTATTTTTTGTTATTTTTTATTCCATTATGCGTTCTTTAACGAAAAAAGAGGATTGTTTTTATACAGAGAACATACTAGGCAGGCCAAAATATCGACGGTATTGAAAATAATATGAATAAATTAATTTTAATTGATTTATCCTTTTTTCAAGCTCTGTTCTCACTTTCCCGAACTTAAAAAAATTATTTTTCATACATATTTCCTTCTATAATGAAGAAAAACACTTTAAATAAATAATATAATGTAAAATTAACAAAAGAAAAAAAATTTAAAAATTTTCCACACCGGGATGCGAACCCGCGTCGTCTCGCTCAGCTGCTATCACGCTATCCACTCCTCCACGCATACACGGTGAGCTTGCTACTCCATGGCTTCAAAAGCACTATCCCGGTCAATTGATCTATGTATTTTGGGGGCCCATTGTGACCCTCCTAATTTACCTATAAAGATTTCCTTTTGCACAGAGGTTGGGGTCATGGTACCCTATTTTGGTACCGAGTTTGAGATTTATAACTTAATATTAAAGCGAGTTACGTGGTCTTGAAAATTGACCCGTACATACCTATTTTATGTTATTTTTTATTCCATTATGCGTTCTTTAACGAAGAAAGAGGATTGTTTATATACAGAGAACATACTAAGCAGCCTAAATTATCGAAAGTATTGTAAATAATATGAATAAATTATTTTAATTGATTTTTCCTTTTTTTAAGCTCTGTTCTCACTTTCCTGAACTTAAAAAAATTATTTTTCATATATAGTTCCTTCTATAATATAGAAAAACACATTAAATAAATAATATCATGTAAAATTAACAAAAGAAAAAAATTTATTAAAATTTTCCACACCGGGATTCGAACCCGCGCCGTTCCGCTTAGCTGATATCACGCTATCCACTTCTCCACGCATACACGGTGAGCGTGCTACTCCATGGCTTCAAAAGCACTATCCCCGTCAATTGATCTATGTATTTTGGGGGCTCATTGTGACCCTCCTAATTAACCTATAAATATTTCCTTTGGCACAGAGTTTGGGGGCATGGTACTCTATTTTATTACCGAGATTGAGATTTCTAAATTAAGATTAAAGCGAGGTACGTTGTCTTGAAAATTGACCCGTACATACCTATTTTTTGTTATTTTTTATTCCATTATGCGTTCTTTAACGAAGAAAGAGGATTGTTTTTATACAGAGAACATACTAGGCAGGCCAAAATATCGACGGTATTGTAAATAATATGAATAAATTAATTTTAATTGATTTTTCCTTTTTTCAAGCTCTGTTCTCACTTTCCCGAACTTAAAAAAATTATTTTTCATATATATTTCCTTCTATAATGAAGAAAAACACTTTAAATAAATAATATAATGTAAAATTAACAAAAGAAAAAAAAAATTTAGAAATTTTCCACTCCGGGATTCGAACCCGCGCCGTCTCGCTCAGCTGCTATTACGCTATCCACTCTTCCATGCATACACGGTGAGCGTGCTACTCCATGGCTACAAAAGCACTATCCCGGTCAATTGATCTATGTATTTTGGGGGCCCATTGTAACCCTCCTATATAACCTATAAATATTTCCTTTGGCACAGAGGTTGGGGGCAAGGTATCCTATTTTGGTACCGAGTTTGAGATTTATAACTTAATATTAAAGCGAGTTACGTTGTCTTGAAAATTGACCCGTACATACCTATTTTATGTCATTTTTTATTCCATTATGCGTTCTTTAACGAAGAAAGAGGATTGTTTTTATACAGAAAACATACTAAGTAGGCCAAAATATCGAAAGTATTGTAAATAATATGAATAAATTAATTCTAATTAATGTTTCTTGTTTTTAATTTCTGTTCACACTTTCCCGAACTTAAAAAAATTATTTTTCATATATATTTCCTTCTATAATGAAGAAAAACACTTTAAATAAATAATATAATGTAAAATTAACAAAAGAAAAAAAAATTTAAAAATTGTCCACACCGGGATTTGAACCCGTGCCGTCTCGCTCAGCTGCTATCACGCTATCCACTCCTCCACGCATACAGGGTTAGCGTGCTATTCCATGGCTTCAAAAGCACTATCCCGGTCAGTTGATCGATGTATTTTGGGGCTCCATTGCGACCCTCCTATATAACCTATAAATATTTCCTTTGGCACTGAGGTTGGGGGCAAGGTACCCTATTTTGGTACCGAGTTTGAGATTTATAACTTAATATTAAAGCGAGTTACGTTGTCTTGAAAATTGACCCGTACATACTTATTTTATGTCATTTTTTATTCCATTATGCGTTCTTTAACGAAGAAAGAGGATTGTTTTTATACAGAGAACATACTAGGCAGGCCAAAATATCGACGGTATTGTAAATAATATGAATAAATTAATTTTAATTGATTTTTCCTTTTTTTAAGCTCTGTTCTCACTTTCCCGAACTTAAAAAAATTATTTTTCATATATTTTTCCTTCTATAATGAAGAAAAACACTTTAAATAAATAATATAATGTAAAATTAACAAAAGAAAAAAAAAATTTTTAAATTTTCCACACCGGGATTCGAACCCGCGCCGTTTCGCTCAGCTGCTATCACGCTATCCACTCCTCCACGCATGCACGGTGAGCGTGCTACTCCATGGCTTCAAAAGCACTATCCCGGTCAATTGATCTACGTATTTTGCGGGCCCATTGTGACCCTCCTAATTAACCTATAAATATTTCCTTTGGCACAGAGGTTGGGGGCATGGTACCCTATTTTGGTACCGTGTTTGAGATTTATAACTTAATATTAAAGCGAGTTACGTGGTCTTGAAAATTGACCCGTACATACCTATTTTATGTTATTTTTTATTCCATTATGCGTTCTTTAACGAAGAAAGAGGATTGTTTTTATACAGAGAACATACTAAGCAGCCTAAATTATCGAAAGTATTGTAAATAATATGAATAAATTATTTTAATTGATTTTTCCTTTTTTTAAGCTCTGTTCTCACTTTCCTGAACTTAAAAAAAATATTTTTCATATATAGTTCCTTCTATAATATCGAAAAACACATTAAATAAATAATATAATGTAAAATTAACAAAAGAAAAAAATTTTTTTTAAATTTTCCACACCGGGATTCGAACCCGCACCGTTTCGCTCAGCTGCTATCACGCTATCCACTCCTCCATGCATACACGGTGAGCGTGCAACTCCATGGCTTCAAAAGCACTATCCCGGTCAATTGATCTATGTATTTTGGGGGCCCATTGTGACCCTCCTAATTGACCTATAAATATTTCCTTTGGCACAGAGGTTTGGGGCAAGGTACCCTATTTTGGTACCGAGTTTGAGATTTATAACTTAATATTAAAGCGAGTTACGCGATCTTGAAAATTGACCCGTACATACTTATTTTATGTTATTATTTAATCCATTATGCGTCCTTTAACGAAGAAAGAGGACTGTTTTTATACAGAGAACATACTAAGTAGGCCAAAATATCGAAAGTATTGTAAATAATATGAATAAATTAATTCTAATTAATTTTTCTTGTTTTTAAGCTCTGTTCTCACTTTCCCGAACTTAAAAAAATTATTTTTCATATATAGTTCCTTCTATAATGAAGAAAAGCACATTAAATAAATAATATAATGTAAAATTTACAAAAGAAAAAAATATAAAAAATTTCCGCACTGAGATTCGAACCCGCGCCGTCTCGCTCAGCTGCTATCAAGCTATCCACTTCCCCACGCAAACACGGTGAGCGTGCTATTCCATGGCTTCAAAAGCACTATCCCAGTCAGTTGATCGATGTATTTTGGGGGCCCATTGTGACCCTGCTAATTAACCTATAAATATTTCCTTTGGCACAGAGGTTGGGGTCATGGTACCCTATTTTGGTACCGTGTTTGAGATTTATAAATTAATATTAAAGCGAGTTACGTTGTCTTGAAAATTGACCTGTACATACCTATTTTTTGTTACTTTTTATTCCATTATGCGTTTTTTAACGAAGAAAGAGGATTGTTTTTATACAGAGAACAAACTAGGCAAGCGAAAATATCGACGGTATTGTAAATAATATGAATAAATTAATTTTAATTGATTTTTCCTTTTTTAAGCTCTGTTCTCACTTTCCCGAACTTAAAAAAATTATTTTTCATTTATAGTTCCTTCTATAATATAGAAAAACACATTAAATAAATAATATAATGTAAAATTAACAAAAGAAAAAAAAATTTAAAAATTGTCCACACCGGGATTCGAACCCACGCCGTCTCGCTCAGCTGCTATTACGCTATCCGCTCCACCACG
Organism: Parasteatoda lunata; assembly: GCA_949128135.1. NCBI lineage: Eukaryota > Metazoa > Arthropoda > Arachnida > Araneae > Theridiidae > Parasteatoda > Parasteatoda lunata. The sequence goes on from OX421970.1 coordinate 119,042,181, forward strand.
CATACACGGTGAGCATGCTACTCCATCGCTTCAAAAGCTCTATCCCGGTCAGTTGATCTATGTATTTTGGGGGCCCATTGTGACCCTCCTAATTAACCTATAAATATTTCCTTCGGCACAGAGGTTGGGGGCATAGTAACCTACTTTGGTACCGAGTTTGAGATTATTAACTTAATATTAAAGCGAGTTACGTGGTCTTGAAAATTGATCCGTACATACCTATTTTATGTTATTTTTTATTCCATTATGCGTTCTTTAACGAAGAAAGAGGATTGTTTTTATACAGAGAAAATACCAGGCATGCCAAACTACTGAATTTCAAAGACTTATCCAAACTTTATTAAATTTTCGAAGGTGGAAAGTTCAGTTTCCACCTACCCTGACTTTTTTTTTTTAATTTTAATATAGGACACCTTGTGTATGGAATTAATATTTCATCTGTACATATTTTCACATTTGAACTCGTTTCGATATGTGGACTGGGTCAGTTCTCCATCTGTTAAAATTAACGATTTCGTACACCAAGTTAACTTTTCATCTGTACAAACATCTGCTTTTTACTTTCTTTGCATTTTTTAATTACGCGATACCTTGTTGATGGAGTCATCTTTTCATCTGTTTTGCTGTCTACATCTTGGTTTCAAGTCAACCTTTATATTCCTCATTGTGAATACTCATCTTTCCTTTGTTTTTCAAACCGGGAATTGATTTCGTATATTTTTGTTGTTCAATAAACTGTCTCCCCGGATGCCCCCGACAGGGGGCGGGACGGGGCTAAGCAGTGGCGTGCCGGCCGGGGCGGGGGCAGTCACCCCCTCTGAAATTTTGGAGAGGGGGCGAACAATATATTTCATCCCTCCTGAAATTTAAGCATTCGAGAAAAAAAAAATCAAGTAAAATTTCGATTAAAAAATAGTAAAAAAGTAAAATTTTAGAAAAAAATAAATTTTTTAATTGTACTTTGTAGCTATTTTTCAAGTAGAAAACCTCATTTTCCTCTGAAATTAAAGTAAGAGGTTATAATAAATATATAAAGGCAAGAAATAAAGCCAAGTAAAATTGGTAATTTTAGGAAAAAACACCTTTTTTTTTTTCAGTTTTGAAACTATTTTTCAAAAAGAAACTTTATTTTCTTCTGAAATTTAATAAAAGGGCGTATAATGCGTTTCGCCCCTTCTGAAATTTAGACATTCACAAAAATAAAGTCAATTTAAATTAGAAAACTTAAAGGGAAAAAAAAACTTTTTTTTTCAACTTTGAAGCGATTTCATAAACAACTTTATTTACCTCTGAAATTTAAATGAAGGGTGAATAATGTGCTTCGCCTCTTCTGAAATTTAGCAATTCGGCAAAATAATTCTAGTTAAATTGATAACTTTAGAAAAAAATAATGATTTCTGTTTCTACTTTAAAGTTACTTTCGAAATCAAAAACTTTATTTTACTGCGAATATAAAATGAGGGGGCGAATAATGTGCTTCGCTCCTTCTGAAATTTAGCAATTCTTGGAAATAAAGTTAAGTTATATTGGTAATTTTAGAAAAAAAAGAACTTTTTTTTTAATTCTAATTTTTTTTAAACACTATTTTCTTCTGAAATTCATTTGAGGGGGTAAATAGTGTGCTTAGCCCCTTCTGAAATTTAGTCATTCAGGAGAACGAAGCAAAGTTAAATTGGTAACTTTAGAAAAAAAAAAAAAAAAAGAAAAAAACACTATTTCTTTCTAATTTAAAGCTATTTTCGAAATCAAAAACTTTATTTTACTGTGAATTTAAACAGAGTGAGCGAATATTGCGCTTCGCCCCTCCAAAATTTTGCCAATCATGAAAATAAAGTTAAGTGTCTAAGTTTATAAAAAAAAGAACTTTTATTCAACTTTGAAGTTAAAAAAAAATAATTAAATTAAAAAGAACAAATGGTTATTTTGTCTTAAATTTAATTGAAGAGGCGAATAGTGTACTTAGCCCCTTCTGAAATTTAAACATTCGTGAGAATGAAGTCAAGTTAAATTGAAAACTTTAGAAAAAAATAATAATTTCTTTTTCTACTTTAAAGCTATTTTCGATATCAAAAACCTTATTTTATTGTGAATTTAAATTGAGGGGACGAATAATGTGCTTTGCCCCTTCTAAATTTTAGTCATTAGTAAAATTAAAGTTAAGTCAAATTGGTAATTTTAGAAAAAAAAAAACAACTTTTTTTTAACATTAAAGTTTTTTTTTTTTTTTTAAATTTTTTTCTTTTGAAATTTAATCGTGGGGGGGGGGGTATAGTGTTCTTATCCCCTTCTGAAACTTTGAGATGAAAAGTTAACAATTTAATTTGACTTCGTGAGAATGAAGTCAAATTAAATTGTTAGTTTTTTTAAAAAAATACTGTTTTTTTTCTATTTTAAAGCTATTTTCGAAATTAAAACATTTATTTTCCTCTGAAATTAAATTGAAGGGCGAATAATGTGCTTTGCCCCTTTTGAAATTTAAACATTCGTGAAAATAAAATTAAGTTAAATTGGTAATTTTAGAAAAAAAAAAAAAACAGTCTAAAAAACTTTCTTAGGACAAAGAATTTTTTTTTTTACATATGATAATTTTCTATATAATTAAACGAAAATCTCGTCTCAACTTCATCTCTTTTACCCATTCCTGGAAAGAGTAATAAAATGCAACGTTCACTGTTAAAAATTGGTTTCAAAGCCTCCCTTGATTTTCAGCAATTTCCTTTCCACCAACTTTGGCATATATAATTCTGGTGGCCAGCCACCCACAAAGACAGTTATTTGACTCCTCAAAAACAGCCATCTCATGTTACAGTATGGGTAAAAGTATTTTTTCTTCTTAAATTTTTATTTTTATGACCTTTTGCTTCTTTGTCCTCTTTTTAAAATGTCAGATATCCACAGAACCATATCTTATTTGGGTATCTCTTCGTAAATTGTCTCAAACAAGCAATTATCTAGATTTTCTGAGAAAACAGGTGTTTGAAGCTTTTTAAGGGATTTAAACCATCCATGGCCACCACGGCATAATCGTGTTTCCCTGAGTATCCGATTCTTTCCATCCGAAATTATTTGTTAATTTTTACTGGCTTGTAGCTTACATAAATAATATATAAGCAGCTCCCATTGCCAACAATTAAAAAATAACTTGTTGACATCTCAACAGTTTGCACGTGATACATAAAGTTGTATGTAAACATGGGATCGGAATGAAGTGTTTTCGGTTTCGAAATTATAGTATTAAATTTATTTTTAATTGTGTTCTATTGTGAAATACTAAAATAATTGTTAAAAAATAATTTAATGTGTTTGGATGTTAAATAGTTATAGTTTGTATAGAGTCTCTTAAATTTAATATATTAATTTTCAAAATGTTTCGTGTGAGTAGGTTATAAAGTAGCGCATGATTTTAATATTACAAACCAAAAATGTGTGCTATCAAGATATTATAATAGAGTAAAAAAAAATTTTTTTTGTTTAAAATTGCTAACAGTCTATTGTAATAATATTCCAATATTTATTTAGTATTACGCTTTTGTTCTAGATTTTGATGAATTAAGATGAATACATTTGATGTTAATGAATTGTACAAGATATGGCTGAAATTTTTAAGCACCACGAAGACTGAAGTATTTAATTATTTGCACTTTTTGTTTTTTAATTTTTTTTTAGATATTAAACTTTTCTTTAATGAAGAAAATTTTTTATAAACAGGTATTATTGTTTAATATTCCCTTTAACTGATAATTGTTTTTTTTTTTTTTAATAGGAAGGAGATATTTGGTTGGATACTTTCCTGGCGAAATATTTAAGTTTTCTTTGTGATTCCAGTGGTATAAGCAGTAATTCCTTTTGGTATGTATTTTGCTACTTTAGCTTTAATCTGAAGCTTTATTGTTTATTTATGCGTGTAATTAATTTTTTTACAAGCTTCCAATGGCGAAGTTCTGGAAACATCTTAGCTCACCAACTCCTCTCAGACATGTATCAAATATGTGAAAAAGTTAAAAGTTCTCCGGAATTGCAAAGTTCCTCTGATGTGTCAGATCCATTTAAGCAGTATCTTTTGGAAGGACGGGGATGGAAAATACTGTGGACTTTAGAAAATATTGGAATACAAGTAAATTTATCTTTACTTTTATGAAACCCAATTAAACCTTAGAAATTTTTTAAATTAATAGTTAATCTTTTTTTTTTTTTTTTAAGAAAATACATTTTATCTCAAAGTAAGAAGTAAAGATTTTTGTATTAAAATTTTATTTAAAAAAAAAAAAAAAATCTCTGTACATGGCGTGTGGCATTTTAAAAAAGTGCTTAAAGGTGCTTATTTTCATTTTTTAAATGCCCTTTAAGGTGCTTTTTTCCTTAGGTGTTTTAAAAAGTGCTTAATTATCCTTTTTCGCAAAAGGGAATTTTTTTCTTTACCATGTCAAATTTCGCTATGTATTATGCAAAAGCGTGCTTTTCACATTGTTCTATTCAACGCTTTCACAATTCATTCAACCATAATCCATTTCGGCGTACTGTTGGTCCTTAGTGAATGAAAACGTCAATCATTTTACATGTTTGATGAAATACTTCCGAGTCCGTGTGTACGTCAACTGAGTTAGATTCGGTGAGATTATTGCACTCTCATGTGCAACTCTTCTGCATTTTGCAAGATATTCTCATTTTCAGGCTTCAGTTTCCACCCTCTGATATCGAACCGAAAAATCTCTTGATTATTTTATAATGGCTAATATAATCATGAAAAGAGTTCTTTGTCAGAAACTAGTTATTTTATCATGGTCATGTAAAGTCTTTGAGAGTTATTTTGTTAATGTATATAGTGCTTAAAAATATTATTTGATTTCTTAAAAAGTACTTAAGAAGTGCATTTGTTGAATGATTTGGCTAAGCACCCTGCTGTATCACTTATATTTTCATATTTACCTTAAGTAAGGCTACGAGTGTAGATCCCAGAGGGGAATGATGCCCTTTACCATGTTTAATTGATTGTTTAAAACTATTTAAAAACATGTTAGGTGGGCTTTCAAATGAATTAGAAGTAATGAAGGTTTTTTATAACGCACAAAGGAGTCCCAAAATTAATGCTTAAATGGGATTCCAAGCTTAAAAGGATTTCTTATGATTTAACTCATGAATGGTAAGAAGAGTCATCACTGTTTTGTAATCAGAGTAGCCACTACAGAAAATGTATTGCTTTAAATTCTTACATTAATTCATTCTTTAGTAAGGTTGTTTAAATATCTTCTTTGTTTTGTGTTTTAAAGAGTGAGTGAAAGAGAACCGCTCTTCCTTGCTTTTCCAAGACAGGGTTTTTAAAAAGTGCTTAAAGGTGCTTATTTTCGATTTTAATTTTTTAAAAGCCCTTAAAGGTGCTTTTTTTACTGGTTGTTTTTAAAAAGAGCTTAATTTTCCCTTTTCAAAAATGAGATTTTTTTAAATTTACCATGTTGATTTTCACCATGTATTATGCAAAAGCACATTTCCCTTTGTTCTATTTAACGTTTTCACAATTTGTTGAAACACAATGCATTTCGGCATATCAGTGTTCCATAGTGTATGAAAGCCATGACTTCCATGATTAATCATGATTTTATCCTTCATGTCAGAAACCCCTTTTTGATATCAAAATTTTGGTGTAAGGAAAATTATTAGCTATTATAAATATGATGGATTTATAAATGATAATATACATATATCATAAGTCATACATATAAAATAATTTAAATATACTTATAAAATTATAAGTGATCAATCAATTATTTCTTGAATTATTTTAACATTAAACTCTTTTTGTTTTCACAATTACAATTCAAAGATCCAAATTTGGGTGTAGAAAATATTAAATAATTATAAATAAAAACGTATGAAATAAAAATTTATTGAATATTGATCTTAAGGTGGTGTTATGAGTACCATATTTTCAGAAAAACCAACTAATAGTTTAAATAATTTTGACTACGTTTCATATAATATTTTAAATCAAAATTATAGAAGTATATAATGAAGTATTGTGTATGATTTAATATCTTAAATAATATCTCCAATGACAAAACTGAAAGTTGTTGACACTTTTTGACATGTCATGTCAAAAACCAGTTCTTGACATCAATAACATCATAAAGACCTGTACATGATGTTGGAAGAAGAAAAATGATGTATCAAGGAGTAATTTTTTTAGTCAATTACGCTATGAAATTTCAAAATTTTTTCGCTTAACATTTGTATAAATAGTTAATACTCATAAAAATCAGTGTTTTGAAAATCTATATTAGAACTATAAATTACTTAATGTTTTCTTTTTTCTTTAGAATTTGTTCTGTTTAAGAGATTTAATAAAACTGCTGATATTGCATGTGCCTGTTTTAATGTCTCTTCCATATTGTTCTTCAACAATTCCTGGTAAGAAACAGTATATTTATATTAATATATCAACCATTCTCTCTCTCATATTTATAATAATATATTAAATAATTTATATATATATATAAAAAAAAATGCTTACATTAAAAAAAAAAAAATCAATTGCATAAAAATCAAATGCTTATATTTAAAATGCTTATTACAAAATAAATTAAATACTTGAAATATCATAATTAAATAACATTGAATTTTTTAAAAAGAAATATCAAAGTGATAAAAATGTATTCATGATTTCAAGCATTATATATTTACAATTAAATAGTTATTTCATTTGAGAATTTGCAGTTTCATGTTATAAAGTTCAGTATGGCACGGTTTCATATGAAAATTGATAAATTGGGACACAACTTCGTCAAAATTTCAAAGAAAAATTCTGGTATTGTGAACCTTGCACAAAAATTATGCAATTTGTAAGTAAAAATTGCATTCCTTATTACAGTGTAACGTCGCCATATCCGGACATCCCTTTTACGGAAGAGTCAATTTCCCGGACACTTTTTAACAATCAAAATAAACAAACATTTCTTCACCTTTCCCTCTCTTAAAAAAAAAAAAAGTCTTTTGACAGGTTTTTTCCTTTCTTAGCTTCTAGTGATTTATGCATTGAACCCATAAATCAACAGAAAGGGGAACAGAAGATCTACCAAGACCATACCATTAGTGTAGCTCCTCCTTTAGAATGCAGGAAAGGGGGGGGGGGGGAGATTTGTTTTCAAAGGAGCACAACTGAGTCCCCTCCACCTCTTCTTTCCTATGCAGCTGGCTAGTAAAAGAGGCATTTCCTGTAACCTTTTTATTAGAGTATTAGAGAAAGAAAAAGCACTTTGAAAAAGTGTAAACACAACAAACATTAAAGTGGAAGGGGAATCCCCTTTAGTCACACAAGAAAAAATGAAGAGAACCCAATCAGCATGCCACGCCTTTATGCTTGATTGATAGCCACTGATGGGAGAGAAAATAAGAATTTTTTCACTGCCCCGCCCTCAACTTGAATGAGAAATAAGGAGGAAATGAATTTTCTTCTCCACCTACCCACCTTAGTGAATGACGGGAATTTCCCCTTCTTGCTTGAATCGTTCTAGTTCAAAATGGCAGAGAGAGCAATTAATATTTTTCGTTTTCTATATTTATTTTTATAATAGCAATAATTATTTATTTTCTAATATTTTGTTTTTGATTGATTAGATATCATTCTAATACTAAAACATTATTGCCTGAAAAATAATGTTTAATTTTTTGCTTCTTAGATTCAGATAATTTTAAGTTTTGTTTACCTTGGGGGTCTATTATACGGAAAAATCGAATATACGGACTTGGGGAAGTCCCGCCGATTCCGGATACGCGACTTTCCACTGTATTTAAAAATCTCATTATTTAATAATTATTATTAATATGCTTAAATAACAAGATGCATAGCATTTTTAAAAAGTGCTTTAAGGTGCTTATTTCCATTTTTTAAAAGCCCTTGACTGTGCTTTTTTCATTGGGTGTTTTTTAAAAATGCTTTATTTTCTTTTTTCCAAAATGAGATGTTGTTTTCTTTGCTATGTCAAATTTTGCTACGAATTATAAAAAAAGCTTGGTTTTCACATTGTTCTATTTTAACCTTTTCAAAATTCATTCAAACATAATCCATTTTGGTGTACTGTCGGTCTACCAATCATTTTTCATGATTGATGCAATACTTCCTTTACTGAGCTGGATTCAGTGGAAAAGATTCTTGCACTCTCATTTGCAGCTGTGTTGCATTTTGAAAGACATTTTTAATTTTAGGCTTCATTTTCCACCCTCTGAAATTGAACCGAAAATCTCGAATTTTTGATGATCACGAGGACCAACTAAACATTGTAAATTTTTTTTCCCCTAACAGCAAAATAAAATTTATTTCTCTTGTTTATTTCATCGGTAAACTATAATTTGGTATGATCAATAATATGAATCTTTTTAATGTTTTGTTGAATTTTAAAAATAATATGAAAATTTATTATTAAACTTTTATTAATAACTTTTATTAAAATCTAAAAAATATACTCTATAACCTTTTTAAATAACAATAAAATTAATTATAAATTTGGATAAATGTTTTATTTGTTAATATATACAGTCGGACCTCTATTTGACAAAGTCCCTAAATTCCGATAATAAGTTCGTTTTGGAAAATTAGCTAAATAGAAAATCACCTTTTAAAATACTTAAACAACACAAAGCAGGTTTTAAATTACTAAACACTAGGCATAATTAAAATAACAATTGATGCACTTTTATCTTGTAAACTAGTATTCATTTTATAAATCTTAACCATAAAAGGAATCTGCATGGAAAGCAAGAATAGAGCAAAACATTATCCAGTGTTACACTATCATGCTACATACATTTTCAATTTTAAAAAAAAAGGCTAAATTTATGTATAAAATTATAGCTGCATTTATTATAAAAGTAATTTTAAACATGCGTTGCCACATGCGTACTTAAGTTTAATTGCTACTGATAAAATCCATTAATTTGGACTGAGTTTTTCATTTGAAATGCAAACAAAAAGGGAAGGAGATTTTACTGCTTTGTGAAACATTACATAAAGCAGTGGCTTCGAAAATTAATTCATTTCCCCCATAAAATGCGTTAACAAGTTTGAAATGTTCTGAAATATTTTGGAAAATAGGGACAGTGGATTTCAAAGAAAAGTTCGCTACATAGAAAATTCACTTCGTTATTTGGAAGTTATTTTACGAAGAATTGTCCAAGATTTTCTTGGTTCCTCAAAAAAATTCGCAAAATAGAGAAATTCGCAAAATGGAAGTTTGTAAAATAGAAGTCAGACTATATATATATATAAAGAACTTTCAACAGTAGTAAAAAAATTTTAACTATTAGTGCGCATATCCTTATTTTGATATTTTTTTAAAGTGCTTAAAAATATTTGTCAAGTGCCTAAAAGGTGCTTATTTTTTGTTGAAAATTCGGATACGCACCCTGAATAAAATTGTTTAATATAGTTTAATAATTGTTGAATAAGTGTTTCATTATTTTAATGTGAAAGTTAATTGAATTGTACATTTATGTGACTCTTGTTCCATGCGCTCAATTTTGCGCCAATTTCATCGTAAATATACATGGTTTTTCAGCAATTACTGTTACAGATTTCTACTTGATTTTCTGAAATGCTGATTTTTTAAATGGAATTTTAATTTAGAATTATAATTTTTTAAGCACAAATTAAATTTTTGCAAATTTTGTTGGGCATTGAACCACTTTTCCGACTGTTACACTCATGCATTTCTACCTAATATTTAAAGTCCCAACACTTTCATACGAAACTGTTTAGCCCATGAATCGCGCATATGACTGACTACCTTTCAATTTTCAATCACGTTAGTTTGATTTGTACTGATAATATTGTAAATCTATGTAGTTTTTGATCAGAACTCAGTAGCTATTTTTTTGAATTTCTATGTAATTTTTAAATTCCTTTTTTTTTTTTTTTTACACGGCATTATTACAAAACGTACAATTTGAAATTTAAGGAATGCACGGTAGTGCAAAGATTAGGAAACATAAGATTTTTTCTCTGCTGATTGTTTAAGACACGGGCAAGAATAGGAAAAAATACTGTTCCAACTCAATTCTCAGTCTGATTTTTTTTTTTTAATAAAAATATTAAATTATAAAGAAATGTTGGATCTTAATTGAAAATGAAAAAAGATTATCGCCACTCTAAATTTATGTGCCACAAATGGTGACCATATTTCAAGAGTGCTCAAGAATTATTAAATGAGTCCAGAAAATCAATTGTTATATCTTGTATTATGTCTAATTTAATTTTTGAGTAATTAATAAAGTATATAAATTTTAGAAAGATTATAACATATGTTTAGGTTTTAGACCTGTGGTATAATTTTTTTGAGTTATCTGCGACAAAACTCTTTTATAAAAACAAAACTCTTACTTTCAATAATAGCAAATACATATATTACTAATTTAAAATAACAAAAGCGCTGTGTTTACAAAAGTATGTATATATATATTTTTAATAAAACATGTAATAATTCTTTATTCCAATATTATGGGTGATATTCTTGCATTTTGTGAGGGGGTGGGCACACAAATTATTTCCTTCTCATTTTGTAAATAATCATCACAATAGGAAAAAAAACAAACTAAAAATCGTGAAATCCGTTGTCATAATTGCTTGGAGAAAAGATCGATGAAGAAATTACTCGAATTGAGCTTCTAATTTCATTAGGTTATTGAAATAAATAATATCGTATAAAAAAAATATATTGGATTTAAAAATTATTTAAAAAATCATTAGCAATAACTGCCAAAAATTCGATAGAATTATTGCCTTAAAAAATAAATACTCAAATGCACCTATTCGAATTTTCCATATTGTTTGAAATCTATCAGGATATTTGAAAGTGAAAATCAATATCAATAACTGCCGAAAATACAATCGAAATATTACATCGATTTACAATACTATCGTCGTAAATTGAGCACGTCAAGAAGTGATTATCTAAATGCATGGTAAAATATTGTGTAAATTTCTGTAGAAAATAAAACTTTATTTTTTTTTTCTTTTCAAAAGAAAAATCTTTCTGCGAGAACTCTGTAACATTCTGTGACAATGTCGCTGTGATTCTGCCACGGGGGGCTTTGTGTCTTCACTTTACCAAGTCTGACTATTTAACAAATCAAACATTGTATGTATATGTGGTCAGTTTTTAACTCTTGCTTTAAAATTGTTTATATTATATTTTATTTATAGAAGCCTTGCAAAGGAAGCCTAAGTATATGTCAATTGAATCTTGCTTCATTTTCTCTCAGCGAAATAGAGCTACCGCTTACAATATAAGTTGGAAGTGGCCTAGTCACCTTATTTTAAAGAAAAAGCGAAATTTCCTCAGCAAGAAACGAAAAAGAAGAAAAAAGTTCAAACCATCCGACAGAAACTCTAGTTCGGGCGAAGATCAAATTTTATTCGAACCGGTAGCTATTCCAGCCTCCCAGCTGAAAGCTTTGCAAAAAGTCAACCGCATCAATCCGTTACAAAACAGTGCTTCTTCAGACTCTGGCGAGGAGAGCGAGCTTGAGTTGAATTATCCGCCCCATTTTTCGTCTTACCACATTTCAGTTTTGGATTTCATGCATTTCATGATAAATTTGCTTCAAGAGAGCACTCTTCTCGATCAAAAAAGCAGCGAGTATGTGACTTGTGCTTCTCCAATAATATTGGAATTCTCTTTGAGTTCTTTGAAAGACTTGTTCAATGGTCGTTATCATTTTTATGACTGGCCAAAAGGTAGTTTGCATAGCCTGCAGTCCCACCTTCTGAAGCTGGTCTTCCTCTCTGCTGCAGTCACTAATAACTCCTCCTCATGTAAGTAATGTCATCTTATGAATTTAATATTTTTGCAAATACACTGCTACTCTATCTTACCATATGATGGATAAAATTGTTAAATATTTGTTTGTAAGGAAATGTATGGGAATAGTTAAGGACTATGTCAACCTTCATCTTTAAAAAAGGTACCTCAAGATAGAATCGAGTTAACAAGTCTTATATATTACTGAATTGGTATTTAATATTATTAGTGGTAGTTACCCACAAATGAATCTGTTTTTTTTTTTCAAATTATAGTTTCAGCTAGACTTAAGAAACTGTAAGGACCCAAAGTTCTGGTTCCTATGCTTATTTGAAATATGTTGATCTTTTAAATGTAAATCTTTTAAAACATTCTAAATTTTACAAATTACGACATTTCTTGTAAAATTAAACATATTGCACTTCAAGTGATGTTTTGAAAATTCCAAAAAGGAAAAAAAAACTAGAAAAATAAAAGGAAAAGGTAGTTTCCAAAGGGGAAGAAGAAAAGAAAAAAAAAAAAAACGATGTAATATTCTTTTTAAAAAAAATATGATCTGTATTTGTCTGTATTGATATGATCTGCATTGAAATGTCTAGAAACTTGCTTAGTTCATTCATTTTATTTTTAAGACTCATACTAGAACAATAAGACTCGTACTAGAACAATAAGTAGCAAAGTCAAGATATTTGGATGGATTGATTTTTGTTACAGCTCCTTGACAATGCTCTAAAACTGATCTTATCCACTAAATTTAAAATCAAATTTGTATCAAAAATTGTTTCGCGAAATGTTGCAGCTAAAGTGTTCCACAGCCTTTGTGAGAAATAAAGCATCTTAACATTGAAAATAGAATTTGATATCTGGATAGTCGATACACTAAATTAATGAGTTCTGTATTGAATTTGAAAAAAGCTAGCCATTACATTGAGGGTTAATAAAGAATAAAAGTATTTATATTGTCTTTTTATAAAAAGTTATAAAAATAAAGTAACTGATTTAATTTAATTTTAATTGCATTAAAAATTTAAATTTATGAAATTAAAGAAACGTTAAAAGCTCGTAAATATGTAATACAATGGCATCACATTGGTTTTGCTTTTTTACCTCAAGTAAATGCTTATAACTTCTAAATCTTTAAAAAGAAACAACAACTCAGATTTATTGATGGCTTTATTTTGTTGTTGCTTGTTCAAAGTGTTTCCCCTAACAACATAAAAACTTACTAATAATCTAAGCAAAATTTCTGGCCTGTAAGGCATGAAATGCTTAAGATGGAATAGAAATGCTTTGAAGTATAATTTTAACTGCTGTAACCATATTAAAGTTAATGCCAAAATAAAATGATCTGTGTTTCCTGAAGTAAATAGTTTTAAGCCCCTTCTATTCAAGAAGAACTGATTGTATTGTATCTATGACTAGTTGCCTTTTTTATCTATTTAAAACTTTCAAACTTTTTTAATTTTGAGTACAGGAAGATTGAAGTGTGAATGACTAAAATGTATGCATGTATGAAATGTAAAATATATGAAGTATGAATGAAAAAATATTTAATGCCATATGTGTTTAGAAATTAATATAATTTAAATTAAAATAATTATAGAATTTTAAAATTTGTTTAAATTTTATGAATTATTATTTATAATATTCTGTCTGATATCTATATTAAATTTTTTTTTTATTAGCTTATACTGGTGCTCTAGATGAAAATGAAGTTGTTTCATCTCTGTTATCAATATGTGAAACTGTATCGTTTTTCCAAGAAGAGAATAGTTTACATTTTGTTTGTGAAACCTATAAAGGTTGTTTGTTGCTAATATACAATACAGTTGAATTATGTTGCTATGAATTTTCTAAAGTTATTAATGTGATATGGACGTTTGTATCAAACTGCCAGAACTTCTACAAGCTCGTTTCATATTTGGCTAAATTAAATACTCCAGAATCATTTGAAGAAATAAGTGACTTAGCAAACTTGGTTAAAGATGTTATAGTACTGATGAAGATTGAAAAAATAGCAGTGGTTTGTGGTACAGAGAGAGAGGGTGCTTGGAATCTAATCCATCATCATTTTGACATATTTGGCTCATCCGCTAGCTGTTCTGTAATTAAGAAAGAACCAGTTTGTTCTGTTGCAAAGATGAGTTCTATTTTATTGGAAATACTATCACTACCTTTGTCACAAAATATATACTGTGAAGTAATTAAATTACTAAAAATATGTGGAATATGTTGCTGCATCAACCCCGATTACGTCACAAAGACTGTCTTCAGTAAATTTGGCAACTATGAATGTGAGTCACAAAATTTTATTTTGATCCTTGTTGAAAAGCATTTGTATCGTCAGTTAGGTCTCTTATCAAAAAATAATTCTGAATGTATCTTTTGTACTAAAAGAATGAACAAGAATGAATTTTCTCTTTCTTCATTTGTTGAGAAAATGCGCAATTCCATATCCCAAGAGGATAAAATACAGCTTCTGAATACAGAACTAAGTGCAGGATCAGCCTTTTGGTCATCCTTTGGAATCTACCGTGATTTGTTGAATCTTTCAGCTGCAGCTGAAGTTGTTGAAAACATTTCTAGGCATTTAGTTCGAATATTCTCTGAAGGCATATCTGATTTGAGAAACCAACTTTTTTTGCGAGTTATTTTACCTGAAGTTTGGAATTCACTCAAATCGTCTGGCCAATACTTCTCTAAAATTAAAAGTAAGTGCATGCTATCAATTCTTCAGCTTGCTCTCTGTGATAATTCTTTGGCCGCCATATTTGTTAGTTTTGGTGGCGTGAAGATGCTCCACCAGTTTCTCTTGTTGCCTGAATTTAGGCGTGCCTCTTTATTAGTGTTTAAAATTTTAATATCATCTGAATGCATAAATGGAATGGAAATTGATAATGAAAATAAACCCACAACTTTTTCACAATATCCAACTTCAAATACTTTTAGTCTATTGCTATTAGAAAAAACTTCTAATTTTCATCAAAAGTTTAAAACATTGCTCCATTATAAGTACAACAAAAACTTATCATCATCAACATCCTCATTGTTTGAAGACACCACTGTGTTGGACAGCAGCAATTTTGTTATTAATGAAGAAGAAATCAGCATTCTTTGTGATTTATGGAAATGCTACCAAGAGATTGCCTCCGATTTGAGCAATGAATATTTTTGCTTTGTTATAAGTGAGGAAAGTTTTCGGTCTGGATATTGCATGTTTTTTACTTTGTTAGAAAATTTGAATGTAGTTTTAACAGAACAAACTGTAGAGGAAAAACCTGCGATAGCAAAATATTTGTTACTTTTGACTCAAAACCTACTATCTGTCTGTGTCACAAATATGAGAGAGGTAAGTTTAAGTTTTTATTATACTGACACTAAGTGATATTTAAATTTTGCAGAACCTCCTTATTCTTTTATCCTTATCAAAAATATGTAGTATTTCTTTCTTTTAATGCAAATAACTTAAAGATTAAATAAAATTTATAAACAAGTTATTTGTCAGTATTTGAACAATAAACATTTGGTAGTTGTTTGGTAAATTAAAACTTGGGTTTACAAGCCTTTATACTTTTGCTGATAAACAAATTTCATAAATTTTATTTTTTAAATTTTACATGTTATTTTTTCTCCTTATGAAAAATATGTAGTATTTCTTCTTTTTAAAAAAAAATGTAATTAACTTAACCCACTAACGGTTCTGCACGTAAAAAGTCGTATTTTAACCTGCAGTCTTCTACGCTTAGCAAAACCGGTTTCCCCACGTTATTAGATAGAAAAGTGGTGTATTGGAGAGAAACATTTTCCCAATTTCGTCCATTTGCTAAACCGCCAGTGGGTTAAAGATTTACCAAAATTTATAAACAAGTTATTTGTGAGCATTAGAATAAATAAACATTTGGTAGTTGGTTTGGTAAATTAAAAACTTGGGTGTACAAGCCTTTATAGTTTTGCTGATAAACAAATTTCATGCATTTTATTATTTAAAGTCTACATGTTATTTTTTCACCGTATCAAAAATATGTGGTATTTCTTCTTCTTTAAAATGCAATTAACTTATAGATTTATCAAAATTTATGAACAAGTTATTTGTTATCTTTAGAAGAAATAAACATTTGGTAGTTTGGCAAATTAAAAACTCGTGTACAAGTCTTTATACTTTTGCCGATAAACAAATTTCATACATTTTATTATTTAAATTTTTTTAAATATTTCTTATATTTAATTTCTTATCCAGTCACATTAAATTAAATTTATAATTTTATGTTTTCAAGGCTACTTCATTTGAGAAAATGGCAAGATAATAGGTAACATTTTGCAACGAGCAAAAAATAACTAAACTGTGAGGTTCTAAAAGCCATACTTTTTCTGTTTCAAACCTTTATTGACTTAAAAAAAAAGATAGCTCTATTAATATTTTTGCTAGATTTTTTAAAATTAAAAATAAATTCATAAATTTCTTTTTTGCTTCTAAAATAGTAATTAATAAAATTTATTTTTTATTATTTTCTTGTAAAAGCAATGAATAATAAATAAGGCAGTGTATTTATTTATTTTTCTTATTAAATTAATGAAAACAACTTAGTTCTACAAATAAGTTTAATAATTTTTTTTTCTATTAGTTTTTGTAAATTCTAAATTTTTTTGGGTGATTATATTAAAATATCTTAAAACAGTTTTTAAATTTTTAATTTAGTTTTCATTCATTATTTTATTGAAGTCAAATTATTCTGTAGATCTAAATATTGATCAAAATTAATCAAAAACAAAAAAATAAATTCAAATAAATCTCTGTCTAAAATATTTTTAAAATTTTTTAAATAACATATTTTTTATTATTATATGTGAGGACCGAGATATTCTGGACGCAAGGTCGCCCAGGTAATTAGAAAAATTACCTGGGCGATTTTTGCGACTAAATTTTTTAACATAATCTACTACTTATTACTTGTTATAAGCAGGACGGGGAAAAAACTGAATAAACTAATGACAGTATTTTAATGCCTAAACTCAAAAAGGCAATGTTGTTTATATCCATTCGCTGTTTGTTTTTACTAAATGGAGTCGTTAAAAAATTACATTATTTTTGTAGTTAACTACAACTACTACTTTATTTTTAAATGTAATGACTACAAACTACTTTCGGAATGTAGTCACTACTTTTAGAAGACAAACATGGCTAGAGAACTTAATTTACACCCATGGTCAAAATTTCTTTTGAATAAAAAATTGGCTTATTCAAACCTGGATGATTAAGAAATATTTATTCATGTTTTCCTAAGCCAGTTTATTAAACCATTTTTACAACTTTGTTTTTAACCTTCAACTTTTATGTGTTTTTAGACAATGAATATTTAACTTAAGAAATGTGAGGAAATTATCAAATATTTTAAATTTTATTCAGTGTTAAATGCCCTTTTAATTCCTCTATTTATTGATAAAGTGCAAAGAAAATACATTCTCATTCATTGAAATAATGTTTCATGAATGACCCTTCTCATTTAATGGTGTGGCCAAAGTGATAAATTATCTATTATTCGCAATAGTTAGTTTAAATGCAAGTAATGCGTAATTCTAAATGCATAATTCTTATTAATGTCCAGCCATTGGGCCATTCTCATTCCATTATCTGTGACGAACCTCTCCGGTACTAATATCTTTCTGCAAGATACTTTTAATAGTAACAAATATACATGTTAATAAAAATAGAAAAAAGGGTAATTAAAAAAAAACCCTCAGTACCCCGAAGGTTTTGTATAAAAGTCCAGGAGAAAAAAACATGTAAGACATAGAACTAATTCAGAAAAGAACTCATACAAATTCATCAGAAAATAAAAACTTACATAAACAAGGTCAGACGGCGAACTCACGAGCAAACCAAATGAAATGGAAACACTTAAAACAAAGGAAAACAACGCCCCCTTTTAAATTGCGCAGATTGAAAAAATGAAAGAAAGAAGATGTCAAAAAGAAAGATTACGTCACATATTAATAGAATGCTTAACTGGGGCTGCTCAGTTAAGTCTTGAATTGCGCCCTGTTAAAAAAAAATAAAAAATTAACATTACAAAAATTATAAAGAAAATCATTATTACTCAAATTATTCAAAAAAATATTCACAGCTTCCTGAAAACTTTCCAACAAGTTGCAGAAAAATATAACTTTAAATTTAAAAGCTTTTCTTTTATCAAAAACACCAATTTTAATTATTTTGTCCACAATATCAATTTTAAAATCTAAATACTCAACATTTAAACAATCCTCATTAGTTTTCTTCAAAACCAAATCTTTAGGATAAATATTATAAATAAAATTATAATTATCACAATTAAACAAAATCAAATCATCAATATATCTAAAAGCTTTAAATTCATTAAACTAAAGAAATTTAGCTTCAAAAAAATGCAAAAAAATATTAGCAAAAGCACCAGAAAAGGAATTACCTTGTGGAATTCCAATAATTTGTTTATAAAAATCTAAACCATCAAAAAGAACATTCTCAAAAAGATTAAACCTACATAAATCCAACCAATTAGACTTATCAATTTTCTCATTAAATAAATACTTATCAAATATGCCACTACAAATTTCAATAATTTTATCATGTGGTATAGTATACAAATTTTCAAAATCAAATGTATTAATGTTGGATAGGTATATCATTATTATTAATATAATCCATAACTTCAACATTACTATTAATAACAATATTTTTCTCTTTTTTAATTTTAAGCAAAATAATTTTTAGAAAACTAAAAAACTTTTTACTAATATCAGAATTGTAACAATTAGTACCACACGCTATAAACCTAAATTTAACAGGATTCTTATGAAATTTAACAATAGGAAGTAAATATGGAAATGTAATCCTATTTAACCTAACCTTTAATTTTTTACTAAATGCAATAATTCTTTTTTCTATAACTTTCTTTTCTTCTTTTAATTTTAAATAAGTATTATTTGCGTTATATTCTCCAATAATCAATGTTTTAAAAAATACATAATACAAAAATTATTTGAAGCTTTATCCACTACTGTAACAATAAATTTATCTTTAAGATTTTTAATATTTCTAAGAAATCATAATCAATAATAGTACCTCTAGGATAAGAACCAAAACTGGTGTTAAAAAAATTAAATTTAACCCTTTCAATAATTTTAGCCTTCCACTCTGAAAAACCCTCAACGGACCAATGAAATTTTCTGAAAATTTTGGCTATAAAATTTTTTTTTTGCTATATCATTTTGTTTGCTTGTGAGTTAGCCGCCTGACCTTGTTTATGTAAGTTTTTATTTTCTGATGAATTTGTTTGAGTTCTTTTCTGAATTAGTTCTATATCTTACATGTTTTTTTCTCCTGGACTTTTATACAAAACCTTCAGGGTACTGAGGGTTTTTTTTTAGGCTTTTGCCATCTCCCTCAATAGAAAAGGTTTTGTTTTATGGCCACTGGGGCTGGTACCCCCTGAAGACGTCGGCTTCAGTGGTCATATTTTTAATTTTAGTTTTATTTCCTTCGCTTCCTTTATTTCTATTTTTATTCTCTCTTTTTTTGAAATTTCTGCTGCTTTTTAGCGCATTTTTTTAAAAGAAGTTTTGTCCATTTTGTTTAAAAATTATTTGTATTCTTTTAGTATAGTAAATATACATGTTACTTATTAAATTTAAGTTAACAGAAACGTTGTGTTAACAACAAAAAAAACTATATTTTATAACTATATTTATAAAATAAAATTGTATGTAAATTTTTAAAATGGATATGTAATTTTTTTGTGTTCTAATATCATGGTCGATATTCTTACATTTTGTAAGAGGAAAACTCACTCATTATTTCCTTTTTCGCTCTTTCGTAAATCATCACATAAAAAAAAATAATTAAAAATAAATAGTTAAAAATAAATAATAAATAAGAATAGAAAAATCATGAGCATTTCTTTTCCCTTTGATGTCCGAAAAAAACATCGTTTGAAAATAATTATGGAGAAAAAAAACCTTTCAGAGAAGAAGTTTTAATTTATTTTGCAGCAAATGTCACAATAATTCTACTTGATGGCTCAGGTGATAAAGCATAGCATTCGCCATCCATTGAGGTGAACCGGGTTCGAATCTCAGCGAGTTGATACGAATTCTCCATTACGCTTACACCGATCACAGTACTGACGTAAAATATCCTCTGTGGTATATGGACGGATCATGGAGTAGAGTCCCCATGCCATATCATGCTAACCATGCATGGTCTTCGTGGTTTTCCTCTCCATGTAACGTAAATCATGTTAGTTCCATCAAAAAGTCCTCCAGGAAGGCAAATTTCTTCCAATATTTGATCCAGGAGCTCTCTTGTCTTCTGGATTGGGTTCAAAATTGCAAGGCTACAGAGTTGAACAATACTAGTCATAAAACGAAAAATTATGTCGGCTGTTCAACGACGGCTATAAGTAAAATATTTCTATTAGTTTGTTCCAGACAATTCCTAACAACTACAACTGGCTATAAGTTTTGTCAGTGCTTGATTATGGTGATAATGTAACACGTTTGAAAAAAAAACCTTTTTTTGTTAAAAACAATCGCTGAAAAAATTATCTCATCATTATCTAATTTTATAATTGATTTATTCAAGAAGGACTTGACCTAGAAAAAATTATTTTTGTATAATGATATAGAATGTAATAATTTATTAATGTAACTTAAAAAAACTTACTTTTGAAAGTAACAAGCTCAATATGATAAGAAGTAAAACATTATTTTATTGTTTGCATATTTTGCTGTTTAATATTTACCAATGTAACTATTCAATAGCAGAATATATTGGATGTACTTTAAATTTGTGCATGCTTTGAATTTAGTATAAATTATTTTTTCTTTTATTATTTCAATGAAAACTGTTTGTAAAAGAAATATAACCAATTTCTCACATATTATTTAATTTTTCTTTTTTTAAAAATATTTTTTAGAAATCTGAAAGAATTTCGTTTCTGGAAGAAGTAAAGTTGGATTTAATAAAGCATTTTCCTAATTATGTGAAGCATCTTGGACTACTCTTCAACTTTATTTTAAAGTGCTGTTTTTCAACACCGTACTTTGTTTCTGCTTCTTCCCATTTAAAGGTTTGAAAAATTTATAATCTCAATCATATTCTGGGGATGCACAACCTTTCTCAGTGAAGAGCCACTTGCACTGTAGATAGCTGAATAAATCCCCAAGTATTTGTGGTTGACAGCGATTACTGTAATTTTTATAAAAATATCAGTGTTTTAGGCACTAAATCCTTTTTACACTAGACATAATTAAAATATCACTTGATACACCTTTATCTTGTTAACTAGTATCTACAATTTATTTTATAAATCTTAACCATAAAAGAAATCTGCATGGAAAGTAAGAATAGAGCTAATCATTATGCAGTGTTACACTATCGAGTTACATACATTTTCAACTAAAAAAAAAGTAAATTGATATATATTAAAATTATAATTGCATTTAATATAAAAGTAATTTTAAACATACGTTACCTATTGCATTCTTAAATTTAAGTGCTGCTGATAAAATCCGTTAAATTTTGTTTGAGTTTTTTGTTTGAAATGCAAACAAAAAGGGATTTTACTGCTTTCTTTAAAAGTTAATTAGCTTCAAAAATCAATTTAAGATCATTTTCCTATAAAATGCGTTAAGTTTAAAATGTTTGGAAATATTTTAAGAAATAAGGAAAGTAGATCTCAAAGAAAAGTTCGTTAAATGGAAAATTCACTTCACTATTTGGAAGTTATTTTACGAAGAATTTTACAAATTGTTCTTGGTTCCTTGAGAAAAATCGCAAAATGTAAGTTCGTTAAATAGAAGTCCCACTGTATATGCATAAAATTAAATATTACTGATACTTTTTGAAAAATTAAATTTCCTTATCAAAAAATAGATTTATTAAAATAAATATAAAAATAAGGGAAAATAAATATTTTTTTTATCACATCCCATAGTTAAAAAGTTTTTTCTTAAAAATAAGTTAGCTGTAATTTTCATAAAATAAAATTAAAGAAATTCATCACATTTAAAATAATTTAAATTTAAACAGAAGTATTATACTACAAAATAAGACTCAACATTTTGTTGGGATTGTTTTTTCAACTAAAGTACATTTGTATTTAGCGACTTATATGAGGTTTCATGATCATCTTAAAAGGTCTGTTAAGCTACAAAAAGTAGAAACAAAGTTATAAACAGTTAAAAATTCATGTTTTCCTCCACTTATTCTGAATTTCCTGCATTATAATAATAATATTTTAAAATATTAGTTTTTTAAGTAACATGTTAAAATGATTAGCAAAAAAATGTTTAGAAAAAATTATCAAGAAATAACTTGGACTTGCGCAGTGGCGTATCTAGGGTATGGCAAGTATGGCTGAATGCCATGGGCGCATTATTTCAAAAAAGCGCAAAATCAATCAACATCAACGATTTTTTTACTTTAAAATTTTATTAGGTGTTTTTTCAAATATATATAGATAGATAGTTAGGGAGAATTAAAATAAAGTATACAACATTTAACCTTTTCACGTGGGCTCGAAAAGAAGGCATCGTCTTTTGAGGGACTCTTTTTGTCTCTAGGGGAGTGAAGTATGAAAGGGAACCGCTAAGCGTAAAACAAAGTAGGTGACGAGCGTCAAACAATTCAGATAAATATAATTTGTTAATGTTCATGGATACATTCACGATAAATACTAGAATAAATAAATTTAAAAAATTGCTTTGTCCTTTCTGCTGTTATATTTACGACGATTTCGGCAAAAACAAAATTTTAATTATAAAATCATAATTTAAAGAATAATGCTTAGTTTTTAATAATTATAATTATTACTCTCTTTGTGTGTGCTAACGTTTTGATACATTCCAATAAAAATATTTTTAGAAAATTTCCTAAATAATTCACATTTAATTTTCATCAAAATCCTTTTACGAAAAGTCTTTTAACCACATATATAATTTCAAATGAATTTTTAAATTTTCGAAAATGTAGCTTATCATTGCTTCACAACAAGTCAAAGCTGTAATAGAAAGAAGTTAAATTATCGCTGATATGAAATAAAGAGACAAAATATAAACTTATTATTCATTATAGAAAATTATAGAGAATTTAATTTTTTTTTCTCTTTTCAGTGTATTATGCTTTTCATTTTTTCAATTAAAAATGAAAAATAAAGCATAAACTGAACGTAAAATTATTTGAAGAAACGAAAAAAAAACTTTTTTTTCAGGTACAAACGATTATAAAATAAACAGTTTAATAATATTCATTCAAAAGGATTGTTCAGACATAAGAGTTTTAAATTTTAAAGTTCACAATCTTATAAGCAAAGAAGACATAATTTATAAGACTATTGAAACTAACTCAGAATCAAACTATAACATTGCATAAGGAAAAAAACACTGAAATAGCCTCAAAAAATTATGGTTATATATAAAAATAAAATAATTAACTAAATAAAATAATTTCAAATACAAAAGTATAGAATTAGAATATGTACTAGTATTAAGAATGTATGTTATTATGTATTAATGTAAATTATGCCATATTTCAAAGGTTTATACAGCCTGTACTATGTATGATCTTATAGCTCTTGAGTAGTATATATATCGATATAAATCAATGTCTTTTTCCTCGGCAATGCATACCGTATTTATTTAAAATCACGTACTTTTCAATAATAAGAACAGAAAACAAATCTTAAAAATATTTAATGATTTTTATTTAGAATAGTTTATTTTGATATTCATTTTAATTTAAAATAATTTACTCAAAAATATGCTTTTCGACTTAGATTATTTTACATTATTTATGTATACTTTAAAATACCATACGTTAAAACTAAAGTAAAATAAAGAAGCTGAATCTTTAAATTTAAAATATTTATCTATATGAAAAAATTAGCAAAAATATAACAGACTAAAAAAAGGAAAGGCGTTGAACGAAACTTAGGATGTTCAAAAGTAGGTGAGAAATGTAAGGAAACTTTTTCCCCTTTTCTAAAGGAAAGTGAGACCTCCCATTGTGTATCCCACTGTAACTTTACTCTCTCTTTTGAAAAAGTCCCCCGTTCTTAAACTGTAAAATGTTAAAAGAAAAACCAGAATGCAGAGAATCCATGATCCCTGACTAAATTTTTATTTTCTTTATTTTTCCACTACTGCAAGCAAAGAGAAAAGATAAATTTGTTCCTCCGCTTCGTATCACATTGCAAGACTGTAGCCCTTCTAAAAAGGCAATTATCTTTGGTGATGACCAGAGGACAGAGAAATGTGAAAACCATAGGGTGTCTCATGCTTGTAAATCTTCAGTTTCATCAGGGGTTAAAATCTCTTTGAAAAACGCTTTCCGAATCTGTTGAATAGATTTCAAAAAGAACCCCTGCTGTAAATTAGTGTAAATCCTTCCAAAACAGGAAATATTTGTCACCCATGGGGAGAATCACCTCCACAAAAGTGTGAAATACTAAAAATAGGAGGTGCCTTTGCTTGGCTCATCAACTAATTTGAACCAATGAAGCGATTTAGCAATGAATACACCCCACTATTTTGAAAAATAAAGACAGACGTAATTGTAATTTGTTAGGTGTTAACGCGCGCATGAAAAATTCTGCTCGTTCTAGTTGTTATTTCAAAATTTAATTCAAGAAAATAAATATTAAAAGTCTATTTTGGATTTTTATTATCTAATTTGATAGGTTATAGCTTTTATAATTCATTCAACTATTTAAGTGGTAGGATTTTCATCCTTGATGTAAGTAATCATTTCCTAAATATTTAAATAAATTATTTAGACAAAACTTATTAGTTAGCATTATAGGCGTTATATTTTCTAGAAATGATGTCTATATGAAGGGATGCCAACTGCTAAGTTTTCTCCGAAATATTTTATTAAGTGGTAGAGAGTTAAAAACCAAAACTTGCAAAATTTTAGATAATTTTGGTCAAATTTAAAATGCTTACCACTAGACAACTGAAATGAAATAGTGTTTAACACGAAATTTCGAATTATACATACGTAGAGGCGGAAAAAATATTATATCAAATTTGCATAAACTAAATGTCTACCGCTCGAAAAAAGTTTTCCATTAAACAGAGCAAGTTGGCATCTCTGTACATATAGATCGAGAGGGACATTTATCTCTCCCCCCCCCTTTTAATGTTATAAATTAGAATTTATAATATTTTTTAGTTTTTATTATTGCTGTTTTATGACAAAACAATTAATATGCACATTGATTTTTTTTGTATTAATAATTATATATTGTATAATTAAATACTCGTTAATGCATTATTATTCAAGTAACAAAAAAACAACAAATGTAAAATTTCAAATGTTATTGGAGGCATCATTTTTTAAATTTCCTGAAAATTAGTTGTGATAGGTAAAATTTTTTGTGTATATTAAGTAAATAACATTCATTAAGTTCAGCAGTTACCAACTACCTAAAAATGTTTTTCTTTTTATTCATTAATAGATAAATTTTGAATTTAACCACTTGTAAAAGATAATTTTTTTTTTCTTCTTTCCTTTGAATGGTTTGATTAAGAAACATGTCGTCAGTTTTTGGATTTTTTTATTTCATTTATTTATTTATAATTTTTTTATTTTTTTTCTGTACTCTAAGTTACAGAAGTATTATTCACTCACAATATTTATTATACTTTAATGCTTTAAATGTGAATTTCAATAATCCTTCTACTTAAAAATTGAAAAAAAAAAAAGAATTTTTCAACACATGTTTGTTTTGAATTTTTAAATTATATTTACCAAACTTTCTTCGAGTTATGGAGCACGCTTCCTTATTTATCGGGCACAAAATTTTGCAAATCTTTCTCCTATATTTCTTCTGTTATTTCAGATTGCTATTTTCATCCCTTTAAAAAAAATAAATAAATAAATAAAAAATAGATTAAACAAATACAAATACAAAAAATTTTTTATAAATACTAATTTTTCAATTTTTAAGTCTTTTACACTATATATCATTTACATTAGATTTATGTCACTTCATATCATATTGCTTGAAAAAAATTGGTATACTGTTTTTAAATGGTTTTATAATCAGCGAAATTATAAATGGTTTTATAATTATATAATCAACGTAAAATTGTAAAACATTATATTAAGGTTATAATATGTAGTTTATACCCAATCATTACAACAGTTTAGTAACTTGAGAAAAAAAAGTTACCAATAAAGTGATAATCACAATAATATTTATCATTAAATAATTATCTTTATTTTAAGAATATATAAAAAAAAACAATTATCATCTAATCTATTGAAAAGCTGAAGCCTGTTTAGTTATGAAGCAAACGCATTCTTATAATGTATTGTCATAAAGATGCAAAAAGTCATCTTCTCAAATATTTCAATGATTTATATTTCTCTTTTTCCTTATAAACAACTTTTAAATCTAATTAATTTTTATTAGTTTTAAAAAGTTTTTTTTTATTAAAAAAACCCTGTTTTGCAGGTTTGTCTAAATTCATATAGTTCGAATATGGAGTTCGGATTCCTGAGAAATCTAATTTTAAAAAAGTCGGATATTTAAAATTTAAATTCTCATTAACTGTTCGATCAATTTTGCTGAACTATTGTATTTTCCCGTATTAAATTACCTTCTTTTAAAACGATGTAGAAAATTTTTACCTTACAACTAAAATTTTTAAGACTATTATTAAATAAAATAATAAATATTTACTAAAAATTTTTTTTAACAATTTACACAATTATAAACGACCTTTATAATTGAGCAAAAAAATTTTTTCGCTTTGCTTGAAAATCTCTCGAGGTACTTCTCAGATTGAGATTACCCCCTATATTTTGGGTTTCAGAAATCCAAATCCGTCGAAAAAATGGCATGTATAAACAAAAACTTCAGAGAATTGTAACTTAAAATATCATACCTGCACCTATTAATTATAATATTTTAAGTCACCCCTTGAACTATTGAGATGAGAAGAAAGTGAAGATCTGATCATTAGATCAAAAGTTATCAGGGTGGTCCGATTATTTACTTTATTGTGCAATGAATGTCTAAAAATTTATAATTCAAATCTTTTAAATTTTTTGCTTTATCTTTAATTTGTTCCATTGTGATGCGAAGAGAATATTTCATTTTTTTTTTTAATTAAATATACCAGAATGTATTCTGGTCTATTTCTTTACTTTTTGCCTTTTTTTTTACTGTTAGCAAAACAATTATTTCTAGATATTCTTAAAACTAAAACGTCAATTTCCTCTAATTTATTTCTCAATAAAGGCTGCCTTATTGTCGCTATTAAGTCTAGTGTTTTGTATGTAATTATGTGTATATTTTTTTGTATTATCTGTTATTATACAATGTTTGTAAAACTTAATTATATTAAGAGCATCGTTTTTTTTATTGAACAGTAAATAAACTAACCAAAATATATCTTTTGATTGTAGATTCTCAGAGCTACATTTGTTGTTTGTGCGTATTTTTGTTACCAAATTATATTTGTAAAACTTAATTAAACAACTTGTAAGAATTTTTATTGACAATTGAAAAAACACAATAGAATCTTCTATAAATATGATAAAAAAGGTATTTTTATTTTACCAATGGAGATTTCAAATACACGTGAATGCATAACAATTAAAAAGAGATAATTTTATTGTTATATTCAATATTTATTTATTCATCAATTCGTTTTTTTAAAAAAAAAACCAACGCAATCTTTTTGCAATATTGTCAAAAGAGTTAAATGCTTCAAACAATGCTTTTATTTTGTATTGGATAAAAAAAAGGGAGAATATAAATATTTTAGGAAGGGCGCCTTTAAGATATTTGCCATAGGCGCATCTTTCCATAGATACACCTCTGAACTTACGAATAAATTGGCACAAATTAAGCAAGTTGAAATTTATTATTAAAATGCGCAATTTTGAACTTGCGAGTTGTAATAATATCGTTTTAAAAATTTGGGATTTTTAAAAATTGCAGGGATAAATATTGCAAATAATGGCCAGCATTAATGATAAAAAAAATCCCATAGATTTACATTGAAATGTGCACAAATAAAATGTATATTTATTGCATGTTTCAAGTGTTATATTAAAAATATTAGATTATTATATTAAAAATATTGGAATTTTCAAAACCATGTGGAATTGATTAATTATGACTGCTAAAAGAAAGATTGAAATTTAACTTAAAATTAGAAGAAGAAAAAAAAGTTTTTTTAAGCATGCGATATAAAATTTGAGTGTCATAATAATATAGTAAAAAAATATCAAAACTACATGGAAATGCGTAGCTCTGATTGCTGGAAAAAACTTTTGAAAAATAATTTACGTTCACAATGAAATCAGCACAAATAAAGCTCATCAAAAGTTATTTTTAAATGCACAATTTGAAACTCTTGAATCATAATAGTGTACTAAAGAATAGTATGTTTTTAATATTCACATGAAAGGCTCTCAATAATTGCAGAAAATATGATTAAAAAGTCACTTGAACAAACGATGATTTTGACACTGATAAAGCATGTCAAAAGTAAGTGTAAAAGTAATAATAATATTGTATTAAAAATCTTAAGCTTTTTAAAGCCATGTAGAAATCAGTTGCAATAACTAGCAAAAATTAACTGAAAGATCACACAGATTTATGATGGAATCTTTGTAATTTGAGCATGTTTAAAAGTCATGTCTTGAATGCACGTTTCAAAATTTTAGATTTTTTTATTTTTAAAAAGAATGTAACTATATATGTAATTATTTTTTTCATTATAATCTGGTGTTGTTGCAAGCCACACTTCAACAGTCATCATAAAGCAGATTGTGCATCCCTAATTGTGCAGGAACCACCACAATTTGAACGTGTTTGAAAGTTATGACTTGACTGCATGTTTCTGAATTTTAGTTAATTTTAGTTAAATAATTATATACACATAAATTTTAAAAAAAAATATATGTGTATATAATTATTTTTTTCATTGTGATCAGGTGATGCCACACGCCATACATTAACAGCTCGCGTGCTGCAGGTTGTGCGTCCCTAATCCTAATATGCAGGATAATATTTGTTTATTCTATACACTATTAGTTCTCAACTGTTTAAAAATACATATAAATAGACTGTTGTCCCCCAACTCTCTGAAATGTGGAATAAAGCAACCATCATAAAATTTCATTCCCTTGCAAACTCTTTCAATTCATTGAATTTATAACAATTCTGTGTTCAATGAAATGAATGTAAGCATATCTTACTGTTTATTTGGTAGTGTTTCTGTTCTCGATTTGTAATTGTTAAAATATCAGGTGTGATTGTGTTATTCGGTATAATACCAAAATTCTGGTATATTTTTCCTTTTCCAATACCTGAAATCCAATAATTTCTGCTGGAATATTTTTTTTTTTAATTTAAAAAAAAAAAAACTAAATTAGCTCTATTGAAGAAAGTTGCGTTTTTTCTTATCTTCAACAACCTGATTTTTCTTGACCGCTCCAAACTATAAATAAAAAAAAAAGAAAAAGCGATTTCCCCTCTTAGAAGTGGAGAAATACGATTGGTCTCAGATTGGTAAGTTTTTGTCATTGCCCTGTTGACTTTCACGGGTAGAATATTTTGCTAATAAATCTTAATTTTTGTGCATAGATTCTCAATACGTAATACTTCTCCAAACATTTGTCTGTTGTTCTAAACTTGCTATCTTTAATATTCAATTATACGTTATTTTAATAAAATGAATACCTTTTATCATTTCTGTTTAATTTCCTATTTGATGATATTGCTAATCGGTAAAATTTAATTCTTTAATAAAAAAAAATTGAAAAGTCATGGATCATGATTTAAAATTTTCACAGCATGATTCTCATTTATCCATTTTATGAATTACCCATCATGATTCATATTTCTGTGATTTTAAATTCAAACATCATGACTCATTTTAAGCGATACAAAAATCTCACATCGCAATTTCTTTTTAAGCTATTCATTAAATTAACACG
Source organism: Parasteatoda lunata (assembly GCA_949128135.1). Classification (NCBI taxonomy): domain Eukaryota; kingdom Metazoa; phylum Arthropoda; class Arachnida; order Araneae; family Theridiidae; genus Parasteatoda; species Parasteatoda lunata. Next base: position 119,071,962 of record OX421970.1, read on the forward strand.
ATTTTAAAATCAAGTATCGAAATATGCGTTCTCCTGATTTATAAATTACATGTTTATATTGTCTCATTTTAAAACTCAAACATCATGATACTTAATCTTGTGATTTACAGATCTTGCATTACGATTATTTTTCGAGTATTTAATACTTTGAAGTTACAAAGACCAGGGTGTAGCAAGAATTTTTTCATCAGGAAATATTGCACAAATTACTAGTACACACATATGCATGTTTATGGTTTGAACATATGAGTTTTTAGCGTGATCATGGTCACTGGTGATATTTCAAAAATTCAGAAAGAGAAGAATTATAGTTCTATTTTTATTTTAGGCAAAAGGCCTGGGTCGTTAGTACTGAGAACTTGACATGCTTCTAGCTAATGTATGAAAGAGAAAAATTTAGCATTGATAAAAATTTGTAGTGCTGGACAATACTTATTATTGTTTAAAATTATAAAATCTCCCCTTGCATAAATTTTACATTGGGTGCAGTTGGTCTCAATTGGTCCCAATAAGAACATGCACCAGAGGACCTATATTGAGGAGTCAAGATTTTTAAATATTGGTCCTAAATTGACTTTCAATGTTGTAACAAGATTCGTTACTACCTCAGACTAATATTTAAAAATCTAGGCATCCCAATGTTTACCCAACATTATAAATGTATAAAAGACCTACATAGAAGATGATATTGGTCCATTATTAAAAGCCATTCTAGGACCAATATTACAAAATATAGACTCACCAATATTGACTTGTAGATTGTTGTTTGAGGCACGTGTGTTCAGATCACGTCTATGTGGTTCTAGGGTAAAGGACCCCGTTGTGTCTGATCTAGACAAGTCATGACAATAACAAGTCGTGTGAGTTAATTAAATTTAATGGTATACTGTTTCTGAGAAAAAGACTCTTAAATAAAACTTTAAAATTTTTATGCTTGTTATTATAGCTTCAAGATGCATTTGATGTAATTGATGATACAACTTCATCTTCAGGAACTGAGACTCACTCCAATGAAAGTTATTGTGGTGACACAGAGGGAAGCAATGGTATGTCACTTTTAACATGGTGTGTAGGTAGCGTTTTTAAAAAGTGCTTAAATGTGCTAATTTCTGATTTTCGTTTTTTAAAAGCCCTTAAGGGTGCTTTTTTTCATTGAGTGTTTTTAAACAGTGCTTAATTTTCCCTTTTTGAAAAGGACATTTTTTTTACCATGTTGATTTTCACATATTATGCAAAAGCGCGCTTTTCATATTGTTCTATTCAATGTTTTGACACCACAATAACTTTCACAATGAAAGTTATTGTGGTGACACAGAGGGAAGCAATGGTATGTCACTTTTAACATGGTGTGTAGCGTTTTTAAAAAGTGCTTAAAGGTGCTTATTTCTGATTTTCGTTTTTTAAAAGCCCTTAAAGGTGCTTTTTTCATTGAGTGTTTTTAAACAGTGCTTAATTTTCCCTTTTTGAAAAGGACATTTTTTTACCATGTTGATTTTCACATATTATGCAAAAGCGCGCTTTTCATATTGTTCTATTCAATGTTTTCACACCACAATAACTTTCACAATGAAAGTTATTGTGGTGACACAGAGGGAAGCAATGGTATGTCACTTTTAACATGGTCTGTAGCGTTTTTTAAAGGTGCTTATTTCTGATTTTCGTTTTGTAAAAGCCCTTAAAGGTGCTTTTTTCATTGAGTGTTTTTAAACAGTGCTTAATTTTCCCTTTTTGAAAAGGACATTTTTTTTACCATGTTGATTTTCACATATTATGCAAAAGCGCGCTTTTCATATTGTTCTATTAAATGTTTTCACACCACAATAACTTTCACAATGAAAGTTATTGTGTTGACAGAGGGAAGCAATGGTATGTCACTTTTAACATGGTGTGTAGCGTTTTTAAAAAGTGCTTAAAGGTGCTTATTTCTGATTTTCGTTTTTTAAAAGCCCTTAAAGGTGCTTTTTTCATTGAGTGTTTTTAAACAGTGCTTAATTTTCCCTTTTTGAAAAGGACATTTTTTTTACCATGTTGATTTTCACATATTATGCAAAAGCGCGCTTTTCATATTGTTCTATTCAATGTTTTCACACTACAATAACTTTCAAAATGAAAGTTATTGTGGTGACACAGAGGGAAGCAATGGTATGTCACTTTTAATATGGTGTATAGCGTTTTTAAAAAGTGCTTAAAGGTGCTTATTTCTGATTTTCGTTTTTTAAAAGACCTTAAAGGTGCTTTTTTCATTGAGTGTTTTTAAAAAGTGCTTGATTTTCCCTTTTCGAAAAGGACATTTTTTTTAACCGTGTTGATTTTCACCACATATTATGCAAAAACGCGCTTTTCATATTGTTCTATTCAATGTTTTCACAATTCATTGAACAAAAATCCATTTTTGCTTACCGTTGGTCCATAGCGTATGAAAGCGCCAATCATTTTACATGGTTGATGAAATACTTGTGGGTCTGCATGTGTATCTACTGAGCTGGGTTCAGTGAGATTATTACTCTATCATGTGCAACTCTGCTGCATTTAGCAAGATATTCTCTATTTCAGGCTTCATTTTCCATCCTCTGATATCGAACCTAAAAATCTCTTGATCATTTTATAATGGCTAATATAATCAAGAAAAAGAGTACTTTTTTGTCAGTAGGACTGGGCTATAAATCGATATATCGCGGCATATCGATTTAACGCCTATATCGGCAGGCCGATACAGCGACTTTCATTCCAGGCGATGCATCAGATTTCTGATGCATCAGAAATCTGATTTAAGCCGTCGAGTAAAGAAGACGAACGCAAAACGATATAGCGATACAAGACACGCAAGGATCTTCTCTTACGTTCTGATGCCAACTCGCACTGTGGAAGGCGATGTTCTCGTTTCGTTATGTTGGAACGGCCTTGATTGATGAGTGGTAGAATCAGGACCATAGTTTAGTTATGAGAATATATATCGTGATCTCGCATATTCATTTTCCCGCCTCGTAGTTTTTTTTTTCTTTGTCGCGACTTGATATCGTTTCTTGTAGATTATTTTCAGTGGGACTGACTTTGTGATCGCCTTTGTTCCCTTGTTCTGAACGTAATCTATTATTGAAAAGAATATATAAAGAAGTGTTTTTTAATTAATTAGGTAAATTTTTTTATTTTATTTTTAAATGTGAAAATTAATTTTGATGTTATATGTTTAAGTAATTTTTTACATTATTGAATTTATTACAATCGGAAATCTAATTTAAGGTGCTCATAAAGAATTAAATTACAAAGTAATTAAATTTGTTAGGCTATTTTTACTTTATTTTAATTTATAAAAAACTTTTTGGATACAATTTCTAAAAATTTAATGGGTTTTTATTACTGATTTTAAATTTATAAATCTTTAGTTGTTTTTATTTTTATAAATAAAATTATAACGAAACTTATTTTTCCTTTTTTGGATTCAGACATAAGACAATCAACTTTGTTTATTCAAAAAAATTAGTAAGGTTTGCGACTTCTTCTATTCTTTTTTTTTTTTTTTTTTGTAAATCATTTAGCACTTTGTTTTATTAATGAGCATAATCGTGCTTTTTTTAATTTTCTTTCAATATTGTCAGTTAAATATATTGATAAATTTTAATTTTATTAATTTTTTTATTATTTATTTTTAAACTAAAATATCATTCGTTATTCATACATATACAAGTATTAATCTATTACCATTTCGCCATAATGTATTTTTTCGTATTTTACTTTATTTACACAACAATAAATTAATATGCAAATTAAAAACCAATGTGTCTGAAAGGAGACCAGCTGAAATATATGAGATTCCCTACTTAACAAAAGAAATTTCGCGAAAACAGTTTTTTTACTTAGCACCTAAATTATATAATAAATTACCATTTCAGTTGCAAAACATCAAAATTCATTCTTCTTTTAAGCGTGCTTTATTTCAATTTTTGATAAACATCGACGATTTAGATCTTTATTTTTCACTTTAAAGGAAGCATTTGATTTTTTATACCAGTCTTGTGCCAATTCAAATAATTTTCTTTTAATACCTTTGTTATTTATATATATATATATATATATATATATATATATATATATATATATATATATATATATATATATATATATATATATATATATATATATATAGTTTCATGTAATTTTATTTATCTTTTTCTCTTAATTTCTATTTTAAATTTATTGTATCACCTTTTGTTGTCACCTGGACAGGATTTTCCTCTTGGCGACGAATATATATTTTTTGTATTTATGTATTTGCTTTTGTTCCCAATAAAGTTTGTTTGTTTGTTTGTATTTGCGCGATCATTTTTAGAAAATCTAACATTAATATCTTTCTTAGGCATAACATATATATCTTCAAATTCATTAATTGATTTAAATCAATGTGAGTATGAAGTTTTAATAGAAATCCGACTTTCTGTGCCTTACAAGTAAATGAAATTCTAAAATACTATATCGCGATGCAGAACTGACGATGCATCATGATATAAAATTTCTTATATCGCCCAGTCCTATTTGTCAGAAACTAGTTATTTTATCATGATCATGTAAAGTCTTTTAAATTATTTTGTATTTTGTTAGTGTATATAGTTTTAAAAATATTTTTTAAGTGCTTAAAAAGTGCTTATTTTTTGTTGAAAGATTTGGCTTTGCACCCTGCTATAATTACAATTTTAAAATGTTTTATATCTCATCGTTATATTTTAGGAAACTTTAACAACAAGAAAGCATTGTATGAAATGTCATACCAGTGTGTCATAGAACATGCAGAGATTGTTGCAATTCTAATAGAACTTCTGATTCATTTTCAAAGTGAGCACTCAAATGAATGGTCTGAGTCAGCCCTACATGTTATGCAAGTTCTGAAAAAAATGTGCCAAGATTGCGAATTCAATCGAATAGTTTTATGCAAACAGGTTAGTAAGATTGAGTAATTTTCATTCATGTCATTCATCATTTTTTTATTTGTAAATGCAGGGTTACCACAGGCGACTAAAATGCACCTGTTTTCAGCGTGAGGTGACTATGGCAACTTTTTTTGCCTGAAAAGGCTAAAAAAGAATCTATTTTCAAGAAAAGGAGACTATTGGGAGGCTTTTCTGTACTCCTAGCAATGTTTTTTGGCATACATTGGGTTGACAACCTACGGCCCGCAGGATTTTATGAACACACTTAGTTTTTTTTTAAAAAAGAATAAAAAATTTTGAATTGCAAATGTGATTCATCTCTTTTTAATGTGTTCAATTCGCACAGATTTCATTGTAAGTCTATATCGTTTCTTCATTGCCTTTTCAACGGTTATTGCTACGAAATTTTGCATGATTTTTTAAAAAAACAATTTTTAACACAATATTATGCGTAAATTTGGAATTTAAGTAATCACTTTTCACAATATCTATATAGCATTTATATACTGTATAGTATTTTTTTTTTCATAAATCAATAAGGGAAAATTGTTTAGAAAAAGTAAGTTTTGTTTAACGAAAAAATTTTTTTTGAATGAATTCTAGTAATTAAAAGTATTTTTTCTGCAAATATACTAATTTTTTTATGTAAAAATTTAATGTTAGAACACTAACGCTTATATAAAAATTATCATATTTGCCACCGACTTGACTAAATGAATCATGGTATATGACAATTAAGTCATTTAATAAACGTTTAGTCATATTATTGAAAAAATTTTGTTCTTATTTAGACAACTATTTTCATGCTATAGGCTATTAAAAGAAACTATTTTGTGCATTTTTTCCTATTTCAACCCTGTAAATGAGAGTGTTGAAGTTAGTAATGTAACATTTTCCTTACTTAATAATGTAAAGAATGGTCTTCTTTAGCAAAGATTACGTTATCAGTGCTATTTGTTTCTGTAACAGGTTTTGTACTCAGCTGGGAAACGAGAATAGAAAAAAGTCAAGCAATTGTCAGGGAAATACGTAATTTTACCCCAAATCTGGGAATCGTCAGGCAATTTGGCACCCTATCAAATGGGAGGATTTCACTCCTCCAATTTCAACTATAATTTGTGCTTGCACTGTAGAGGAATTGAAAAAAAAATCAAGCTGACCCTCATTAAGTGTATCCTCGAGATTCTATTGTAATTGGATGTCTGAGTTAGGAACTTCTGCCTTGAGAATATTGACGTGTTAGATTTTTTTTCTTTTTTTTTTCTTCTTAAATTTACTTTTGTTTCTCCTTTCCTTGATTTTTTGTGATAAATTATTGTTTTGTAATATCGGATCATACATTAATTATTGGAACAAATATTTTTTTGTCTGCTATGTTTATTTATTTGATAAATATATTCTCCTTACTTAGCTTAATTTAAATGTGCAGGTATTAATTTTAAGTAATATAATATTGAAAGCTAATAAAGACCAGCTTTTTTACAAAAACCAGCTGATCTGGCCATTTTTGCAACCCTGGACTCAAAATAAATGCAAAAGCATAGAAGGTTTTCTTTATGAAAACTAGACTATCTGGTAGAAAGGAATATTTGTTCGCCCCCAAATGATATTTATCATATCAAGTGTTTTGTAGTGTGTTTATACATTAGAAGGTGGTAAAATAGATTAGAACTTATTATTAAGTGCTGCGTTTTGAAAGTCAAGTTGATTCCCATTACACATGTGCTATGCATGCATTTTTTTTTTTTTTTTTTTTTTTTGCATGTATTTTTAACATTTTTGTTTTTTTGATACAGGGAATATCATCCTTATTACTTCAAAGTTTGGGACTATCTTTCAAAGACCTGCCCTGTGATTCTATAAGTATATATATTCATGTTCTTCATTAAATGTTTTTATGAATAAGTATGTCATACACATTACTAAAATATTTTATTCATTGTATATTAAATGAATCACATGTTTAATATTTGAATTTATTTGCAGAATTTTCCAAAATAATAATAAGAATTGTGTGATTCAAATTATTATAAAAAATTTAAATAGCTTATGATATTTTAAAAAAAGATTTTATTTTCTAAGACAAAAGCTTTATTATAGAGTGTAATTTTCAATTTTTTTATAAACTAGCCTATATTTCATTATTTTTACACAAGAATTAGAAAATATTCCATAATCACAAATTGGAACTTGCTTAAAAGTATACTGATAAAAGTACTCCGATAATAAAGTCCTTAAAATTTGCAACATATACATCCTGCGAAACATTTGATTTATCTACATTTCATTCATTTTAATAACATTAAATGCACTTTAATGATGCCTGGAAATTATGTTTGAAATTGATAATTAATAGAATTTCCCTTTATACGCATTTATAAATTTTAGAATCTATTGTAGTTGAAAGAAGGGATTGAATTTCCATGTTGCCCAAACATTAAATAATTACATTTGCATAAGGGCAAAGTTTTTAGGAAATAATGTAATACATAACTGCGAACTCTACTGGTTTTTCCGATAGACTACAAGATTTTGCCAGTTTCTCCTGGTCTACTGGTTTCATAAAAATTCTCCTGGTTTTTGTATATTTTAGAAAATTCCCTAAAATTTGGTAAGTTTCCTTAAAAAATCCCTGTAAAAATAGAAATTTTTTGCAGATTATTTCTTGCTTGAATATTTAAATAAGTGTTACTAATACATAATGAAGCAAGTTTATAAATATTAGTTTAAAACTTTTTTTGTTCTAAAATGTTAAGTTCATTTTCATTCAGTATTTTCTTTTTAAATTAATTAAATAATTTTTTACTATTTTTTAAAATTAAATGCCATACTACTATTCAAAATTATCAGTAAACATAATGCATAGCATTTCAGGTTCATTTAATGTTAATCATAACTGGAAAATACAGTTTTTCTATTTTAATGACTATAAAAATCCCTAAAATTCCCTATGTCTAAAATATTTAGCATATTTTGCAACAATTATCATGAAATTTATATTATTTCGTAAAATCTGCTAGATTTTTTCCTATCTATGTTGGCAGCTATGATATTCTTTTGACCCTCATTTAATAATAAAAAATGCATAATTGTTTTTATTCTTTTTTTTTTTTTTTTTTTTTTTTTTTTTTTTTTTAATGTTTGCTCAATGACATACTTGTCATAAATCAGGAAACTTGTGCACTCTCAAACTATAATTATTGAATGTAGATTTCCTTCCATTATTATTGATTTAATTTATCAGAAATTTATTACACTATCTTATAATTATAAAGCTCTATCTGTAATAATATGATAAACTTTATTATATCATTCAAAAACTTTTACCAAATTATGATAAATGAATTTTGAAGGATGATAACAGAAAAAAGTTTTAATTTTTTTTTTTTCCGCCAGAAAATAAAATGACATACGCTAACTTCAAATATCTAATTGTTGATTAAAATATTATCCTTATATATTATAGAAATATTAAAATTTGCTATTTTTCATTATTTATTTTTTTCCCTCACCGACTGTCACGTTCTTAAATTGTTTAATGTTTGTTTTTTAATTGTTGCTTATACACTTGAACATTTTTAAAATGCTCTTATTTTGTTACGCTAGCAAAGAATTTTATTCTTTTTGATAGTCAGTATCAAATTAATAGGTGTGCATAACTTTGGTTCTTACTTTTATGTTTCATTGCCTTTCTTGTCGTTAGAAAGTTTGTTAATATTTTATTTTGATATGATTTTTTAAAAAAAAACTTTTTTTATACATCTGCTATTGTTAATATTTTCATTAGTTTATTTGTTAAAATTATTTTACTTTAAAATCTCTTATTTTCCTGTGCTGTATCCCCCTGTATGTTGAAGTTAAATTTATTCACGTAATTAAGGCTACCGCTCATCTATATATAAAGAATTTGTTTCTATACTCTTTGTAAATAGAATTGGATTCTCAAGGTTATGTGGTTTTTCCACTCCTCTATACTTTTCCCCTCTCTATTACCATGTTATCTGCAAATCTATTTTTTCCCATGCCAATATATTTCCATTTCTATTCTGAAACTTACTACCATAGTTAAAAAGCAAGATTTTCTGTAACCATTGTAAAAAGAGAGGGAAAATTGCTATCCTTGAGACACCTATTGCATTTACTAAGAAGTTCATGATCTTTATATACAAATAATTTGTTTCTACACTCTTTGCAAACAGAATTGGATTCTCAAGGTTATGAGATTTTTCCACTCCATACTTTTCTTATCTCTATAACCATGTTATCTGCGAATCTAGTTTTTTTCTCATGCCAGTATATACCAATTTCAACTTTGAAACTAACTGCAGATTAGAATAAGTTTCTTTTCTGAAAATTAATCTATTCAGAAACTTACTGCCATGATAAAAAAAAAAAGCAAGATTTTCTGTTACCATTGTAAAAAGAGGGGAAAGTGTGGAGATAGGGAAATTGGTATCCTTGAGACACCTATTCTATTTACTAAGAGATATGAGGTTTTTGTTAGTACATATCATACATTTGCGAAAAGTTTCGATAAGTAAATTTAGATTTTAAAAAAATCTGCACAGAATAATATTTTCCAGTTTTCTCTTTAAAATTTACCATAAAAATATGGTATAAAACATTATTGATTTTATTCTATACTTTCATTTTTAAGTTATAAACAAATTGTGCAGAGCATAAAATTTCTTATGAAAAATAGTTATCTTCTATTTCTTTGGTTTGTTCAGAAAAACCTTGTGCATTTTTACTATTCATTTTCATCTAAAAAAGATGTGTTTTTATTGCTATTGCATAGTGTTTAATTCCTACTCTATGATAAAGTTAATTTACTTATAATATTTGAGTTTGCTTATGTGTGTTCATCAATAAAAAATTAATGATTAAAATTAAAAGTATGCTATTTTTACTATTGTTTGCTAAAAAAGATTCTATTAATTTTTTTCTCTCTAAATTATATATTTTTTTTATTAAACAAACTATATCCTATATTGGATATAACAACTAAAAATTTAATAATTTTTTTAAAAAAATAAATATTAAGACTTCTAATTATCCTACTTCATGCTCTTGATTCTAAGCTATAAACTTATTATATGAAAAGACTGCTTCAGATCAGATTTCAAAAGGTTATTTCTTGGTTCATACAATTTATTAAATTATACTTCTTAAATTAACATTTAGTGGAACCATCACTTGATAAAATATTTTAGCAAAATTTCACTTTACGTTTTAACTTAATATTTTCTCTTAATTAGATTACCAAGCAGTGACAATGGAACTTTTTGTGATTTTGTCAAAATGTAGAATTTTGGCTGCTGATTTGGAGATGCTCATCAATTTTTTCAAATATCCCCATGCACCTCTGGTAAAATATTTCTGCTATTTTACTTATTCTAAAACTTATGAATGCTTAAAATTTATAATATTTATTTATTTTAGATGAAATAAAATTACATTAAAATAATGCAAATAAAGTGAAAGATTTTAGATTTCAGAATATAAAATTACAGTTATCAAATATACTAAAACCAGTGACATACTTTGTCAAATTAAGTACCAGGAATTAAGTTTAACCAGAGTTTATGTTATTTTTGGTGTAATTCTCCCCATTTGTATGTTTTACTATATCCTTCAAATTCAATTATTTCATTTATCACATTAAATTAATTATTTTGTTACATTTAGTTTAAAAATGTTTCATTTTTAATTTAATTACATTAAAGGTGGCTACTAATAGGTATACAACTATGACTATTAGGTATACAACTATACTAATATAATGGGTACTAAATGCCAATTTTTGATGAAGAAAAATTGATATTTTTTTCCCTTTCCACATTTTGGTATCTTGAAATTTCTAAAGTCTTGTGTTATTTATAGGATTGACTAAAAAAATTTATATTTATGACCTGACTTATTTCAATGGCAGAAAAAATTTATAATTTTAAAAAAATGGTCTGCTTTGTTTTTTTAATTGTATAAATATTTTTAATCACCCTTAAAAAACCTCTCATTTAGTTTTGTCACTTATTTTCATCAAATTCTGAGTGAAGATATGTCTTAAATTATTTATTTAAATACTAAGTTTTAAGTAATTCCAGCCAAAACTTACTAATAACAAAATGTATAACTATGTTGTTTTTTTGAGTGATGGGGTGGTATAAAATCTTTTGCGTGTATATATATATATATATATCCTCATGATGTTCAACAGTGTGTATAAGGAAAGTTAAAAAAAAAAAAAAAAAAAATCTAGATAAACAGTCTGATTTTACTGAACTATAAATATTGTTAAAGGGAATAAATATAGCTTTATGATAATGATCATGTCTATACCATAAGAATATATTTTGACATTCTTATTTAATTGCAAATCATATGTAATAAGATTAATTTATTGAATTGCATTAGTGTAAAATTGAAGTAGTTAGTATATGTATTCAAATTTAGTGTATTTCATCAATAAACTTAAAACTGAGATTTTAAGATAGTTACAGTGCAAAATTCAAACCATTTACTTTTCTCCTTGTTTTGTGTTTATCAATAACAAACAAATAACAAAATTTACATTATGTTTTATTTGAATTTTTCCAGAAAAGCTTATAAATAAAACATTTTCTTATGCATTTTTTACTTTTTAATATATATATATATATATATATATATATATATATACAGTCGAACCTCTATTTAACGAAGTTGCTAAATCCCGAAAAAAGTTCGTTATATGGAAAATTCGTTAAATAGAAAATCACCTTTTGAAATACTTACACAACGTAAAACAGGTTTTAAATTCATAAACACTAGAAATAATTAAAATTGCTATTGATACACCTTTATCTTGTAAATTATTATCTATTATTTATTTTATAAATCTTAACCATAAAAGAAATCTGCGAATAAATTAAGAATAGAACAAAACATTATCCAGTTTTATACTATCATGCTACATATATTTTCCACTGAATAAAAATGATGAATTTTTATAGATTAAAATTATTGCTGCATTTATTATAAATGTAATTTTAAACATACATTTTCACATGCATTTTTAATTTTAATTGCTACTGATAAAGTCCGTTAATTTTGTTTGAGTGTTTCGTTTGAAAAAGTGTTTTTTCTCAAAATAGGCCTCGCATTTTTGTTATGCACCAAAAATTCCTTCAGGCGTATTCTCCTCAAACTGCAATCCACGTCAAATTGTTTCAAATGATTTTGACATTTCATCATATGAAGGTTTGCTAATTTCTTCACCATTTCCGTCTTCATCTTCTTCGGCTTCCTCACAATTTATGGCTGTTTTGTTTTTATTTTTCACACCGTCCAAAATATCTGATTCAGTTAATGTTTCGGTGATTTGAGCTACAGAATCAATAGAAAGAAAATCATTAATCCGTACATCATCATTTTCTTTTAGCTGTACCCACATTTTTTTAAGCTCTTCTAAAGGAAAACATCCTCGTCCTTCGTACTTTCCAAATTCTCAGCGTTGACAAAGAATCCAGCTTTAGCAAAACTGTTACAAATGGTATGATCTGTAACATCATAGTTCCATGCTTTAGAAATTTCTGTTATGCTTTCTCGCAAATTGATCTTTGGCATAGATTTCTTATTTTCAACTATGCCATATTGATAACTTTTCGTATAATTCTTTTTCAGTAGTGCTGTTTAAAATTTTGAATCACCCCTTGATCCATTGGTTGTAGCTTCGATTTAGTGTTTGGAGGCAAGTAAAAAACTGTAACGTTTTTCAGTTTTTTTTTTTTTTTGTTGATTTCCTTCGGGTGGGCAGGGCAATTGTTGAAAATTAGAGCAATTTTGCGATGCTCTGCAATCATAAGTTTGTCCAACTTTTGAATCTATTTTTCATAAATTTCTGACGTCATCCATGATTTTTTGTTGAATTCATAATCAACCTCCAAAGATTTTGTGCCCTCAAAGCATCTTGGAGTTTTGCTTTTTTCTACAATTAAAGGTTTTAATTTTTGATGGCCAGTCATATTTGCACCTAGCATGATAGTTATTCTTGCTTTGCTATTTTTTCCACCAAAGCATTTTTCATTTTTAAATGTTAAGGTCTTTTGAGGCAAACATTGAAAAAATAAAGCCGTCTCATCAGCATTAAAATTGTTTTCCGGCTTACAATATTTTAAAATTTTATTAAGAGTCTCTGCAATCCAACTTTCACTATCTTTAACATCGACGTCATTACTTTCACCAGACATAACTTTTCCTATAATTCCCTGTTTTTTCTTAAACTTGTCAAGCCATCCACTACTTCCTCGAAATTCATCGTGTCCCAATGCCTTTGCAAATTGCATTGCTTTCTCGGTTATTAAAGGTCCAGAGATCGGCACGTTTTTATCTCTCATTGCGCGTATCCACTTCAAAACTGCCTCATTCACATCTTCATATACATATTATTTTAAACGTTTTGAACAAGCATTCGGTAAATCATTGTTTTCAATCTTATCAATGTTTCTTATTATCATTGATAACTTATTTAAAGGAATACCAAATTTTGAAGCAATATCTTTTTTTTTCACTCTTTTATCCTCCTCTTGAAAAATTAAACTTTTTTCTTTAATGGTCAGTCACTTTGGCTTTGACATTTTTCAGCCCCAAGAACAGGAACAAGCAGCACTCTGATCAGCAATCTAAAAACAGGAGGCTACTTAAAGAACGGAGCTCTACTGAGTGAACAACCGGAATGCTGAAAGTTTTTCTAGAAGGGAAGTGAACAGTGGGGATGGGGATAAAGACACAATGAAGCATGGGACATGTCAATAAGGGACCAGGGACCAAACATTTTGATGACCCATTCCCTCTATCTTCTCTGCTCATTTCCTACTCAAGGAATTTGACCATTTCCCCCCTTTTCTAGAGGTGTTGCATTTCTTGTATGAAATGCAAACAAAAAGGGAAAGGGGTTTTACTGCTTTCTCTATAAGTTAAGTGGATGCGAAAATCAGTTCAAAGTCATTTCCTCCATAAAATGCGTTAACAAGTTTATAATTTTCTCAAATATTTTGGGAAATAGGGAAAAAGTAGATTTCAAAGAAAGAAAAAAAATTCGTTAAATAGAAAATTCACTTCGCTATATGGAAGTTATTTTGCAAAGAAATTTCCAAAATGTTCTTGGTTCCACGAAAAAATTCGCAAAATATAGAAATTCGTAAAATGGAAGTTCCTTTAATAGAAGTCCGACTGTGTATATATATATATATATATATATATATATATATATATATATATATATATATATATATATATATATATATATATACCCAACAAGCACACGACTTTTGGGCTAGTGAAGGGACAATGTCGGCTCTCCTAAATTGCCATTACGGCGGGCTTTTCATCGCCGTATCGGTTCCGTTAATATAGTGAAATCTGGGCCAAAATGAGGGCCAGTGCATGGCAGTTCAGGCAAACTTCTGGCAATCGTTAAAGGACCGGAACTACTTTGTTGCCTCTGGATTGCTTTGCCATTTATGCCTGTTAAATGCCGGGGGAAAAAATTTTTTTTCACTGAATAAAGAGAAAATTGCCGTAAAGGCTTTTATTGTACCGTTATGATGTCTTTTTTGCCTTTTTATCAAAAGCTGAATACGTTCACTGGCGCACGTCGTTGAATCGCTTGCCGTTAAGGCACCTTAACTGTAGGCTGATTAGAAAAAGTCTATGCCGTTTTCGCCCGTGTCGCGCCTTTATTTCAGATGCTTAGGCGAACTTCTTTGCCTTATTTGCTGATATACCACCCTTAACTCACCTCAAACTTGGCTCAATAGAAAACTTTAATGCCGTCCTTGCCGGTATCACACCTTTATTTTAGGTGTCTCGGCAATTTTTTTTTTTTTGTCACTTACTTGCTTTTATTAGAATTTTTCGTAGCTTTAAACTTGTAAGGCTTTTTGCTGCATGTTGTTGATAATTCTTATTTAGGGAGCCTAAATTGTTTTGTTTCACTCTGCTGATATCAGCGATAGTAATTTATTGTATTTTAACTTCTTATATTGCTATAAAACAATAACTGCCACTACATGCAAAATTTTTTATGCTAATATAAAAAGCAAAATGGTGGGAAAAATTTGTTTAATTTATAATCAATTATCATCCAATGAATCTCCTTACAATAAAATACTTTTTTTTTAAATTTAATTTTAATCAATTATAAGCGCTATCACTTAAGAGTAAAAGCATATAAAAACATTTTTTTAGAATTGAGTGCTTTAACTGTTTTAAACGTTGTGAGATAGGTGAAATTAAGTACAAATTTTTATTTTAAAACATAATACAACACAGTATATAACTTATTTACGTTTTGAAAATAATGCTTATATATTTAAAACCTACAACTACCTTTTCTTGATATAAACTTACACACTAAAGCTTATTTATCCTACAATTATAAGCCCATTTATCAATTCATTAATTTTATTAAATATTAGATAAACAAAATATATCTTAAATATCTTTTACAAAAAAAAAAAAAAAGTGTACCTGTAAATAGTATAAAAATTTTAAATAAATAAAGCAAAGTTTTAACAATAAAATGCTTAAAGTATAAAATAAAATATGATCTTAAGAAAAGTTTTTTTATTTTATTTCCAAACACGTAATAAAATCAATGCAGCAATTCTAAATGACAATAATTATTTTAATTACAGACTTCGCTCAATAGTTTACAATAATTCCAGGAGCTATACTTTTCAATGAATCTAGTTTTCCTGCAAAAAATAAAGCAATTTATTTTATAATACATATAATAAATGTTTACAGAAACAAAATATTAACAAAAAAATCATTGATTTATATCAACTGATTTTTTTAAAAGCTATTAAAACAAGCTGAATTGTTTTCTTAAAAATTATTAATTTCATTATAAAAATATGCTATAGAATTTAATTAATAAATAAATTTTTTTTAAAGGTCTGATTTCAGTGATAATGATGGTATTTCGCTATGAAATAATGAAAGAGATATGCATGTAAATTATTATAGTCATACATCCCTTTAATAATTATCCTTAGGAAAAGTATTGATTTAAAGAAATAGATTTGGAAAAAATAAATTACTTAAATAAACTGATCATTTAACTATTATAAGTATAAATGCTTTTCATACTATATAACTAATAAAAACATTATTTAGAGTATGTTTATTTCAAGTCTTTTTTTTTTCATTAATAAGGTTATTTAGTAAGAAATGGTGAGAGGGATATGCAAGCAAATTATTATTTTTAAAATAGATCAACTGCCAAAGAAACATATTAAAATTATTCACATTTAATTTTTTTATTATTTAAATGCAGTTCACATATATAGCTCATAGATATCAACACTTACTCTACCCAAAGTAGCTTAAATTTTTTTTTCAACAATGTAGTCTGATCTAAACTAACTTAATCTGCTTTAGATATCAAATTGAAAAATAGTATCACAAACTTTAACATTCATTAGCAAATTGAGAATGAAAAACATAACTATGATTCTATTTATTCAATTAGTCTTGTAATAATTAAATAATTTTAACCATCTTAGTTTGAAATGTGAACTATTGTAGCAAAAATAATATTTTAAAGTACTGTTAAGTATTATGAAAACAATTCATTCGATGTTTTGAATGATAAATATAGAAAAAGTCTTTTTTTTTAAACGATTTTCTTAAACCCTACAATTTATTAACAATATTCACATTATATTTCATTTTATTTAATGCGACATTATACTAATAACCAAATTACTGATAAATTATACATTTATCAGTTAACTGTAAAAATTTTTTAAAAAAAGTATAATTTGCTCTAAATATAAATTTTTTTAATTCCAGAAACAAAGCTTGAATAATTTTTCTTATTCTAGTATTAATGAGCAATTCGTAACAGTTTGAGATCGATAAGTAGGAAGTGTTAATAGTACTTCTGTATTAAAAATGACCAGTATTAATTATTTATATTATTTTTATACCAATATTTATTTAAAATCTGCAATTAAATTCGCGACATCTTTAATAAATTACTTTTAAGTGGGATTTCAATAATTTTGAAAGAAAGGCAAAGTAAATATATGTGTCTTAGCATTTATATTCAAAAGTAATTTTCTGCTTCAACTATTAATTAAAATGCTATAAAATATATATGATATATTGCCTTAAATATATAAAAATTTGTATTATGTTAATGGATTAAAAATTATTATGTTTCATAAAATTTAATTTCATACTAGTATCATAAGTTATACAAAGCTAAATAATAACATTAAGCAAATAATATTGAAATATAGCATTTCTATATTACAGGCAAGCGAGGGAGAGAATCATTTTTTATGGTATCACTAAAATAAAATTTAAATGCTGAATGTTTATTTTGCTTGCTAAATAAATCTGTATACTTAAAGTATTCAGTTCTTTCCTTTTTTATTAGATATTTTGTTAATATATTTAAAGAAAATAGTGGATATTTTTAGTTGTTTATTGAAAATATTAATTAATAGTTAAATGCTATGAAAGACTTTTAATTGGTTCGGTTAATTTCAATTGGCTTAAAAGAATGTCCCACATATTGTATTAAAAAAACACAAAAAACACAGATTAAAAAAAAACTGGTTTCCTTCCAACCATGGGGGAAACTAAGGTAAAATATAAATTTATTTCTTACCATCCTTTTTGTTGATTTTTAGATTTTGAGTTTTATCTTCATTGCTGATCTTCCATTCTGACTCTCTATGAAAGAAAAAAAAAATTATAATTAGAATATGATAGTTGTAAAATCAGTTAAAACAAAAACAACAAAATCAAAACATTTAAAATAAAACTGTTTCTAAAATCATATATGAAGATTAATATAAATATTTTTATTTCAGATATGGTATATGACAATAAGTTTATTGTTTACCATTTATCTTGTTTACACTCTAAGCATGTGGTGTGTTAGAGGAACTAAATGTGAATTGGTAAATTCAATGAAACTTAACACAAGCTTGCAGGTGAATACTTTCAGCCCAAATTTAGAGAAGTTGCATTAGCACAAAAATTTCAAATTCATGACGTGCTTACAAATTAAAATCTTAATGTGGGCATCAAAGTTTTTAATTTTTTTCATGCATTTTTTTAAGTAAAAAATATTTGTTAAAATAATTGCGTTAATACGAATATTATATGCTGGTGAAAAAACGAAATGTTAGATAATATTATCATTTTAAATAAAATAACGAAAAATACTTCGTTATTCATTTATAACCTTATGTAGTTATTTTAACAGTAATAAATAATTTCTTTTAAAATTTTGTTTTCTAACTAGTTAAAAAAATAGAATGATAAAAAGCAGAGAAAACAAATACTGAATGATGTAAAATTGTCAGCACATTTTTTCACGTTAAACAAAAATTTATGCATTCATAAAGAGCATTTTCCATTTAATACAAAACATTATTAAGAAATTACTAAACTCAATAAGAATATTGCAAAAATATCAATATAAAAGCTTATATGAGTAATAAAAACACTTGTTATTAATGAAGACTGTGTTAGAGAAATACATAAAGTGAACTTAATTTTGATAAGCACAATTATTATTATATGCGATTTAATAAAAAAAATATTAATATTTTTAAAAAAATATGTTTCTTTAAAACTTTAAACCATTAATTATTAATTATTTTAAATTATACAAATTATCCAAAATGTATTCTGTACAAATACATGAATTAATTAAATATATTTCGGAAAACATGGGACATAAAATTCATGTCACTGAGACAAAATATCGTTTCATTATATGCTTACCTTCTTTTCTATTAATGGCTGTTGTTCATAAGGGTATAACTGTCGTAAGTCCTGTCGTCAGCATCTTGATGTTGTCATTGTTCGTCATGTGTTTCCATGAAAGTAAAAGAATGAATTAGAATATAATTGTAATAAAAATAGTTAAAAATCAACAAAATTATATCTGATTATGACTAATTTATATTTTATAATTTATGTTAAAAACAAATTTTTTGATTTAATTGAAAGAGAAGGATCATATATTAAGAGCACGGCAAATATTTTTATTTTTAGTAAAATATATATAATAGTAATAGTAAAATATATAATAATAATAAGTAAAATATTTTTCTAACATAATAAAGTAGTTTTTAAAGCGAAATATTTTTTTTTTATATTCTAATTTAGAAAATGAATAAGATATGTATGAAAAAAAAGATATGGGAGCTAATTAGAATTAAAATAATAAATAAATAAAAGAAATAGATAAATACAAAATAAACCACTCAATTTTAGAAATTAAATTCTTTGATTTTTTGAGGAAAGTTTCAATCAATTTCTTGATTATATATTTCCTCTACGTAGTTATCATCATAAATATATATATTTTCATTAAACAATAAATTAAAGTTACTTTTTTGTAGAAAATATGTCAAGTATCCATTTATGAAAATACTTTTATAGATTGGAATATGCATTGTTTATTTAGAAAAAGAGGGCAGAGAAGGAATTTCTTAATTTTATAATAAATTTAATCGTAAAATAAAATGAAAATTATTAATTAATATAAAAAATATAAGAATTATTATTAATTAATTAATATAAAATAACTTAATACTTAAATATAAAAATTGGAAATATTTTACCTTTACATCAATTCATTGAATGCAAAAAAAAAAAAAAAGACAGAAAGAAAAAAATATATATATAATATAAGTGAGAAACATTTGCGAATCGACAAAACAAAAATTAGAAATATGGTCCGTTTAGTTTAGTACAAAAAAGTTAATATGTTGAGGTTCAAAACAAATAAATTGTTTATAAGTATATACTTTTTTAAAAAATTCACATATTTCACATTTCTTTGAAAAATTGACATTATTTTTTAAAAAAAATTTATGATTTGTTTGCTATACATTCAAAATCTTTCTACCCTTATTAAGAAAACGCATTATTTGAAAACATAATTCTGAAAATACTGCTAATAATTCTGAAAATAGCAGCTAACAGGGAAGCATAAAATTAAATATTCAACTACAATATAATATTACAAAACATAATTACTTAAATCCTTGCTAATAACATAAAAATGTATTAAATTAATTATGAGAAACTATTTAATAAATAAGTGGGGGGAAAATTTAAAAATACATGATCTGAAGAGCAGAAGTTGTTACTTACTTGTTGTACTGTGGAGCAACGACTCTACGCTTGGGGAAAAATAAAAAAGACCCCTTTAGAGACAAGGAACTACATTTATCTCCTTTTTTAGATTTTTTTTCGCCAAACGAGTCTTTTAGCACATGTAAATAATCTAAGACCACCTACGGTGCAGCTTTTTGTTACTTGAAAGGAATGTTTCTCAGAATTGGTGGGTAAGGAAGAAAATGTGCTTCCTCCCTTCTCTTCCCCAAATTCTGACTTCAAGGACTTCAAAAATACGTATCCGGTGATTTCAAATAGTAATATGTTTCAATGATGGCTTGAAATATTAAAGACAATTTCTGGTGCTCATAATAAACAATAAATATGCAATCACCAAAACCTTTTATTGACCATTAACGATAAGGAAGCTCACTTAATGAAATAATTCGAGTACTTTTTTTTAGAAAATTTTTTATACATATATACTTTGAAATAATGCTTACATAAATGTTTTTATTAGCGGAGCAGTAAATTAGAATCTCGTTTCTTTATAATGAACAGTGAAGCTGCCGTTATTAATCACGTTTAAGTAAAAAGACCATTTATTAGTTTTCATCCACTTTTTATATAAAAAGTACAAAAAAAAGACGTTTTTCTCTTTTTATGAAATTATTTTTTATATAAATAATGAAGCATTTGTCTTTAATTGAGAAAATTTATTCACATTAGCAAACTGACTGTGTATAATATAATATTAGCATTTCACATTGTGAGTTCGTAAAAAATGTATATTTCCTTCTCAAAGTATTTATAAACTACTTTCCATGTTGAATGAAAATTTTGTTTTTTATTTCTTTTTTTAATGAATGAAGAATGGGTTATTTAATTTTATCCATTTAC
This sequence comes from Parasteatoda lunata, assembly GCA_949128135.1. Classification (NCBI taxonomy): domain Eukaryota; kingdom Metazoa; phylum Arthropoda; class Arachnida; order Araneae; family Theridiidae; genus Parasteatoda; species Parasteatoda lunata. The sequence continues at coordinate 119,092,919 of OX421970.1, forward strand.
ATTACAAAATAATAATTATAATTTTGGTTGAAAGCTAATGATCACAAAAATATAAAAGCCTAAATATCAATTGCTACATATTCATAGTCTTGGATACAAGAATTAGAGATTACTCTATTTCCAACTTAATACTTTATGTCATTTAACTGCTTCATAAGAATAATGATGTCCTTTTAATTCTCTTACGGATGATATTTAGATTACAAAAGTCTATTTAGCTATACAAGTTTATTTTTTCTATGGCGTTAAAATTCACGATTTTTTAATTATTTAACAGAAAAACTTGTTTAACGTTACTTTAACTTTAAAACTTTATTTTATTTACGTTTAAGGCAACGACATTGATTTTAGAAATTCATTATTAGTTTGCACGCAGTTTTTAAATATGCATAGAAATTTTTTAAAGTAATAACAGTTTTCATTTTGCTATTACAGTGGAAAGTCGCGTATCCGGAATCGGCGGGACTTCCCCAAGTCTGTATATTCGATTTTTCCATATAATAGACCCCCAAGGTAAACAAAACTTAAAATGATCTGAATCTAAGAAGCAAAAAATTAAACATTATTTTTCAGGCAATAATGTTTTAGTATTAGAATGATAACTAATCAATCAAAAACAAAATATTAGAAAATAAATAATTATTGCTATTATAAAAATAAATATAGAAAACGAAAAATATTAATTGCTCTCTCCGCCATTTTGAGCTAGAACGATTCAAGCAAGAAGGGGAAATTCCCGTCATTCACTAAGGTAAGGTGGGTAGGTGGAGAAGAAAATTCATTTCCTCCTTTCATTCAAGTTGAGGGCGGGGCAGTGAAAAAATTCTTATTTTCTCTCCCATCAGTGGCTATCAATCAAGCATAAAGGCGTGGCATGCTGATTGGGTTCTCTTTATTTTTTCTTGTGTGACTAAAGGGGATTCCCCTTCCACTTTAACGTTTGTTGTGTTTACACTTTTTCAAAGTACTTTTTCTTTCTATAACACTCTAATAAAAAGGTTGCAGGAAATGCCTCTTTTACTAGCCAGCTGCATAGGAAAGAGGAAGTGGAGGGGACTCAGTTGTGCTCCTTTGAAAACAAATCTCCCCCCCCTTTCCTGCATTCCAAAGGAGGAGCTTCACTAACGGTATGGTCTTGGTAGATCTTCTGTTCCCCTTTCTGTTGATTTATGGGTTCAATGCATAAATCACTAGAAGCTAAGAAAAGAAAAAACCTGTCAAGAGACTTTTTTTTTTTTTTAAGAGAGGGAAAGGTGAAGAAATGTTTGTTTATTTTGATTGTTAAAAAGTGTCCGGGAAATTGACTCTTCCGTAAAAGGGACGTCCGGATATGGGACGTTACACTGTATTTGCATAATTATAAGTTGTAAGAAAATTTATTATTTTTTATTTTATCATTTGAAACTTTATTCAATGCATAATTAAAAACTACCTTTCCATTTTCGGTTTAAAAATCTTTTGAATTCTACAAAAATAAAAAATAAAAATTAAGAGGCTTTGCCCTTTTCTTACTCCGCTCACCAACCCCCGTAATTGCTTATCATTCATCATCGATTTTTTCTTTATTTTCTTAAACTGCAATATTTTTCACAAAACACAGAACATTTTATTTTCAAAATATATAAGTATTGTAGCTCTATGTAAGAACATTTTTTTAATAGTGATGAAATAGAGGATTTAATACATTTGAAAAATAATTATCTATACTTGAAAAAAATATTTCACTTAAGTAATACGGATTGTGTAACTCAATGAGAAAAAATAATGAGAAGTAATTTTATACATTAACGAAACTTATTAAAGCTTAAACAGGGAACGGTTTTTATCGTTATTTATTAAGCTTATAGTTTTTAAAAATGTGAAAATAAATATTAAGAGTGATATCAAGCAACACACAAAACTGCCTCTCTTTCGCTACTTTTGATTGACTACAACTTCAGCGCGAGCATGTAAATTAAAGATCTTCTGAGGAAAAAATACATTTTCTACAACAATTGATGAATAGTCAATATTTGAAACCAAAAACTTGAAGAAAGACATCGCGAATGACTATTAAATTTGCAATAGCTTTCAAACAAATTGGAATTTCAAAACAAATTTCCTGTTAAGCTTACACATAAATCCACCCTTTCAGCAAATTAAATTTTAACTAAGTTACCTTTCAACGGACTTCACAAAGAAAAAAGTTAATTACCGCACTCTATGATAATGATATTTCTCCTAAACAAAACCATAACTCTGATAATAAAACAAAAATATATACCTTATTTAAACCATTCATTTGGTAATTTTTCTATTTAAATGGTAACAGTTTACCGGATATTCTAGCTTTCAAAATTAAAGCTTTTTTAACCTCACATTTATTAAAAAATACAAAACTAAATACTAGTAAATTTTTCTGAATAAATAGTTTTTATACCATTTTCTAAACTATCGTGTTAAAATTACCAAATTTTACCACATTTATTGAATTTCAACTCATATTATAAAATCTAAATTTTTTATTTTAATCGAAAACATTACCAAACCTCTTCGATAAAAATTACTGAGCTTTTTGGTGTTCCCATAAGGCCAAAAATAAGGTAAGTTTCACAATATTTTGGTAGTTTTGATCAAATTTTCTTTTCTAGCAAACAAATCGACCTAACGTAGTATTTTTATTTTATTTTAACAGTTTCAACTTAACTATCGAAATCTAAATTTTCTCTGTATTTTCTCTACAACTCATCATAACTTTAAACAATAAATTTTATCATTTTTGCGTAGTAAAACAAAATGAAACGTAAAAAAAAGAGAGAAAAAAAACTGCATATAAAGCAATAATAAAATTACAATTAATTTTCGAACATATTTGAATACCGGTGTTGAGTTCATAATCAAAACTAGCCTTTACAGCGTGTTAAATTTCAACTTAGTATTTGCATTTCTGTGTTCTACAGAGCTGCCCGTATGGTATGTTTTACACCAAATTTTGTAGTCAATAATTCTCAAACAAATAATCGAATAATCATTTTTCTATTTCATTGCACTCCCTGTGCCTTTTTCTACAATCTTTCTTAAATTTATTTTATAATTGCCGTTGAACAGTCGATCCAAATGATGCTGTGTGGCCTTGATCGTTATGTCCCTTCATTAACCGCAAAAAATAATAGGCTAGAGTAGTACTAATTTTAGCAGTACCAACCTATAAGTTATATAAAGCATTAAAGTGAAGCGGAATGTATAAAGCATTAAAGTGAAGCTCTCTCCATTTTGAAGCCCTCAATCAAAGTTGCCTTACTAATTAATCAAATAAGATCTTAATAGTAATTCTAAAATTATTATTTTTTAAATTTAGAGTTTATTAATGTACCTATTTTTTTTTAATTTGCTTTTGTAATTTTCCCCACCGATCGAAACACTTTTGTTAGAACATTTTGTTTTTGAAATTGAATTTTGAGCTGTAAAAGATTTTTACTCTGTATTACTTACGTTAAAACTGTTTTATAAGTAAACTGCAAAATATAAGAATTTTGAGTTTTTGTGTTGTTATACTTTTATCAGTTCATTTATTTTTTTATTTTTTTAGAAAAAAAAGCAATTTAATGGAAAGATAATCACAAATGAATTAAAAAAGTAATTTCATTAAAATGTTACATAATTAAAATGATCAGCAATATAAGTAAAGAAGTAAAAACTGAAATTGATGTTTAGTGGAGATCCATACAAAAAGGAAACAAAGTGCTGAAAAAGCCTAAAGCTTCTCAAGAACTATCACCAATAGCGAGGTATGAAAAACGCATAACCAGACATAATAAATTTTTCTTTTTACCCTACAGAAAGGGGATCCACAGCTGCACCTACTCAACAGCTCATCCCTATTCAAAGCAAACTGCAACTTCTTATTCTAAAATAAACGTATGTACTTCTTCTAGTAATCAATATTTAAATATCATGAAGGCATGAAGGTCACATTAGTATACTTACAATTTTTTTTTAATTCCTAAAATTGCATTGGGTAAAATTGATCATTAAAATCTTTATGATTCTTACTTTGAAATTACATTAGAATAATAATACATAATGATTAATTCATATTGATACATAAAAAACTTAACAATTTTAGATGTCTAGTTCTTACCACATACAAAAGTGTTTCAACTACAAACTACTAATTTTAGAGCATTCATACCAAAAAATATTTAAATTATTATAATTTGATCGTTAACTAGTCTGAGCAACGAGGAGGTAGTGGATAAAATTTGTATCTGTTTTTATATAAATAATTCGAAATAATATTTTCATTCATGTTTTTTAAATACTCTATCATTTACCAGTCTTGTCAATGAAAACACCAATAAAAATGCATCATTAAAGCTTGCAAATATTCTCATCAACAACATTGTTATTTGTTCTACAGCTATTGTTTAAGAGTTAATCTGCATATGTTTCTTAGGACGTCACTAAATTATTTTCCTTCTTCAGTATTCATATTTATATAAGAAATGAAGCTAAGACTAATGACAGTAATTACGTATAAATAAACCATACAGGAATATAAAAACACTTTAAGGTAATTTCATGTAAACATATTAAAATCACTCGCTGATGAAAAGAAAAAAATTCAGTCAGGGAAATCCTCTGACCAATCCTAAAAATTTCCTTTCATATGAACTTGGAAATAAAAAGGCTGCAGTGTTCACCGAACTTAATACATGCTGTTTCTTTATATCAAATAAATTTTTAATAAATTTTTCTCTATATCAGAAAACTGAAAGGGACACCGCTTGTTTTGGGAGTTTAACTTAACGTTTGCTATTCATTTTGTATTTCTGCTCAACTAGGTACTATGAGACTTAAAAACTGTAAATTACTAAGGTGTGTAGAAAACTATACAAGGATTGCAATGGAATAAAAAAATTATCATTCGATAGTTAATTTGTGAATTTGTAACTGCTAAACTTGATAAGCGAGAAAATATACCATAGCCAATCTACAGGCTGCAGGAATGCAACTAAGTTGAAATTGGTTATGCTGAAAGGACCAACTTTGATTATAAACTTAACACAGAGTTGTTGTTTTTTTTTCTTCGAAGTTCCCATTGGTTTGAAAGTTATTAGTGCTTAAAGATTTTCCCCCTATATAATAATTTTTCCATTGGAAATTCATCCATTTGAATGTAGAAAAATATATCTTTTACGCGTTTTTCTTACCCTCACACACACTTCCCTTGACATAAAAATTTACAAAAAAAAAAAAAAAAAGAAATTATTAAAAAAAAATTAATAAATGTTGCCAAATATAAATTTTAACATTTATATCGACGTTTTAAATAATATTAAGAAAAAAGAGAGATAAAAACTGTTTCGAATATGATACCGTATATCATATAAGATCATCATTATATATTATTAACAAGAAAAATTATTTCTTATTTTAATTGCTATTGTATTGCTAAAAATGCGCACAGACATTTTGTTCCTAATTTAATTATTTATTCAAGTACATTTTATTATTTTCAAATCAGCTATCATCTAATTTTTGATAGGATTTATATAAAAAATATGCTTACGTGAAAATTATAATAGTTATATATTTTACTAACAAAATGGTTTTTAAAAGAATTTTAAGAGTAAAAAAACTTTTAAGAATAAAGGGAAAGAACGGTTTATGTCCACTGCAGCTGGTTCTGAAAAAAAAAATGCACAAAGACAGAAACTGTTTTACCACAGCACGACGCATCTTTACTGTGTAATAACTCTCTGTGAGTACCGATTTTTTCCCCCTTGTTTTTTACTTGCTAAACTTAGTAAACTTCGAAATACGACCAATGGCAATACAATCGTAATTTTTATTTAAAAAAAAGGGTGACATAAACAGTTCTCCTCATTTGATCTACAATCATGAATGACAAGCAACTACTGGGGTTGATGAGCGAAGCGAACAGGTAACGGAGCCTCCCATTAGAAGAAAAAAAAAAGGATACCAAAAAATAATCTATGACGAAAAACTATTATCTGTGAGTTAAATTATACACATTTAGAATCATTCCAAAAATCGGACTGTGGTGGCTCATGAACTGAAGGCAATTAATTTGCTGCAGTTAAGATCATGTCGCAATCTAAAAATCCTTTTATTAGTGAAATATGGCGTGTTTCTAAAAAGGCGTGTTTCTACTAAGGCGTGTTTCTGAAAAAGTTATTATTAGCATCAAACATTATTATCCGAATTTTACTAATAAACTAATAATAATTTTACTAACTAATTTTAAAATAGTTTCTCTAATTAAAAGGGAGGTCTGAAAATGATTTCCTTCTGTAGCATGAAAATTGCCATTTATAGACAGCAAGAAATACCGCTTTATTTTTTATCTGTTCATGGTTTAAAGAGCTTCACTAATAAGTCCTAATTACAAAATAATTTTATTTCATCTAAATAATTATGCCTTTTCTGGAAGATTCAGTATCTTCAACTATAAATTGGAAAGTACACTAATATTTCAACTGGATAAAAGTCAAAATTTCGGTACTCTTAAAGTTCTTTTTTGATTTCAACCAGGTTCCTCCCACTAACTCCAGAGATTTAAAACATTTTACACATACTTATAGTTGTTAACCCCCCAAAAAATTAGCTGCAAGAAATCTTTTTAATGCATGTATAGGAAACATTTTTTTCCAAATCAGCATTGAAAATAATTAAATGTGTGTATATAATTTTGCATTGCTACTGCAAGTTATGTTTCTTTCATTATTCAATAGTTACTGGGGAAGGAGTAATTTTTCATGTGTCTTTTGATTTGAATATTAAATCGTTTTAGGAGAAGAAGAAAATGATAACTTTTTCTAAACTATGCTATGACTCTTGTACTATTTTCCGCTTTAATTAGAGTGATATTTAAGTCTTCAACTTAATTATATGATAAATTTGACTATAAAGCAAAATTGAAAGGGAGAAAATTTTAATGTTTATTTTAGTCTAATTTGATATTAAAACAATTGACTTTAAAATAAAACTTTTCAAAATGAAATAATTCTAATTTAAAAAAAAAAAAAAAACTATTCTGCTCTTTAATTGGCTAATGTAAAATCAAGTTGCTTAATTTGGTATTAAAGATTTTTCTGATTGATACATTTTATGCTATAATACAATCGCAACACATGAGTTATAGATTTTTCCTCAGCTTTCTGAAAACTTAGGTTTGAAGGTCGACAAGGGGGGGGGTGAGGGGGCTCCCTACAACAACATTGTCTCATTCCCTAGTCAAAAGCCACACCGATCAATTTACAGACACATTTTTTTTGGCGAGATTCTAGAGAATCCAAAGCAAAGCAACCCTACACCTTATCTCTTCAGAGATCAGAGAAGCATGCTGTTTGGAATTTTCGAAAAATATATAATTTAAGAAATTTTCAACAGCAAGATAAAAAGTCTCGGGTCTTTCGTCAATAATTTTGTGCTTTTAGCTTTCGTTCATACATTTTAATATAATATATATCAAGCCGTAGATAAGATTTTCTTTCGGCATGGGTCTAAATTTGTAATACATAATATCGCATTTCTTAACAATTACAAATTCGCAATGATTTTATCTTGTATTTATCTTCAATTTATAACGGTATACTCATATAACTATTTAAGATTATTTTTATAGTAATGATAGAAATGTTTATTAAAAACTCATAGGAAAGATATACTATTTCAATTTTCAAATCAGTTTCCCGAGGGTTTATTTAACTTAAGCTTGTGCAGTAGAGCTGCATTTTGCACCCATATTTGAATTATACTTCCAATTTTCCGGACCTTTAAAGTTAGAAAGGCAAACAGATTTATTTGAATTTTCGATAAATATCTTTCATTAAAATTTATTTAGCTATTTGAAATAATATATTTTTTGTAGATATCCCTATTTTACAAGGGAAATTATTTTTTCTCAATTATTTTCTTTTCGGGAGGTGTTTAAGCCCCCCTCCGTATTTTACTACTGGTTACGGCCCTGTAATAAATGATAGGCTATTGAGTTTTAAAAGTGTATCAATATATTTTAGCAAAGCTTTTCATAAAAGAGAATTTTACTTAAATTAGTGATAAGTCAAGAAAATGCTAGTAAAAATTTTACTGTAAAAAAAAAGAAAAAAAAAGAAAAGAAGAGCAGGTGAAAAAATCATCAAAACATCATAGGGGAAACAGTATTTTCCTGTAGCACATAACAGTTTTGAACAACAGTATATTCAGTACAACTTAGGGAGAGGGGGGAAAAATATGATTATCATTGGTATAATTGTTATATTTTTCTCAGGAATTTTTAAGAAGTTCACCAAAAATTAAGTAATTGATTTTCAAACTATTTTACTTTTTTTAATTTAGGCATAGATTTCTTTTTTTGAATTATTGAGTTCTTTTTTTTACAGAAATTCTTTTTAAAAAGAATTGTATAATAAAAACAGAATATTATAGAAAAGAAAATAGATTAATTCAAATTAGGAAAACATAAGGAAAAGATTTGCGTATCACGCAGCTCATTATTTGATGCTTTCATATGTTACACTCAATCTCTTACCAGATAAATATCAAGTATCATAAAAAAATAAAAATAAAAACATTTATTTTAAAAGTAATTTTCGTTTGAACTAGAAAGGGTTACTTATAAAAAAGCTTTCTTCATAAAAGTTTAAAGCATAAAAAATCAACTTTCTTTATTAATTTTTTTAAATAAAAAAAAGAGTTTATAATTAATTAAAATAAAACTTTATTTATTTGTTCTATAACATTTTAATTTGTTAATGTAAGATTTGCCGTAGTGGATAGCATGGATTAGCTGACCCCATAAATCAGTGATTCTCAACCTTTTTTTTTGTGGCGGCACACTTTTAACAATTTTGAAATTTGACGGCACACAATGAAAAAAAAATAGTTTAAAAGTTGTTTACTTACCTATAATACACTGTGTTAAATAGTCTGTGATAATAATTTTGAATGTGAAATAAAATAATATGTACTACAAAAGCACGTTTATTAAGGGATTAATTATTTCTTTCGACTAATTTTTTATTAGTTAGTAACAGTTATTTATTTTTTTTGCTAGTTATTAATTGTTAGCTTGTTTTCTATAGCTATTAACTGTTAGTTTTTTTACATTAATTATTATTTTTTTGTGATTTCTTGTTAATTAGTTTTATTGCTAATTATTAATTGTTAGCTTATTTTTTTGTTAGCTATCCTTTGTTAATTTGCTTTTATTTCCGTTGGAAAGTTAACATTTAGCTTGTTTTAGCCTTTGTTAATTATTTTAATAGTCATTAAATTTCCTACTTATTTTAACATTTTTTAAAATTGTGTGTCAAAGACAATTTAAACACTTCCTTCTTATTTTAACTTATTTTAAGATTGTCAGAGACAAGACAATCGCCCACAAAGATGTTCGCGTTGTTAAAGCGTGGAAAAATTATAAAAAGTATATATATATATATACACTTTTCTTTAATTTAAACATTACTCGTAATAAAAAAAAGCATTATAATTTTTATTGCATCATTTGTAATATTTGGCGGCACATTTTATAAATTTGGTGGCACACAAAAGTGCCGTGGCACAGTGGTTGAGAATCACTGCCATAAATCATAACGTCCCTCCTTACACAACTCTATAGTTTCAATTAAAAAAAAAGAACAAATTTTTTATTTTAGAGCTCAATAAGTATTTTTCCACTTCATGGGAAAAAACTAAAAAATTTAAAATAAAAAATTCTGTACTAAAATTTCATTTAATCATTTTATCAGTAATCATTTTATCAGTAAATCATTTTATTGTAATATGACTAATATTTTGAAATTCGATTAATAAAAATTCCAAATATTTTTTTATTATTAAAAAACGAATTTTTAAAAACAGAATTTCTTCAACAATTCAATATTACAATTTACAAGTATTACCCCAAAAATTTTTTGAAAAAAAAAAATATATATATATATATATAGAGTTTATTTTACTGGACTTTTGTTCTAACCATTCAAAAAATTTAAACAGATTTTATTAATGCAAAATTCTTTGAAATATTTTGAATCCTGTTTTTAAAAAGTGAATGATTTTACGTTAAAATAAACATTAAATAATTAAATAGTTGAAAACAATTTATATGACTTAAAAATGTTCAATTTTAACATTTATTATGACACAATACTTCAATTGTAGTTAAAGTCTGCAAATAATTAAAATAAAGTATGTTTCATAAGAAATCCTTACTTTGAACTAAACAAATATTGCCATCTATTATTAAAATAATAAATTTTTAGGAATCGTGTAACATTAAAAATAAATATATCTTTTATTTAATAAAAGAAAAGTCTTTATTTTAAAATATATGTTTAATACTACAAATTAAATATTTTATAATAAGCAATTAAAATTAAAGAAAAAAAACCTTTTCCAATAAATTTAGGAAATTGTTCTAGTTATAAATTATTATCTTTTAATTTTTAAGGGAATTAGTTTTAAGTTTTATCGAAAATATTTACTTCAAAACAAAGATTATATAGGAATTTAAATTTTATACTTCGAGAAATGATTTTTAGAATAAAAAATTCTTATAAATATTTATTTTAAAACAAATTTTTAATCGAATTATTTTTAAAAAATATTTAATAAGCAATTCCAGAATTCATATTTAAGTTATAGCAAATTAATAAAATTCTAATTTTTTAGTATTCGATGTAAAAGTTCTGCAAAATTTTTTAAATCGTATTATGCTAAATATTTTATGGATTCTATTCTTTTCATATCTTTTTTTCAAATTTTCCAGTAATAACAAATTTTTTTACCATCTCAACACTTTCACATTATTAATCAATCAATCCATTGTTACCTTACAATTACTAATGGTATACAACAAAGGTCCGTTGACCAATCAATAGCAAAAGGCCAAATAACACTTTTATTTTTCGGGCCTGTATAAGTGACGGTTTATATTGCCGCCTCTTTATGATAAAACATGGGAAAAAAACAAAATCGAAAAAATTTGCTTAATATTTTATTCTTCGATTATCTTTTTTAATTTTTTTCCCATCTTTTCGAGTTAATAACCAATTTTTTTCCCCAACTCTACACTTATTCATTATTAATAAAACAATTTATTGTAACCTTACAATTAATTTATGGTATGCAATGATGGTCCTGTAACCAATTAAGTGCAAACGGCCAAACAGCAGTTTTATTTTCTGGGCCTATATAAGGGACGAGTTATACCGCCGCTTCCGATAATGCCTCAAAACAAACGATAACGGACCCCATTGTGTTTGCCTTTTGCCGTTAACGTTCCGAAAATGCCTGCTTACGGCCTTACGTTTGCCGTGAGGTGTGTGCTTACTGGGTATATATATATATATATATATAAATATATATATATGTATATATATATATATATGTATATATATATATATGTATATATATATATATGTATATAATATATATATATATATATATATATACTTATAAAGTTAAAAATATTTAGAAAGCATGGAAAATATTACGGATTAATGAAAAGGAAATTTGAAAAAAGTATATATTAAAAAGCCGGAAATCAAAGATATGAAAAGATATAATCTCGAAAATGGATGTGCACAAGGTAATATTATACTGGATAATTTAAAGAAGTTTATAATTAATAAGCTTAATATTTAATTATACAATTCTAATGTTTTTTGAAACTTAGACTTAGAGGTTGGGCAGCTCTGACGAGCAGGGCACATCGACCAGAGGTCTATTGTACCCAAACCCTAGTCGTGATTAGCAAGAAAGCCCTATAGCTGAAATAAAGTTCAGCAAACACCTTACAGGAACATCTTGCAGTTCGCAGGCATTGACGCAGTGCTGCCCTAAATGCTCAAACCTTTGAGCAGAATAGACATCACAATCACAAAGTATGTGTCGTTATGTCTCCTCTTCTAGATGACCACCCCGACAAAGAGAATTGGAATCAATTCCCGTAATTTGTAGGTGTCTCCCGAGGATACAGTGACCAGTAAGAAGACCTATGATATTCCTTAAACTGTTTCTATTAAGCTTTAAGAGCTCCTTTTGACCTACACTAGGACAGTCTCGATTCAGCTCCTTAGCTTGTCTCTGACCGTCAGCAGCGCACCATTGCTCATGTGCAATCTTGCAGTTAGAGCTTGAAAATGGTTGCCCTAAATGAGGAGGGAGAAATTCCCAGCGCAGGTTCAGTGCCCCAGAAAATTGCATTAAAGAAAGCTCGTGCTGCTTCATCAGCTAGCTCATTTCCACCAATACCCAAATGTCCAGGTACCCAATGAAGGGATACCTTGTTATGAGCGGACAGGTAACAGAGCAGTTAACCGAACTAACAAGGAGTCCATTACCATACACCATAGGATAGGGGACAGAACCCCTCCCTGGGGGCTTCCAGCGGTTGCATGCACTTTCATGCTTGCACCCAATAGAGAGGAACAAACATACCTAGAGGATAGCAAATTCGCTATCCACCTGGTAATAGTTGTGTTTATGCCTCTGTTCCTAAGTGCATTGATGATAGTCTCAAGAGGGACTTTATCAAATGCAGCTTCAATATCAATGAATACCGCAAGAGCCATCTCCTTATCTGTTATAGATTTCTCAAGCAGGTAGGAGAGCTCATACAGAGCGGTGTCTGTGGACTTGCCTGGTTGATAGGCATGCTGTGTGGAGGACAGTGGCCTTTCCATGAGCACAGTGTCTCTGAAATATCTGTCAATTAGCTTTCCGATCGCTTTCAACAGACAGGAAGTGAGGCTGATTGGTCTGAATGATTTAGCCTCAAAATAATTCTCCTTACCTGGTTTTGGTATGAAAATCACCCTGGTATTCCTCCAAGAGAGAGGTATATTCCCTTATGCTATACAGCAGTGTTTCCCAAAGTGTGGTACGCGTACTCCCCGTGGTACGGGAACTGTTGACTGGGAGTACGCGTTCTTATGTGAAATATCTTGCAACAAACGAAAATTTCAAAAAAAAAATTTTCAAAACAAAGCTAGCCATGAAAATTTACGATTACGTATTTTTCTTTCGTATTATCAACAACCAGTTGTGATTTTTAACTTTTGTTCAATTTTTTTATAGTAAAGGTTTGTAATATATTCTACTTATTTTGATTATTTTTATAAAATAAAATTTTTATCCCTAACATAGAATATGGATCGCTGGTTAGTATCCACAAAACTTTGTACGAAAATAGAAAAATAAAAAAAATTAAAAAAAAAATTTATTCATTTTTTTTGTTGGTGGTACACAGCGTTACGAAAAATTTAGAAAGGGTACACAAAAGTCATAAGTTTGGGAAACACTGCTATACAGGATCGAAAAATCCTACATAGAGTAGGGGCCAATGTATTCACCCCCTGAATAAGCATCATTGGTATGATGTCATCCATTCCTGGTGACTTGTAGGGCTTAAACGACTTTATGGCCCATACAACCTTTTCATAGTAGACCACCATCTTGGCCGCCTCCCACTCATTCCTATTACAAGTAGTTGTGGTAATATTATGTAGATTATCATTCTCCACAGGATGAGATCCAGGGAAGTGTGCTGCAAGCAGTTCTCCAAGAGCCTCTTCCCCTGATTCACTGTATCTTCTGTTTGTTAGACGGATGGCATTTAAACTGCAATTAAAGTCTTTAGTAAGAATTTTTGCAATCTTTGCGGTGGCAGAAGTAGTGTTAATGCCATTACAGAAAGTCTGCCATGAGCGACGTTTGGATGCTCTGATCGCCTTGTTATAGGCAGTTAGAGCATTTCTGTAGGACTGCCATTCTCCAGATTTCTTTGCTCTGTTAAATAACTTCCTACATTTCTTGCGTAATTTACTAAGCTCTGAAGACCACCAAGGAACTCGCCTTGGGGAGCTAGTAGACGTAACCTGACAAGAAATATGATACGAATCGAGTATGATCTGTTGCACTTGGTCAACAGTCCACTCTACATCATTAACATTATTGTACTTGCCAGAGAAGCTCTCCATCTTCCTCTCCAGAGCTGCTCTAAAGGAACCCCAATCAGCTGTTCTGGGGTTCCTTCTTACGACCTTCAGTCCTGAGAGGCCTTTAATAGAAAAAGTAATTAGTTGGTGATCTGAAGCAGTAACTGCTCCTGATACCTTCCAATCAGTAACGTAATCTATTGAACTAGAATTACATAAAGTAAGGTCAATGACTTCCCTTCTGTTACAGGTAACAAAGGTAGGTTCATTGCCTTTATTAAGGACATACAAATTGAGATGTAGGATATGTTCCATAAGTACATCCCCTCACTGGTTACAATTACTGCTACCCCACACTGTGTGGTGAGCATTTGCATCACAGATTAATCTACAGCTTGAACCACAGTGGGCAATTAGGGCCCTAGTAGTGTCAGCTAGTGGGTCCTTCTCCTCATACGGGAGATAGGCTGAAACTATGACAAAGTCAGAGATTGTCTTATTGTCATAGAATTTTAGTTTTACAGCAACTAAATCCCTGTTAAGAAAGCTAACAAGATTAAGGGCATTTAGATTAGACCTAGCCACTATGCAGGTCCTGGGGAGGTCACAACAGGTATCATAAAAGATATTAAAACCTTTAACATTGAGACCCATTATTCTACCCTTGTGGGTCCAAGGCTCTTGTATAAGAGCAATATCTATTTCTCCATCATTCAACCTTTTAGCCATAAGGCTTGAGGCAGCAATGCTATGATGGAGATTAATTTGACCAACCTTGATAGAGGCCATTGGTTAGCAGTGTGAGTGAAACCAGGATGGCTCCTGACTATCCTGGTTATCTTTAGAAAAAAAATCTTCCTTTAATAGCTCTATTGCTTCAATACCAAGCATAGAAGCTGGCGAGTCAGATTGTAAGGTAACGTCTGACCCCGAGTCCAACCCAAGCTCTGAAAAATCAAGAGCCCCAATTGAACTTACCTTAGAATCAGGGGAATTAGCCGGCCAAGGTTCATTCTCCTGTTCCATGTCCTCTTGAACATCAAGTTCTACAGAGGGCTCCGATGTTGTTGGAGCCTCAACTGTTTTTTTCCTGTTAGGATCGTGGATAATCTTATAAACACCACGATCCACTCCAGTCAGTGCACAAAAATTTGCCCTAGCAATTGCTTCCGCGTCTTCAGGCTCCACCTCAAAGATCCATCTCGAGGTGCCCGGTCCCGCAGCACTTTGCAGAACCCTCCACCCCAAAGACTTCAACCCTGGGTTTAGTCTCTGAAGACGCCATAAAAAGGTGCTCTGTCCGAGAATTGCTCCTTGGTCTTAAAAGCAACCTTTACGGGCTTGGGTAGCTCATCGGCATTAGCGACTTTGAGCAAAAGGTTTCCCAAGGCTTTGTTGTTGAAGTGGCTTTTAATCCACTCCACAGTGAACTCATTGCACTGTAATACCAACGCTCCTCTTTGGAGATGGTTGCTATAGATCTCAGGCATTCTTTCGCCACCTGGAATGGCGTCAGTCTGCTCTAAGATCTCTTTAAGGATGTTATTAGAGTCCGTCAGAGAAAGCTTGTCCAGAGGAAAGTCCTTCAGGACTATAGCGATCTTGACAGACTTGGTTGCACATGCAAAAGAGACACCAGTTTGGAGGCTCCCGGTTGGATACCCCTCTCCAGCTCGGCTATCCCCACTGGGGGGAACCACTCCGCTGGATTGGGTTATCCTCCCAGGAACAACATCCTCCCTGGGCTTCTTTTCTTTTTTTGGTTGGAACACTGGGAGAGGGAGTTGCATCAGAAGACCTAGGTCTCTTAGCTCCTCCACTCGCCGCCATGGCCCTCATTTTCCTTAACTTTCTTCTCCAACTCTTGGACATTCCAGCGGCACAAGACACACTGTCCCCCGAGTGCCTCTGGGGACCAGAGACTCCAACAGAGGAAGGGCCCGCGCTTTTGGACGCCTCACCAGTTTTAGAAGTTGACTGCAAAGCAGCGGTAATAGCACTGGGCTCACCCGAGGGCTTACCATGTGCTCCTGGAGACTGTAAAAAATTTTTCGAACAGGAACCTCTGCCTAATTTCTAAACGCATCCCTTGTTAACCGGCGCGACGGATGATCCCGTATCAAGTGCTGTTTTCTCACTCATCATGTTTTGTTTGCCTGCCATTTAGTTACCCAGTGAGGGGTATCCAGGGGGCACCACGTGGAGGCGGCAGGCATTACCCCTCTTTTTGAAACTTAACATTTATATTTAAAAAAAAGAGAGAAACATAATTTGCCCTTTTAACATAACTTTTGGCTGAATTAACCTATTAATAAAATTTATTATTTTTCTTCGTTTCTCTCTTTATCCTGCTTTTCTTCATTTGTCCTATATATATTCGAACTATTATATTGATATATTTTTCTTTGGCTATATTGATACAATATTAGAAAGCATTCCTTTTTGGGGATTGAATCTTGTGAACTGATTATATCTTTTATTTTCCGGATTTTTATTCGTTTTTTTTTCTTCCATTTTCCGGATTTTTTTCATATTTCTACTATTTTTATTATTATTTTTATTTTTCCCTTTTTTCATTGTCCTTTTTTTCATTGTCCTTTTTTCAATTGTCCCTTTTTTCATTGTTCATTTCCATGTTTTCTCTACTTTTTGAACTTATTTTATAAGTTCAGTTTACTTACAGCTTATGCACAGTAAATAAAACTTATTGTTTTTCTTAATTTTCTTCATTTTTTTTTCTTCTTTTCTTTTTGTCCTTTTTGTATTTATTTATTATTCTATATATATTTATTAAAAGGAAATTTGACATTCTATTGATATTTTTTCCAAAAATTTATAGGTATTTTTATTTTTACTTTACAGCCTCTGTTATTGAAAAGTTTAAATGACATGATAGAAGACATGAACCCACATCCAGTTTGGAGTGCCAGCTTTCCTAGCCCTAAATTTTCTGATTCAACTGATCGGGTGAAGAAACGTCTTAAAAAGTGTTTCAATATTCATTTGAAGAGTGTCTCTCCATCTCCATGGACTGAAGCTGCAATGTGTTTTCCTCTATCTGAAGATACTAGATGGAATAATGGTTTTACAAAAGGATTTTGTTGCTCTCTTTGGCTGAAAATTGATTCCACCAAGGACTCGAAAAGTAAGTTAACTATACTATCAGGAGTCTAAGTTTTTTTTAAAGGTACCTATTTTGTGAAAATTTGGACATAATTTGTAAAAATTTAAAATTATATTAAAAAATCAACACAAAAGTATGGTAAGGTAAGAAAATGTTTTCAAAATTTGTCACTACAAATAAAAATTATTTATGACTGAAAAATTTCTATATATTTTTCCCCATATATTCAGCAAATAATTTCACTATTGTAAATTTTGAGATAAAAATCATATCTAAATTACAAAATCCATAAAAATCATTGTCCATAGTTAAATTTCTACTACTGTTAAATGAATTTAATAAAAAACATGCATTTAACAGTACTAATACTAAAAGTTATTTTAATTATGAGAACATTTTCAACTGGGCCGTACAGAAAAAAGTGGTTCATAATATAGGTCAAAAATAAAGGTATGTTAGAATAAATTTACAATAGTGTTTAAGATGTTCGAATTTTGACTTCCTGTAAAGTTTATAGAGATTCATTTTAAAAAAACTCTGCGGAAAAAAAAGCTCTCTCTGATATGGCGTGAGTGACCGGTTAGGCTTATCGCATTGCACTATCTGACCAAACACGTCTTACTTTTTCCTAAAAGACAGCTGGCAGAAAAGTTTCTCTTTTCCATAGATTGCAATGAGAACAGCGTTTGCATGAGAACTTGCTTTTTTATTTGTGAAATTACCGTTTTTCCTAAAGTTGAAATTGTGAAGGTACCGCTAAACGGTAGTAAATTTACCCTGGACAGACCCCTGATTATATCTGGGCATAAATCATGAGTTTATATAAATATTTATTAAGACGTTATTAAGTTTTTTTTTCTCTTCTGTTTTTCAAATTATTATGTATCTTAGTAATTAGTTAGAATTAGTATTCTTCCCTGTAAATGTAAAAAACGTTCTTTGACAAATATTTTTTTGCAGTTGTTTGGGTGGAAAGAAATATTATTTCTTTCTTTAATATTATTTGCAGTTAAATGTTTTTTTCTAAGCTAGTAACAACAATTTAGGCAAAACTAAATTTCGACTGTGATAAAGTTCAGGTAAAAGTAATTATTTTTTATTTTTGTTATTATTATTTATTTTGTTATTCGTAATTAAATTAAAAATTATAGAGAAAAGGTAAGACGTTTTATGAGACTTTTTTTTTAAAAAAATGAAGAGCAAAGAATAATTTATTATTAAATTCATTATTATATTTGCTGAATATGAGATCAGGATAAATAATTCTGTTCAGCCGTAGTTGAATAATCTAACAATCTTTTATTAGGAGAAATCTTTTCTTATTTGTTGATTTGTTACGCATGCGCTCTGAAACTCTTGCTAACTAGAATATTTTTTGCCTATTTCAGTTGAATTAGCGATTTCGCGACAGCATGTTTACTTTGGCTTTAAGATAGTTTCAGGGTGCAGAGCCTTTCCCCCCAACTACTTTGGAAGTTTGAAGTCTGTTCAAATTCAGTTTTATTTTAAAGATTTTAATAAATAGTTTATTTTGGAAATTTAGTTTTTAGTTCATTATTCGATGGCTCATATTAGTTTAATTTATGTTAGTATTCCCCACAAATTCGGAATTGACCAATTTTTAAAATTCAAAAGCACAGGGGTGTTTGCACTGTTGATTTTTTAACCACATATATTAGTTTAGTTACTAGATATAGTTTCGTAGTACTTAATATATTTGAAAACTTAACTTAAAGTGTAAAGAAAAAGAGAAGGGGAAAAAAAGATGTTCTATGTGTTTTAAAGGTATTATAAATTTTAACACTGTGGCAGAATTGCGGCAACATTGTCACAGAGCATTACAGAGTTCTTTCAGGAAGATTTTTCTTTTGGGAAGAAACAATTTTGGTTTTTCTTTTTTACCGAAATGTACACGTAAAATTGGAATTGCGCATTTAAATTATCACTTTTTATCACGTTCAATTTGCGATGACAGTATCGAATATTCCTGTAGTGTTTGAATTACATTTTTTTCAGTTATTGATTTTCACATGGTTTTTAATTATCGCAGTATATTATGGAAACAATATGGGGCAGATGATATGGGAAATTCAAATCGTGCATTCGAGTATATACTTTTTTAAGGCAGCAATTCTTTCTTCTTTTTGGCAATTATTGCTTTTGATCTCCATATAGTTTTTAAAATCCAATATTATTTATTACAACAATCAAATCTTGAAACAAAACACGCATTTGAATAAACTCTTTTTTAATATTCCAATTAGCTTGATTTCGTTGTTGATCTGTTCTTTGGCATTTACTGATGTGTTAAATGATTTACAAAATGTGATAAAGGAAATAATTAGTGAGTTTTTCTCTCTAAGAAAATTCTAAAATATCACCCATAATATTATAATAAAAAAAATATTGCATATTCAATTAAAAATAATATATTGTTTTTTTTAAACACGGTGTTTTTGTTACCGCAAATTAGTAACATGCATCTTTGTTATTATTGAAAATTTCTTGCATAAAGATATTAGTGCTAGAGTGTTTTGTCGCAGATCGCTCAACAAAATTATGCCATAGGGAGTTTTAAAGATATGAAAAATGGAAAAATTTTTGGTAGATGCTGCAAATAGCATCTCTTAGTTTTGTTCTAATTGTGGTAAAAACTTGACTTTTTGCAATTGTGTGTTTGAAGTGTGAATATTGTTTTGTATTTTCAGTGAGTACACCTAAGATTTCTGATGAAGATTTATTTAGAAGTGAACTTCATGTGATATCATTTGGTTCAGACAAATTTCTTTTGGAACTATGGTATAATACTTGGGATAATGATCTTATCATTAGGTAATTTTTCTGAGTTTATATACATGCCTATATATTTTTTATATACATGTATAAATTATATACATATAAATTTAACGTTTTTTGAACATCTTTATAAGATAAATTTGTGTTATTTCTGACATAAAAATAGTGTGTATATCATTTTAAGTGACCTTCTGAAGAAATTTTGTTTTTTTTTTCTTCCTTATTTTATACCTGCTAAGTCTCCTGTTTTTTAACGAAGACTCCTGTATTTTATGACTATCTCCTGTTTACCCGTACACTCTCAAATTCCCTGTTTTTGTTGAAGAAATTTTTAAAAAAATATTTGGTGATAAAATATTCACTGATGGCAAAAATACTTCTTATTCCTCAAGAGATAGTGCTATTGCTAGTACTGCAGTATGTTGAGTGTTAATGGTTTAGGTAGGGGCCGTGATAGCCTTATTGGTTAGGCGTTGGACTCATGTTTGTGAGAACGGGAGTTCGAATACAGCCTGCTGGAGAATCCCTGTGTATTAAATTGTGACTGACGCACATTAAATCTCTCAGAGTCACAAAGTCCTCCAAGTTCCCATTACAAATTAATACAGGGTTGCCACTCCACAGGGAGAACAGGAAAAACCTGGTCAATACAGGGAATTTAAAAATCACCTAAAATAACAGGGAAAATGCAAGGAATTTTGATTTTTTCTTTCCAAACTGGGAAATTACAGGGAATTTTTTTCTTATTTTTGTCTTTTAAAAAATGGTAACCACTCAAAGCATAATCTATGGGATATTTAAGCATGATATTTCAGCTATACTAAACTATTTAATTTACTATAGCATTATTTAAGTATGTTCAGCTGTTTTTCAAGCAATTAAAACTAATAAATATGGTTAGTGCAATGTAACTCACACAAGAGCACAGTAATTGTGGTTCCCTCTTAATATGTTGTGTATAATATGTACAGGGAAAATACAGGATAATTTTTTTTCCAAATTTGACTGGCAACCCTGTAATGCCTCTGGGACTACTGATCCTGGAGCTCCCTTGTCTTCTGGATTGGGATCAAAATTACAAGGTTACGGAGTTGAACATTGGTAGTTGTAAACCCAGAATTGGGTCACCTGTTCAATGCAAAAGAGTTTAAATAATTCTCGGTTCTTAAAATGCTTAAAAAAATCTTCTTTAGATGAAGATTTGTATACATATTTTTTTACTGTATTAACTGTAATTTTTTATATTATTTCCATTTTTGAGTTTCTCTTTTTTAATTGCATGATGCCCGTAGCCTAAAAAATGTTGGTTGTAAAAAATCTCCGTTATTTTATTTCTCCAATTTTGGCAGGTTAGGTATGTTACTTTATTTTTTTTTAATATTTAATATGCAAGTTAAATGAAGGAAGAAATTTAAAATCTGTAGGAGCTTGTTTGTTATGAAAGGAAAAGCTCTCTTATTTTTCTAACCACAATTACTAAAATATTGCGGGTTACCACTTTTTGGACTCCTTAACAACTAGGATTTCTCGACCCCTGTGTAAATTAATAAAAAATATAAAAAAATCCACCCATAGCAGGTTATAATAAGCATGCAGTAAACATTGAAATTATTACCAAAAGTTGTTTAAAAGTACTTAAAATAATAAGAAATATTTTCCTATGTTTTGATGAAAACTTAGATGTAAGAAATTTCTAAAGTTTAAATGGATATTGAATTTGGGCAATTAGATGCAAACTAATATTTTTAAAGTTAAAAGACGAAGTTAGAAATAATGAATTAATTTTTTTTAATACATGTTGTTTTGTTAAAAATAAGGTACAAAAATTTGCTTTCATTATTAAATAAAAAGAAGAAAAAAAACAATTATCTATGCTGCTAAAATGCAAATTTGTTTACTTTACCTACAATAATTTTTAAGAAGAATAAACAGCAAACTACCTAATGAAGTTAACCAGAATGTAAGTATTTCGTACTTGTACTGGTACCCTACCATGAACTCTCTGGAATGAAGTTCCATCAGGGAATGATGTCACGTTAAGCGAAAATTTCTTTTACGGCACCATGAACTTCCTAGAAAATGTTTCTTAACAAGAAACTTTCCAGCCAGTATCTATTACCCAGTATTATTTTCCAGCCAGTATCTATTACCCAGAATTCTCATTCTTGGATGATTTTCGAAGGCTAAATACAATATGGTGCTGATTAATTTATAAATTTTTTTTCTATTGCAAAAGAAAAAATAATAAATTCCTAAAAGAAAAACGTGCTCAAGCGATTTTCAAGACGATAATTGCAAGACAAATACTTTATTTCAATAGAATGTGTGAACGAACAGATACTTATAGAGTTAGCTGAAATAATTACGAAATATAAATTATATT
This sequence comes from Parasteatoda lunata, assembly GCA_949128135.1. Classification (NCBI taxonomy): domain Eukaryota; kingdom Metazoa; phylum Arthropoda; class Arachnida; order Araneae; family Theridiidae; genus Parasteatoda; species Parasteatoda lunata. Next base: position 119,115,168 of record OX421970.1, read on the forward strand.
TCTCATTATATGATAATTGTTACTATTTATATTTTACCGGATATATTCCCTAGCCAATGCATCTTTTTAAAATCCCAATAATTTCTCTTTTTAAAAAAAAAAAAAAAAAAACAATAATAATCTATTAATGACCTTTTAATTCAACAGAATTTCACACTTTATTCCGAATGATCCTTCTTTATGCGATGCAAAAGTGGCGGCACAATTTTTTTCCAAGGATGTATTATAAAGAAAACAATTTATTTAATATAAAAGATGTGAACAATTATGACAGGAAAAGTAATTAGAATAAAATGTTTTCGAAAAATATTTATGAAATAAATATTTATTTCTTCTTTAACTAATTTAAAAATATTTTAATCTTTTTTCTTCCATTGAAATATATAACATAAAAGCTGTGAAAATAACTCCTTAAACTATGCTTTTATGAGTACTTCATGCTTAATACATTTTAATGATTTCAGAAATCATGAGAAATTTTTGTTACACAAATCTATAAATTAATGTAGTTTTATTCAAACATATTTATTTAACTATCGGTAAAAACAGCCACTTTAGTAATGCAACAAACAAAACATAGTAATAAACAAAGTAGTAGCTTAAACCATATTGTTACTATTTAAAAGGAAAACTAATGAACTTTTCTGAAATCCAATTATTTAATCTCTCAAGACCACTAAAGTAAACCGTTACTTTAGAGAAAATTTAATTTCTTTCTGCTAATCAGTTATGGTTTAAAAGCAAGTATAATAAGAGATCTATCCACATGCAGTACTCAGGTACAAAATGTTGCATTTTACTTCATTAAATGTGTACATTTTAAAAGTTGTACTTTTTAAAAAATAATTATAAAAAGTAATAAAACGCATCAAAGAGTTTATCTGAAATATTTTTTAATGGGAAAGCAGTTGACACAAGACAAACTCTATGCAAAATCTATTTTTTTCCACTTAGTTAGTAATCCTACCTACTGGCAAGATGAATTGAAAGGGTAAGTGTGGCTTATATTGGAAAACAAACTAAAACATACTGTATAGGCAAAAACAGGAGCCCCCTTATGTACTTAAAATAAAAGTATAAAAGCTGGGATATTAATTTAAATTAAGCTATTTCAAATGTGCTCAGATCAAGTGAGGTATATGGCTTGGTACAGGATTGGTGCATTTTAGATCCTAGATTTTGAAAGATCCTTATAAAGTATTTTCGAGCGTAGTCTATCTGTGTGTTTTTGCTTGATATGAGTCTGAGCATGAAAATAATTGTGAAAATGAAATTTGTTATTTTTAGAATCAACAGTTACAATAATGGAGAAATGATTTGCCTTTCCAAAGGAGTTTGTAAATCTTTGTTCCAAATGAATATGTGGCATCATCTCACCTTGAATTATGTTGAGAGCTCACCTAAATCATTAATCAATAGCAGAGTAAGTTTAAATTTTAGATTTTAGTAAGTTATGCAACTCATTCTCAAATAAAATTTTGAAGGATTCTCTTTTTATTGTAAGAATAGAAAAATTTATGACTTAAATTTTTAATTGTTTATATTGCATTTTAATGGTAGAAAAAATTAATTTGTTAAATAATTTTATATAATTTACGATTGTACTCTTGAGTGCTGAGTCTTTTATCTCCCTTAGAGAGATATATTTCATTGTATATGTACAGTTGTATCCTATCAACGAAGGAAACAGGGTGAGTAGCGTTCTTAAAATGTGCTTACAAGAACTTATTTTTTATTTACATTTTTTAAAAGCCCTTAAAGGTGCTTTTTAAATTCGGGGTTTATAGAAAGTACTTTATTTTCTATCATTTAAAAAGAGATTTTTTCTTTACCGTATCGATGTCGTACTAAATTACAAAAAAATGTGTGAGTTTTCACAATTTTCTCTGCAATATTTATCAGAAACTGGTTATTTTATCATGATTATGTAAAGTTTTTGAATTTTATTAATTTTATGTTTATAAATTAAGAACTTCAAATGATAGAGAAAATAATTTCTATTACAGCACAGGCTCTAATCATGAATTTTTTTTTTTTTTGGAAAGTGAATATAAATATTTTTTGAGTGCTTAAAAAATACTTAGAAGGTGCTTATTTTTTGTTGGAAAATCTTGCTACTCACACTGAAAAGACTTTTCTAGTTAAGTACCCTGTAAAAGTATTTTCAGGCTTTCTGCGATATACGTCTCTAATGCTAATATCTTTCTACAAGATACTTAAAAATAACAAATATACATGTTACTAATTTAAAGTATCAGTAGGGTTAATTTCAAAAAAGTAAAAGTAAATAAATAAAAATTGGATCAAATAAAAAAATTTTTAATTGAATATGTAATTTTTTTTCAATTCTAATATTATGGGTGTTTTTTTTTTTTTTTTGCATTTTGTAAGAAGATAACACACTAATTATTACTTTTTACACATTTTGTAATCCATCAACTCAATAAAAAAAATAATTCTGAAATCTAGCAGCAACGACTGAAAAAAAGAATGACGGCAAAATGACTCGCAAATCAGACTCTTTAAAAAAGAGTTACTATATGTGTGTTTTCATTTCAAGGTTCAATTGTTGTAATAAACAATATCGTATTAAAAATATCGGATTTTAAAAGCTATGTGGAAATCAGTAATAACTGCATGAAAAAATAGAGCAAAAATTTCTACAGAAATGAAAACCAAATTTTTTACTTCATTATTCTTTCATTATTCTCAAATGAGAATAAAAAAAACACAATTTTTTCCCCCACCTTGATGCATGAGAGAAAGGCATCTTTTGAATATATATTTCTTAAGAAAAGATAAAATCTTTCAAAAATTTCTGCAGAAAAGATAAGCAGAATTTTTTACTTCCCAAAGGAAAAGTAATTTCTGCAAGAACTCGGTAACGTTCTGCGGCTATGTCGCCATTCTACTACGAGGTGCTCGCTAAGCTTAAGAATACTGAAATGTTAGAAAATTTGGAAGATTTCATCAGGAAAATTCTTCTCCCACTTAAGTTAAGGGTGATAAGTGATAGTAAAGGCTGCAGTTTTGAGGTTATTTTAGGAAAATGGTAAGCTCATGAAATATATCTTTAATTATAATTATTACAAATGCTCATTTTGTATGCTCATTTACACTCTTTTGTATGTAAGCTCGCAATTACCAAAGACAGAAAATGATAATCAATTATTTTCATTTATTATTTATTGCATATTTTATTATATCTATTTCTTTATCTACTTTTTGTTTTATTTAGGTGCAAATTGTTGTAGATGGCACTAAAGGAAATATATTTAATTTGTCTTTCAACAGAATTGGAAATACCACAACTGACTTTTATGTATTGCTTGGTCATACCAAACATAATCTTGATGATGAGACTCTGCCTTCTAATTACTCAATTGGAAGTCTTATGCTTTTTAAAGGTTAAGCTAATTTTATGTGTTAATATATATATATATATACAGTCCCTGGCGAAATTATTAGATGCACTATAAACTTCTATGTGAAATCTTAATTATCAGATAATAATATAAAGCTTTTTTTTCAGTCTGAAACCGATTTGCACTTGTTTACACTCGTGTATTAATTGGTTAAATTAGACAATATGTTATATAAATATAGAATACTTACTATATCAGGTATTGTATTAGTATATTATAATAATTAGACCAATTTATTAGATGCACTGTAGTTTTTTAATAATTACATGTTTTGCACAAGTTTATATGCAATACTTTTATATTTAAATACACATGTAATGGGTTTTTATTCAGGAGAATTTTTATATACTTCTTATTTGTATTTATTTTTAACATATTGCATTACAATGTTAACCAATTGATGCATGAACGTAAACAAAACAATAAAGCTGTATAGTATCACCTGATAATTAAGATATTACATAGAATCTTTAGTCCATCTAATAATTTGGCCACGGACTGTATATCATAAAAATACAGTTGTCTCATATTGTGATCAGACTGTTTCGTAGATTTTTAGCCAATGAGAATAAAGCGTATCATGTGATCAATACCCCAAACAACTAGTCAGATATTTGCATGTAACCTATCCTTAAATTCAACCAATAACAGTATATTTATTTTGATGTTGTATTTTGTGACTACAACTCAACTTCACTCGATATTTTTCAGATCTTTCTAAACATGTGAAATCCAGCTTTATTAACTTATTATTTATTGAATATTAATTGTTTTGTTAAATATTATTGTTATTTATTAAGCTATTATTATTTTTCAATACTCTCGCTGTCTATTCTTCTTGAATCCCTGAGACAAACTACTAACATCAGAGTCGCTTGATAGATTCATCTGTGCTGAGATTCAAGACAAAGCAAATTTTCTAAATTAGCCCAGAAAAGTCATGAAACGCATGCTACATGAGCCACATTGACAAGCTACTCCATTTGATGATAGTTCCACGAGTGTGTTTAAAAAAAGAATTCCATATGCTTTCAGTGACGTAACGATATGCCCGGAGTTTGTATTCCTCTATATAAATGGTGTGAAAATCGAGATGAACTATCTTTTTATAACAAACGTGCAAATGACACACTTATTGTTGTTGATAATTTGAAGGTTGTAGCATACAATTCTTACCTACTTATGTAGTATGATGAGTAAAACAGCTGTGGAATGTCCTAGAAAATGAAGTATACTTTAAATTCCCTAACAATATAATTTTCTAACTAGAAAAAAAAACTACACTGTCAGTGGGTACTTCCCAAATAATATAATTTTCCTACTAAAAAAAACTACAATGTCAGTGGAATGTTCTATAAAATGAAGTATACTTCACATTACACAAAGTATGATTTAAATGACACTTTGATTTATAAATAATGTAATTTTCAGTCTAAAAAAGTTAACTTATCATTAATCATCTTATTGTATTAGTAGATGCAGTGCTTATATGAAAGGAATCTTTAATTTGTAGGTGATGTCTTAACAAGAGAGGTGATTTTCTATCTGGCAAGTTTAGGGCCGAATTCAATTAACATTTCAAAATGTGCATTATTAAATCAAAACATGTTTGTTCCCAAAGAGACACCATCTTGGAGTATGTCCTCTTTAGCTGACCTGAATGTCATTTTAGGCCTGAAAACTCCCTCGCTTGAACCACTTCAGGTATGAATTTTTGCATTTCCGTAAATGAATCTCTCAGTATTAAAAAGTCTTAAGAGTCGACACTGTTTTGGGTGTTGACCTTAATGCTACATTTTGTTTAACTGTTCAAAAACTGTAGGAATTTAGAAACTTGAAATTACTAAAGTTGTATAAAAGAGTATGAGAAGTATTTTTGGAGCAATTAAAAAAAATGGCGGTGTGGCTCAGAAGAACATTATGAACCTGACATTATTAACTGTATTAAACGACAAAGAATAAATTGGTCAGACCACGTTATCAGAATGGACGAAGACAGTGCTACAAAAAGAGTTTTCATTGCCATACCAGTTGGCACACGAAAAAGAGGCAGGCTGAATTTGAGATGGATAGATGGCCTAGAGCAGGGCTGTCCAACAGCAAAGAGCCCACGGGCCAGAATTCCGGTCACTGATCACCTGCCGCAGTTGAAAAAGTTTAACTATACCCTTTTACCTTTTATACAATAACAATTAATGGTTGAATTATTAATTATAAATCAATGGAACAGAAGGATTATAAAAGAATTTGCTTACATTTTAATGAGAAAACTGAGGCCGATCAGCCTGAATAAGAAGTTGGCGGGCCACACAATATGTGTTGGCGGGCCACCATTTGGACAGCCCTGGCCTAGAACAGTGTTCTCCAACCTTTTTATCACCAGGGACCTGTCAACGTTTGATAACTTTACCGTTGCCAACTGTGTGGGGGGGGGGTTGATTGCTTATATTTTAAATTATTTTGATTTATTAATTTTAATTTAATTGTATTTAAACATGCCTTCAAAATAAAATGCAGTTTCACCAAAAAATAAATATAAAGTGATTTAACATACTACAGCGTTAAATCGGTGTTTTCATTACACAAAAAAATGAAAAATGGGAGAGAATTTCTCACCCTTTCTCAAAAACAGGATGAGATTTCAAAAAGTTAAGTGGGATTTCTAAAAATTAAAAAAACACGAATAGAATTGGAAAAAAAAATTATTTCTTTAATTTATAATACATTTTTAACAACTTCTAATTTCTAAACCATTGAATATTTTTGCTGCATCATGGAAAATGTTCTATATCTACTTTTTCATCAGTTATTCTCATTGGGTTGCTCAAATGCTCATCAGTCAATCTGTTACGATATTTTGTTTTAATTCGGTTTTGGGTGCTAAAAGACTTTGCAGCAGATGCGGAACTATTCGGAATCACTAATTAAATTTGTAGCATTGTGCACACTCTTTCCTATCCTCTACATCTGCCAGCATAGGCTTTTCAATTATTTCTGCTATAGAATAGTGAAGTTTGTTGAAGTTATTTCCATGTTCATACTTCTTGTTAGGTCTTCCAGCATAGTTTTCACAGACTTCATTTTACGAATTGCTGTAAATTGTTGATGAGAGTTTAGTAGTTCATTAACAGCTAAAAATAGAGCTAACTTTAAACAACTTATTATACAGGACTCTTTTTTTTTTCTCAACACTTGTGGTAGCTGTTTTCATGTCTTTCAAAATGGCAGAAGACGAAATTTTTTCCAAAATTCAAGAGATTCGCGCATTTTAAAATTGATTAATAGAGTGCGCAAACTTCTCGCGTTAATAATTTTTTAATGTGAGAAAAGAAAAAAATATGCGAGATTCTCGCGTTCTCGCGCTGTAGTGAAAATACTGTAAATCAATGAGAACCCTAAGCATGTTTCTTTGCAATGAGACGGTTCGATCTGGGGGTAATCGGAGACAATGATACATAACAAACGTTAAAAAAAAATTATGTCACTAACTTCGGGGGCCCCCTTTTTTTAAATAAATAAAATTTTAATGGAACACAGATATTTTTAATTTGGGGTATAAACCTAGGAATTTAAAATTCAATGAAATGGGCAGCCCGGTACCATTTGATCCACGGACAAACACTGGCTTAGGGAACACTGACTTAGGGAACCTAGAGAAAGACCTTTTGGTCTTGAGCACTAAAAACCTGAAAACACTAGCAAGAAAAAGGTTAGCCTGGAAAAAAAACTTTTTTAGAAGGCCAAAGCCCACCCTGGGCTGTAGAGCTGTTGATGATGATGATAGAAGAGTATACAAGGATTAAGATGGAATTTTAAAAAAACGAACATTCGATTATTGGAGAGTTATTAACTGTTAAACTTGTGGGAAAAAATACCCTACGGGCCACTCTGCAGGCTGCAGGAGTGCAACTACAGAATTAAAATTTGGCATGCTTAAAGGGCTATATTTGTCTATGAACAGTTTTTCTTTTTTCGAAATTTATGCAAAAGTTATTGCCATTTTAAATGGGTTTTTTTTTTCAAAATTTTTCTTTAATTTTGCTTTACATTACACTTAGATTTACTACTGAAAAAGACTTAAAAACTTGAAATTATGAAGGTGTGTGAAAAAAATTTGCAAGAGGTTATATTGAATAATAAAAATATAACTTAATCAATAGTTCGAGAATTACTAACTGCTAAACTTGTAGTTTTAAAAAGCCGTGTTGGTTGATCTAATGTACGTTGAAATTTGATATGCTGATAGGACTTTTTGGAAGTATAACTTTAATGGAAGTTTTTTTCTTTTTCCAAATTCTTATTTGTTTAAAAGTTATTGCAATTTTGAGTATTTTTAATCTGTAAATTATAATTACTTATTAATTGCAATCAGTGTTAATCAATTATCAATTGCCAGAGTGATAATTATTTATCGCTCTTGAATGTTATTTTATAAGTTATTTTCTTATTATGTTCTTTTTCTAAATTTGTGTAAATTAGTTTCATTCTTTGATTGGATTGCACAAGTTTATTCATTCTCTTTGTCACTTTTCCTTGAGTTTGACCTCTGAGATGTTACTTATGATTTTGCTCTATCTTACCACTACATTCACCAGTAAATTCTATCAGTGTTTTCATCAATTGTAAGAATTTGCATCTTTTTTCTTTTTTAGAATTCTTTGGTTTGCTGCTACACAGCTGAAAACAAAGATTCCTATTTAGTGTACCCGGTGACTCCACGGGGATTTTTTCCTCTCCAAGTCTCATTCTCTTCTGGCGGAAATTCAAAGTAAGTTTTTTATATTTATTGATATATTAATTTTTATATTTTCTATGATATTACAATCAAGCGTTTGAGTAATATTTTTGTAAAATTTTTTTATCTATTTTGCACCATCTGCGATTTTATCTTATTGTTTGTTCATGCAGTTTCTACAAATAGTTTTTGGATATTGAAATGAGTAAATACTTTTGTCGACCTGCACTTGTGAAAATATTTGTAGTTTTCACCACTGAGTATAACAAACGGATGTATATTTACGAAACTATGTATTATTTTCATTTAAAGAGATATAAACATTTTAAAGTGTTTTGATTGTTTTTTTATTAGGTTAACATCATTGCAAGATGGGATTTATTCAAAGATGCCAATTGAACTACAAGTTCTTGTTTTTGGAAAAATTTCTCGAAAAGAGTATCGAACTCTTCAAAGTGCCATTCTGCAAGCAGGTGGATCTGCAATATTCTTGTTGTTGTTTGCTTATGTAAGTTTATAAAAACATTTTTTAAAATGAATCTGCATTTGTAAAAGGATAATCTAAAGGTCATTGATCTAAAGTATTTTAAATTTATGTTATTTTTTTTTATTTTTTAGTTTTATTAACTGAAATTTTTATTAAGCTATAAAACTGAAAGTTTTAACACTTATTTATGTACTTTGCTTATCACCCATCATCAAATCTTATTTTAATTGACCTTTAAACATAGAAATTTATAGTATTTAATTCTTTTTAGAGAAAATTTAGTTTTTTTTATTTTTTAGTTTTATTAACTGAAATTTTTATTAAGCTATAAAACTGAAAGTTTTAACACTTATTTATGTACTTTGCTTATCACCCATCATCAAATCTTATTTTAATTGACCTTTAAACATAGAAATTTATAGTATTTAATTCTTTTTAGAGAAAATTTAGTTTTTTTTATTTTTTAGTTTTATTAACTGAAATTTTTATTAAGCTATAAAACTGAAAGTTTTAACACTTATTTATGTACTTTGCTTATCACCCATCATCAAATCTTATTTTAATTGACCTTTAAACATAGAAATTTATAGTATTTAATTCTTTTTAGAGAAAATTTAGTTTTTTTTATTTTTTAGTTTTATTAACTGAAATTTTTATTAAGCTATAAAACTGAAAGTTTTAACACTTATTTATGTACTTTGTTTATCACCCATCATCAAATTTTATTTTAATTGACCTTTAAACATAGAAATTTATAGTATTTAATTCTTTTTAGAGAAAATTAAGTTTTTTTTATTTTTTAGTTTTATTAACTGAAATTTTTATTAAGCTATAAAACTGAAAGTTTTAACACTTATTTATGTACTTTGCTTATCACCCATCATCAAATCTTATTTTAATTGACCTTTAAACATAGAAATTTATAGTATTTAATTATTTTTAGAGAAAATTTAGTTTTTTTTATTTTTTAGTTTTATTAGCTGAAATTTTTATTAAGCTATAAAACTGAAAGTTTTAACACTTATTTATGTACTTTGCTTATCACCCATCATCAAATCTTATTTTAATTTACCTTTAAACATAGAAATTTATAGTATTTAATTCTTTTTAGAGAAAATTTAGTTTTTTTTATTTTTTAGTTTCATTAACTGAAATTTTTATTAAGCTATAAAACTGAAAGTTTTAACACTTATTTATGTACTTTGCTCATCACCCATCATCAAATCTTATTTTAATTGACCTTTAAACATAGAAATTTATAGTATTTAATTCTTTTTAGAGAAAATTTAGTTTTTTTATTTGGAAAATTATTAGCATTTGCTACTTGTTCTGCAAATATTTTAATTCTTATTTTTTATTGGTCCATTTTTCAATATTTTTATTCCTGATTAAATGTTTTTTGTAGGAAGAAAGAACAAAAGATTTTTTGCCCACAATATATATATATATCATTGTGTTGTAAAAATGGGCCACTGACATTAAATTTTTAACTATGTGCTTACAAATAATTCGATTATTTTATTCAAAAAGGGAATCAAACTATTATATTTATAGCTTTTCTGTTTGTGTGTATTCATAGATTCTGGAAAATAGTAATACTGAGGAAGATCAGATTGCTAGTCTAAAAATAATTCTGAAGCTCATTAATAAAGACAGTGCATTTCAAGATGATTTCATTCGAATAAAAGGATATGAACTTTTAACTCAGATGATTGTCTGTAAGAAATGTATAGTTTCTGATGATATGTTTCAGGTTTGCTAACTTATTTACCTACTTATCTTATGTTTTTTTTTTTTTTTCTTTTTTTTTTGTAATTCTTTTTCAAATACTCCTTTTTCATGAATTATTAATTATCACATATTTAATTAACACGATTACCAAACGGGAAGTTTGTGCCACCCCAATTTATAAGTTGCAGAAGAATGAAAATAAACGTCTACATTTCTAATATCACCAGAACTCAACATGTGCTTTTGGTTATTTGATAATTTATAAACATGTTAATTTATAAAATGTTTATATGTTGTGGTGGTCAAAATATATTTATGTAACATAAATTTTGTAAACCAATTTATATAGTTCAGAAAATTTTTCAAAAGCGAAAGAAAATTTGACAACTATGAACTTATTTGATTCAAATTGTAAAGCACATAATTAAAAATGGCTAAAATTAAGAAGAGGTAAAAATATGCATATTTTGCAATATCATGAATTGTGAAAATTTTCATGTGAATATTGATTGAATTTTTTCTTGAAATTTTTGGTTGATTAATTTTATTATAGGATGCATAAATTCTTTTAATTCGCTGATTGGTTTTTAAAATATGGAAGAAAAAAAACAGGGCATGCAAAAATTCTGAATTAAACTTTTTTTAAAATTTATATCAGATTAATAAGAAAAATTTTCAATTTATTAATCAAAACTAATTGTCAATCGTAACATTTAGCAATTTCTTTTTGATAAAATAAATTATTTAATCTTAACATTACTGAAAAAAACAATATTGTAACTAAGATACCGAATATGCTGTGCATATAGGGCATAATACAGATGGATTTGACTACAGTTTATCAGTACTTTAGTGAAAATTGGAAAAACTTTTAATAACAATGAAATTATTCTTTAAAACCAATCATTCTTAAGGTATTATTTATGAATTTTAATATAATATATTTTGGTGTACAAAATTTGAAAAAAAATATAGTTTTTTACTTTATTTCCTTTTTTTTATTATAAATAAAATCACTTTATTAAATAATGAAAATAAACTTAAAAGAAACTGAATAATGTATATTTTGAAAAAAGGTGATCAAGTTGGTGCAACAATACTTCAGGTTCTGTAGTCTTAAATCAAGATAAGGTTTGCTCCAATAGTTATTATCGTCCTTTTTTTGTATTTGAAATTTTTTTACGTATTTGAGCCAACACAGCGACATTGTTGCAAAAGAGTTTGATTTTTTTTTTTATCTGCAGAATTTTTTGAAACATTTTTTTTCCTTTTCATCAGAATTATTTACAAAATCTTTCACATCAGAGATGGAAGAAATAATTTGCTTTGAGAATTAAAAAAATTCTACAATGACTGATATTATAAAAAGTAATTTCCAAATCAATAAAATTTTAAAAGTTAACTACACAAAAAAATTTTAGAACAGGAGAATATTGCCAATAATATCAGAATATGTTATCTTTTATATGTATATTAAAAAAAATTCTTACATTTATAATTACATTAAAATAAATTATGCAATGTTCTATTCTGTATACGAAGGGTTTTATATATGAGTTGCTCAGAAGCCAATGCGTTTAAGTCCATTTTTTGATATTTTCTGATTTTTGGAAATTTTGATGAAATAAATAATAATCTTCTTAGTTATTAAAGGATTTACTTGTTGGTTACTTTTTTCTAGGTTTGACAGCCCTTTTTTTAATAGCTTCTGAATATATTGTATAATTTCAGAAGCCATTGTGAATAAGTCCACCTTTTATCAATATTTTTGTACATAAACTTTGAAATAAAAATTAAATTATTATTCTTCTTTCGATATTTGTTGGTAACACTGAAAAACAAGAAATTCATAGTAACTCAGGGTTGCCAGACGTAGTATTTTTAATACTACGGTAGTATTTTTTCACCAAAAAAAAGGGGTATGGTATTTTTCGTAGTATTTTTTTTCAAATGTGGTATTTTTAGTTTTTTTTCAGCTGCCAAAAGGTATAAGTCCTAAAATTTTTAAGATGCTGCCATTATTTCAATAAATACTTACGTTTTTATTTACACATCCTGTACATATCTTGTTTTTTTGCAGAGTTTACACCTAGAAAAAAGACTTTATACACTTTTCTAATTAAATTAATAAACCAAGAATTTTAAGAACTAATGTATCAAAAAACATTAATTTTCTCAATTTTTGTGTTTTGGACTTAACCGCATTGGCTTCTGAGCGACTCATATATATGTGCAGATCTCTAAAACCTTTAACTTTTGATAATAAAAAAAAATTATAAAAAATAATAGGCACACTATTTTTACACCTCCAGAATTGTTTGAAAATGTATAAAATATCAGAAAATAATCGTGAACATCGAAAATTTTGATGCCCTTATTATGTTAAATTCAATTAATTAATCCTGAGGTTACGGTTTGACAGAGTTACGGTCTGAACAACCTAGAGAATAGATCGAATTCGATTAATGATTCCTGAGATTCTCCCATATATATATATATATTTACTTTTTTGTTAACAGGAAACGCTTCTGTTACTTGAAATTAATAATATATATATATTTGCCACAGATAAAAATTATTTTCAGAAGGGTATTAGTACTAGAGAGAATTGTCGCAGAAAGCTCGAAAAAATTCTGCCCTGGGTATTTGAGTAATAACTGTAAATGTTCAGTTTGAATCATATAGTATATTCATGTAATCTTGAATTGTAAATTGAATCATTTTGAAATCTCTTTTTTCAGCTTTTCTTGCAAAACTGCTTAAAGTTTGATTCCACACTTAGCATCACTGCCTTGGCATCAGAAGAAGTGATAAGTGAGCAGAGTTCTCTTGCTATTTCAAATGGAGCCATATTTTCAGTCATGTTGAAATCTCATCCATTTGCAAAAAATATATCGCCAAACACAGTTGCTTCTTTATTTTTACTGATAGAAAGCCTGCTGAATCCGAAATCTACAAAATTCCGCATAAACCTAATTCAGATGAATCATATTAATGTTTTAGACATTCTTCTTTGGATCATAAAAGTTAGTTGTTTTTATAATTCATAGCAAGTATTATTCATAGCTGCCAGCTGTACTGGATTTTTCCAGTTTCTACTGGTTTAGTTAAAATTTTCTTGATTTTTGCACATTTTAGAAAATTCCCTAACATTGAGTAAGTTTACTTAAAAAAATCACTATTGAAATAAAATTTTTTCACAGATTATTGCATGCTCGATATTAAAATAAGTATTATATATAATAAAGCTAACCTCATTTATAAATAATAAAGCTATACTCATTTATAATAAAGCTATCCACATTTATATAAATCAGTTGAAAACTTTTTTGTTTTAAAATGTTGTCCCACAGTGAACTGATCGTAAAGACACGGTTCCCAATAGAACACCGTAGTCAAGCATCACTGGCTGTGGTCAGTAAGCGGGTGGGTGACCACTTTGATCAACCTACTTAGGGACGAAGGGTGCACAGTATCTGGCATCGTTTTACTGTAAAGTGCTCGATCGCAGGTCATCGAACTACCAAATCAGAGGAGCCATCCCCTCTGCAGAGGATCAGAGATGTTATGCAGCTCATAAATAAAGTACCTGCCTAAAATGTTCCCTTTTTAAATAAATTAAAAAATGTCTTTGATGAATTAAATACTATTCAAAGTTATGACTTCAGGTTTATTTGATGTCCAACATAAGTGGAAAATATTGCAGTTTTTCTATTTTGGTGACGTTAAAAATCCCTTTGCGTAAAATATTTAGCACGAATTATCATGAAATTTATACCTTAAATCTACTGGATTTTTTCTTATCCACGTTGGCAGCTATGATTATTGTTTTTACTCTGCAGTTAATCTTATTTTTTTCATTTCTAGAGGCATTACATAATGGGCGAAGGATTTCTTCCCTTAAAAGCCTTACAAGTGATACCTTCCATTATGCAAAAACTTCTTCTTTATAACTTCAATGGCTTGATTTTTGAGAACATCTGCCATTTTATGCTGTTGCTTCATGAATCATCAGCAACTTATGTGTGTCACTCACGTTCAGCTTTTTTCTTCTTGCGTCCAGTGGACAAAATTGGTATGTTTTTTTATTTTGTTTATTTAAAACAATAAACTACAATAGACTCTAAAATCTACATGCCACAATTTTTTTGTTCCTTCTTAAAAAAATAAACTAAAATAGATTTTTTTTAAAAATCCACAAACCTCAAAATAGTTGTTTTCTTTGCTAATAAACTTCAGTTGTCAATAGTCAATTTCCTAATGTACATTTGTAATATAAACTTATATATGTTTTTTTTTTTTTTATTTGTTTAATTCTCTACACATCTTAATTGATTTAGTACATTTAATAATATAATCTTACAAATGTTTTTATTGTGTAGGTTAAAAAAAAATTTCTTTAAATCTAAAAAATGCATCCAGTAATTGTTTTAAATTAAAGTGTAACTAACTGTAAATTTTAAATTAAAATGAATTTATTTTTACATAATTGAAAGGAAGTCATTTTTAATTTAAAGGATAGAAAAAACAGCATTATTTGATGTTTTTAAAATTCTGTATAAAATTTATTTAAGCTGACTAATTAAATCAAGAATAAAGTTCTTAATCAGACATAAGTTATTTTATCATAATTATATAAAATCTTTGAAAATTTTAATGTATTAGTAAAATTAGGATATTTATTAGGGTTATAAAAAATCTATAAAAATGTTTTCAAAATTTTTTTTAGTCTTATGCATTTGTATGATTACAAAGAAACCTCAACAGTGGGAAGAAGAAATTTTTTTTATTAGTGTGGCTTACTTGAATTTAATGCTTTAAGTGCTTTTTTGTGTGAAAAAGTTAGTGACACACCTGATAATGCAAAATAGAATTCATCATTAAGTGGGTATATACACTTCAATTCTAGGAAATTTATATCTAGTGAATTATAAGAGGTGTTATGAATATAAAATATTAAACATTTCTTTAAGTATTTTTTAAACAACGTGTTGAATGTTGAAAATAAAATACGTGTTTTATTAAAAAAAATTTACAATTTATTAGGTTCAAGTGCTGCCATAAATTTTGCACCTCCTCTCCTTGAGTTTGTGAGTGCAGCCATAAGAAATATTTCCATACAATATTTCCAATAGACTCCAAATATTTTCTATTCTTATAATATTTTTCTACAAGTTAACATCCAAGTCTCCTGTTTTTTAACAAAGACTCCTGTATTTTACACCTATCTCCTGTTTATGTATATTCCAAAATTTCACCGTGTTCGTTGAAGAAATTTTTTAAAAAATGGCGATAAAATATCCACGAATGGCGAAAATACTTCTCTCATTCAACAGATGGTGCTATTGCCAGTACTGCGGTCAATACGAATTCTGCATCCTGCTTGTACCAACCACAGTGCTGACATAAAATATCCTTAGTGGTAGATGAATCATGGGTTAGAGTCCCCTTGCTGTCAGGCTAACTGTGGGAGGGTTTCCTCTCCATGTAACACAATTGTGGATAAGCTCCATCAAAAAATCCTCCATAAAGGCGAAATTTCTCCCAATACTTGATCCAGGAGGAAATTTCTCCCAACACTTGTCTTCTGGATTGGGTTCAAAATTACAAGGCTAGGGAGTTGAACATTAATAATTGTAAACTCCAAAAATTGGGTCGGCTGTTCAAGGATTGCTGTAAAATAAAGTATAGTTTAAGTCAGAGATGGGCAAACTACGGCCTGCGGGCCAACTGTGGCCCGTCGGAAGATTTTATCTGGCCCGCGGATAGAATTTTAATTTGTTGATCCGTGGCAAATATAAACAATATACATTCATTTTCTTGCCGACTATGTTTAAAACTATTTTTGTTTTTCCTTTTTTAACAAAGTAATGATGACTTTTTACTTTCTTTATTTTTGTTCTGCAAAACATAAATTGGTGGAAATAGTTAGCACAAACAGCTTCAATTGGTAAAATGTTAAAAGCAGAAGTTCTTTATAGAATAGCCTTTGATTGGATCCAATTAGCATAGTCTTTCTCGAAGAACAGACTTATGGAATTCAATATTGGTAAATTGTACTTCACATGTGACAGACTGCGCATTTTAAGCTCCAATGAGCAGACAATCTAACAATCATCTGAAGCAGTTTCTAAATATGCGAAAGTTTTAGTTTTACAAATCATTACCAAAAGCTAGTTTCCAAAATTTAATATTTCATCCCAAGAAAATCAGTGCTATGTTTCCTTAGTCTTATATATATGAACAAGAGTTTTCAACTATGAACCTTAAAAAAATCATTTCGGAAATAGACTAACAGAAAAGGATTTAGCCTTGTTCCATAAAATAAGCACATCTCACTTCGAACCTCAATGTAAGGAACTTTTAATAATGAAATCGCAATTTCATTCATCTCACTAAATATTTAAATTAAAACTTGTATATCGCTTTTTTTTTTTTTTTTTTTTTTTTTTAAATTTTAAAGTTTTTACTTGGCCCACAAAACATTTTGTTTCTCGATATTTTGCCCTCGACCAAAAAAGTTTGCCCATCCCTGGTTCAAGTCATTATAAATAATGGTTTCAAAAAAATCTTCTTTAGATTAAGATTCATATACTTAATTTTTGCTTCCCTAAATGCAAGTGCTTATATTATAAATGTAAGTGTAAAATCTCCGTTATTTTATCTCACCAATGTTGGCAGGTATGTAACATGTTGGTAATTTTTTCAGTCACTATTACAGGATGTTTTTTGTTTAAAAAGTTTGAAATTCTAGTTATATTCTAGGATGTCTATATTGTTTATTTCTTGAATGAAATTTACTGATAGGAAGAGAAAATAATAGTGATATGTCTCTTAAATTTTTATTTATTTTATTCATTTGTTTGTTAACAGGTTACGAGAAGAAAGTGGATTCCAGCACGTGGTACATTGATTCATCTTCTGATTTTTATCCACTGCAGCCTTCTTTTCCCTCTTACAACAGAAATCTCCTTTCAAAAAGACAATTGTCTGTTCCAAACGAGCAGATGGTTCCATTTGAGAAGAAGTTACCCAAAGTTAAATCAGCAAATGATCTTCTATTAACAGAGGAAGATATCACTTCAGACAGTGATCAGACTTCGTCACTTGAAGAAAAATCAATAGAGGAAGATATTGGAAAAGAGTTTCCTATTTTCATGAGTGTGCTGGAAGTCAAGAATAAAGAAAGATCTGCAATATGTATAGGTTGGTGTTCTTTGTTTCCTTCATCTCATTAAATTTCTTGTCTTCCTTTTCAAAGTAATTAGCCATTGCTTATTACATGAAATGCTGTTATGATTTTGCTCAAACCAAGACAGAGTGCATAGCGTTTTTAAAAAGTACTTAAAGGTGCTTATTTTCGTTTTTTAAAAGCCCTTAAAGGTGCTTTTTTCATTAACTGTTTTTAAATTTTCCCTTTACGAAAATTAGATTTTTCCTATACCATGTTGAGTTTCGCCACATATTATGCAAAAAGACACTGTTCACATTGTTCTATTCAAGGTTTTCACAACTAATTAAACCCCAATCTGTTTCGGTGAACCGTTTTTCTGAAGCGTATGAAAACGCCATTTGTTTTACATGATTCAAAATTTCATGATTTTTGACATTTGTCATAAACTATGCCAAAAGTATTTTTTGACATAATGGTTAAAACTGGATAAAACTGCCAATTGTCAAAAACTTGCCAATCCTGCCTAGTTATGATATATTTTTTAAAGTGGTTAAAAATATTTTTGAGGGCTACGTACTCTGCGAGATTACAGAGGAATATTATTTATTTTCTATTTCGTCATCCCCTAGTGGACTGATCGTAAAGACACGGTTCCCAGTAGAACACCAAATTCAAGCATCACTGGAAGTGATTAGATGACATTTTTAATCAGCCAGTATATGGACCGAGAATGAGCGGTAACGAGAAGTGCTTGACTTCGTGCACAGGTCGTCGGGTTACCAAAGCAAGGGAGCCATTTCCTCTGCAGAGGATCTTCGGATCATCCTCAGGGATGCTACTCAGGCTGTGGCGAATTGCCCATTGTAAAGCTGTAGTGTGATGTAAATAAAGTACCTACATACTGTCTTATTTGTCACTTGAATTTATTAATTTTAAAAAAATATAATAACATTAAAAAAATACTAATTTTTACATAAAGAAGGTTAAAAACCTGCTATAATTTAAATTTGTGAAAGAAAAACAATGTTTTTTTTTTCCTTCTAAAATTAAATTTTTTTAACTATAAAAAATATACATATTCTAAAAAGTGCTTAAAGGTGCTTATTTTTTATTTATATTTTTCAAAAGCCCTTAAAGGTGCTTTTGTTATTCAGGGTTTATAAAAAGTGCTCAGTTTTTTATCTTTTGAAAAGAGATTTTTTCTTTGCCATGTCGATTATTGTTTTAAATCACAAAAAATGCATGATTTTCACAATTTTCTCTTCAATATATTTCAAAAACTAGTTATTTTATCATGATTATGTAAAAATTGTGAAAAAGTTTTTGAATTTTATTGATTTTATGTTCATAAATTAGGAACTTTAAACAATTAAAAAAAATAATTTTTATTACTGCACGGATCCTAATTATGATTTTCTTTTTTTGGAAAGCTATTAAAAATATTTTTTTGAGTGCTTAAAAAGTACTTAAAATGTGCTTATTTTTTGTTAAAAAATCTGGCTGTGCACCCTGTAATATTTTAATTTTTAAGGCTTATTGATATTGTTCTCATTACACTAAAATACAATAAAATTACTATTAATTGATATGAAAATATATTTATGTAATCTAATGTATTAATGTAATCTAATTCTTCTAATAATCTAATTCGAATCATTAATGTAATCTAATTCTTCTTTTCAAGGCTTACTGCAATTGATACATGGCTTCATTTTAAAAAGTAATTCTACTAACATCCAGCACCCATCAGGCATCATTCAACTGGAAGTTTTTATTGTTCTTGCTAATGCAGTTGATTCTGAAGTTTGTGCTTTTGCTCTCAAAGTAAGTTGTTTATTTTGTTCAGCTCACTTATTTTGTACATGCTGTTAAAAGTAAATACTGAGTGGCAAGAAATAACTTGGAAAAAGTTTTATTGTAATTGTTACAAACATAAAAAATTTTATATTGGAAGATATGCTTGATCTCTAAGAGTGCATCTTCCATCAGGATTTTGATCCACCACACACAGCTAAAGGTACTCAAGACTTGTGTCAGGTGCATTTTCTTGATTTTCTTACGGCACGCGAACAGAGTTGACAAAAATCATAATTTATTTAAACGAAAATTGAAAAACTCAGATTTGTTTTTTTATTTAACCCATTTTTGGCCAAAGGTATGCAAATGCATCATTTCAATAAAAATAAAAATTTATTAACACTGTGACATATATTTTTTGCTAATTTTATTTTTCTGCTGTTGTCAAGGGTTCTGAAGGCATCCATAAATCATTAGTAATTCAATTGAAGTAAACACTTTCTGTTGAGAAACTTTTAAACCATTCAATTTTTTTTAGACTTAAAATATTTATTGACAAATGGAATTTTTTTGAAAATGTATAATTGTTCCTTATGAGATTTATCATATGTTGGAATAAAGTTGCAAGTCAGTAATCAAAAACAAAACTAATAAAGCAAATTTAATAAAAAAAACAAGTGTACAACTAAATGGTTTGCTCATTAATTTGGTGAATGGTGCCTATACGCATCATTTTATTTCTTACATAAAATATAATTTTTCATACATGAATTTTTTTTGTTGTTGTCTTAATGAATGTAATGTAAGCATATTTCACTGGAAATAATATAAAATTTCTATACTTGGCCTAAAATGTGTTAAATTGGATTTTTTTTATACATGTACCATTTTTTTAGATTTTTTTTATTTCACCATTTAGATTTTTTTTATACATGTATCATTAGTACAATCATGCAATAAAATGTACTAATGATATTTAATATTATTAAAAAATAACATCATAGCTAAAATAATTCTGATTGAATAAAAAAAGTATTATTAATATTATTTAATAAAACTATTATAACTAAGTTAATATTTTTAACTAAAATGTTTAAAGTATTGCAAACTAATATCTTAATTAATTAAATCATGTTTTTTTTTTTTTTTTTTTTTTTTGTCAAAGCTGAAACATTTTAAAAATGAGGAAGCAGCTAGCCAATTAGGTAATGAAGAGTAAATTAGTTACGATCAGAATATCTTATTGGGAATCTCTGAAAATCAATATATATCAATCAAATATCTCTGAAAATAATTATTCTCTAAAAATTATAAATTTCTCTGGGTAGAAAAAAAAAATTTTTTTCATTATTGATGTATTCTAACTACATATTTAACAAGTTTACAACTTTTAAAAGCACTTTAATAAATGAGTATAATTGAAACATGCTTATATACTTGTAAGTAAAATACCAATAAATTACATTACTTACAAGAAATGGAAAAATGTAATATAAAAGTTGCATGCCAGTCTTATTTGCTTTTTGCCTCTCTTTTAATTTACTAGTCTATTTTAATGTATAATAACTTGCATATGACCCCTTTTCATTATTTCTTTTTTTGAAATCTTCATTACTTGTGAACTCAGACATTAAAAAAAATCAATATCTAAAGAATGTTATTTATAAATGATATTGTATAAAAATATTTTTGTCTTATTTGTTTATTTAAAAATAGTTAGTTTAAATCTATGATTTTTTTAAATGAAAATAATGATAGTTTATTTATTTTGATGATTTCTTTGTTCACTCATTAAGAGCCCTGCATTTAAGTTTTAAAATCTTGTAAATATGTTATAGACAAGGGTAAGTTTTTTCAGCTTTTTGGCAGAATTCTGCCTTTTTCTAAATTGAATACATAAAAAAAAACGAATTCCTCTGTTTCTAAGAAAATTAGTTTTTTAGTTTTCCAAACATTGTTTTTTACGCATTTTCGTACTTATGTGAACGCGATTCAAAACTACACATCTCGATTCATATTTAGGCGATTTAAAATTACATATCTCGATTTGTATTCTCACAATTTTAAATTATACATCTCGAGTCCTATCCACACGATTTAAAATTACACATCTTGATTTGTATTCAAGCTATTTAAAAAATCTCCCATTAGAACTTGTATTCACGCGATTTAAAAATCTTACATCGAGATCAAAATTCACACAAAGTTATATATATTAAAAACCAATATTTAAACTTTTATTCAGCATTGTTCATAATTCAACATTTTTATTACAATATTGATAATGTTCTACGGATATATGCTTCTTACATATACTTCTTGCTCTAATTTCTGAATTTTCTATTATTTAAAATTTATTTTGCACACATTTTTTGGTTTTCTCTTGTCAGCTTTTTCGGTTTTTCAACAAACTCATCCCTGTATAGATTATAATGTTTTCATGTTTATTTGAAAGTTCAGTTGTGGTATTTTAGTAGGCATTAAAATTTTGCATTGTGTGTCTAAGCAATTTCTTGTCATACTTTAGACTTTTTTTTGTATTCAGAAAAATATATCATTACAGGTCTAATTACAATTTACTGTATTTATTATCATAATCTTAACTCAGTTCAGGTTAATTATTATTTACTCAAGTTTTTAACTTTAGATCATTCAAGCCTACCTGTTTGAAGCCAATGAAGACACGAAAAATGCATTTCTGAAAATGAAAGGTTTTCATTTGCTTGCGAATCAACTTCATGTTCGAACATTTGATAAGAAAGTGTTTGATGTCTGTTTCTCTCTTATTTCTGGTGTTCCTTTATCCTCTGTTGTTGAGTAAGTTGTATAATTTATTATAAATATTTTTGTTTTGTTTTCTTGATTGTAAATAGTTTGCTAAATATTCATTTCCTATTTTTGATCGTTTTTCCTGAGAATAAAATAATAGTATATTTTCTAATTATTTACTTTTGGTTTACCAACATCAAAAGCAATATGGACAATTTTCGTTAATGGCAGAATATTAGGGAAATAATTTCTTCTATATAAATTATATTGTAAGTTTTGTTATTCAGGGCTAAATTATACAAGAGTATAATTTAGAATTTTTAGGAAAATGCCAAAGAGTGTGATTAAAAAGCACTTGATAAATTGATTCTATTTGGCACTAAAATTATATGTACATTGCACAAAATGAAGAAGATATCGCCCGGAATAACTTTCATTCTAATAATCAGATTTTCACAATTTAGGTGTCAGTCTTAATGGTTTCTAGGGTGATCTCAAATATTCAAAACAATTAGTGCTAATTATTAATTGAGAGTTACGAAAAATTTGCATGTTTTTGGTCATATCTTTAAAGTTAATTGAGCAATTTCAAAAGCGTTTGCACCCACAGTTTTTAACAGTTTATTAATTCATGCAAAAATGTAACTTTTAATGGTTATTTATTTTTTATTGTTTAATTTATTAAATCATGGAAGAATTTTGAATTATGGGGCATAAATTTTTTTATATCAGACAATGGATTTTATTGTTGGCAGGTAATATAAATAATACTTGAAAAATTCTCATGGTTGTACCTTATAATAGCTTAAATATTTCTAATTAAGAGCATAAATTATTATTCTACTTTTTGTTTTGAATAAACCCAAAACTTCCCCGTCATTTCAACTTTTTTTTTGGGGGGGGGGGATTTTCTTTTAACCATGATGTTATAAGATATAAATAATTCTCCTTTTCTCCCCTCCACCTTTATGATAATATTTGTCTGTGTCATCTTGGTAATTTTTTCCGAAATTGAGAAGGGTCACTCTAGTGGCATTTTATGGTAATTTTTATTAAATGTTTGTGTTGTCATTCCCTGTGAAGGATAGCTACGAAGTCTTTTTCTTTTTATACCGCCACATGGGATTCTTTTTAAATTTGTATGTGTTTGTTTGCTTTTTGTTAAAAAACTTTTACTTTCTGTCTGAATCTCGATCCACGGACTACAGTTGGTAGCAGAGCGTGGTTTCGAAAATTATGATGCTATAAAAAGTTTCACTTAGTTTCTCCGTGATTTACATCATTTGGATTCCAAAATGAATCGGGATCTGCCGTGTATCCCACTGCTGAACAGTGACAACTTCTATCAATGGAGTATTAAAGTCAAGGCTCTGCTGACGCTTAAGAAAATTGCAAATGTGCTAACTGAAGAAGCCCCCGTTGATCCAAAGTTGCGGGAACAATGAACATTAAACAATGATGACGCCGTAGCGTACATACAACTTTCGCTTTCTGATGACCAAAGTCTTCAGTTCGCAAACGAAATTAATGCTAAAACTCTATGGGGAAAAAATTCAAAGCACATTTACTGGTAAAACAGAAGATCGAAAAATCGATGCAAGTAATGAAGTAAAAAATCTTGAAATGAAAGAAAATGAAAATGTGTCAGACTATATTGCAAGATCACGAGGACTGCAAACAAAATGTTCGTCACTGGGACTGCAAATTATAGAAAGAGAACTTGTATTTTATACTGTTAGAGGGTTACGAGGAAAGTTTGACAAAATAAGAGAAATCCTGAAAACCCAACGTGAAAAAGAAATGGATGAAATTTTAGAAATACTGCGGGAGGAAGAAAACATCTTGTCAAAATCAATGGAGTATTAAAGTCAAGGCTCTGCTGACGCTTCAGAAAATTGCAAATGTGCTAACTTAAGAAGCCCCCGTTGATCCAAAGTTGCGGGAACAATGAACATTAAACAATGATGACGCCGTAGCGTACATACAACTGTCGCTTTCTGATGACCAAAGTCTTCAGTTCGCAAACGAAATTAATGCTAAAACTCTATGGGGAAAAAATTCAAAGCACATTTACTAGTAAAACAGAAGATGTTCGTCACTGGGACTGCAAATTATAGAAAGAGAACTTGTATTTTATACTATTAGAAGGTTACGAGGAAAGTTTGACAAAATAAGAGAAATCCTGAAAACCCAACGTGAAAAAGAAATGGATGAAATTTTAGAAATACTGCGGGAGGAAGAAAACATCTTGTCAAAATTAAAGAATGATTTTCCTAGAAGAACAGAAGCATTCGGAGTAAAACATAAATATGAAAATAGAAGCACGAAGAAATGTTTCATCTGCCATAAAACGAATCACCTAGCCAAAGACTGCTATTTCCGATACAAGAATGAGGGAGATCGAAACCCAACATCGCAAGAAAAAAGAACATTTTCGAACTATAAATCAGGTATGAACAAAACCAAAAACAATAACGCTCATTGTGCATTTGAAAATCAAGATAAACATTCTAGTGAAAATTTCGCACTTATCGCCGAACTTGAACAACACCAAATAAACTCTAGTGCTACCGGTAAAAACAAAACTGTTTTCATTTTGGATTCTGGTGCTACTTCACACATGGTAAAAAATTTAAACTTTTTTGAAAACATAAGTTATATTAATGGAATAATACAATTAGCAGGTAAGAAGTCAAATTTAATTTCTAAAGGTATCGGTATTATAAAAGCTACAACAACAGTTGATAATTGCAGTAAAAATCTAACAATATATGATGTAATATATGTACCTGATTTACGAAACAATTTAATTTCAGTATCTAAATTAATTGATAAAGGTTATAAAATTGAATCTAATGGTAATGATATTTTGATTTTAACTAATGATAATCGCATTGTTTTAAAAGCTGTAAAAGTAAACAATCGTTTTGAAATTTTAATGGAACCGTGTAATAACACTTCACCTAACTTATTTGATTATAATGATATAAATAATTCAGAGTTAGAATGTAATGAAGTAAGTAATTTGGATACTTATACTATTTGGCATAAAAGACTTTGTCATTTAAATCCACAATACATGGTTAAAATGCAAAATGTTCTTGGCATAAATTTTAAAGATTTTGAAAATTATCATTGTGAATCTTGTGACGTAAGTAAAGTAACCCATAAGAGTCATCCAACAATTAATATTGCCCAAAGTAATTCTGTTTTAGAGTTAATTCATGCGGACCTAGCAGGCCTGATAAATTGTGATTCATTAGGAAATTCAAGATATTTTTTAGTCTTAGTGGATGATTTTTCTGGGATGTACTTTTCTTATTTTTTGAAACATAAAAATGATGTATTTGAAATGTTTTGTATGTTTAAAGAAAGGTATGAAAATTTAATGAATACGAAAATCAAAAGATTCAGAACAGATAACGGTTTAGAATTTGTCAATAGCGAGATTGATAGTTTTTTAGAAAAATACGGGATCATACATGAAAAAACAGTACCGTATAATCCTTCGTCGAATGGACGTGCTGAACGAGTCATAAGAGTATTAGTAGAAAGGACTAGGACATTATTATATGAAAGTGAACTACCATTAAAATTTTGGGCTGAAGCGATAAATTTTAGCACTCACATTTCTAATCTTACACCGCGTAAAAATAAACAAAATCTTCGATTGAAATATGGTCAGGAAAAGAGCCTAAACTTAGCTACTTAAAGGTATTTGGATGCGTGGTTTATTTTCATATACCTAAACAATTCCGAAATAAATTTGATGTTCCGGGAAAACGTGGGATTTTCGTCGGTTATTCTAGAGAAAGACGTGCTTATAGAATATATGATGTTGATAAAAATATTGTAATTGAAGAACGATCTGTTAAATTTAACGAATCATTAAGGGAAAGTAAATTTCTAACAAACAAAAATGAATGTAGCATATGGAACATTGAGGATTTGACCCAGTTTAATATATCTCAACCGCAAATCGAAACTGAAACCCAAAACTCGCCTCCCACTGAATCAAGGAGTGAACATTCTTTTTCTCATAAATCGTCTCAAGAAAGTACCAATTCGCAAAACGAAAATAAACAAAATATTCCGGCACTAAGACGTTCTGAAAGAATAAAAAATAAAATATCCGCGAACTTATCATTGAAAGGATCATCCGTTCCCCAAAATTATGACCAGGCGATAAATAGTAATAAATACTCGGAGTGGAAAAGCGCAATGGAAAATGAACTTCTTTCGATGGAGAAACATAAGGTTTTTGAATTAATTGAGAGGCCTAAGAAGGAAAAAATAATAAAAAGTAAATGGGTGTATACAATTAGAAATAACGATATTAACAAAATTTACAAAGCGCGACTAGTCACAGCAGGGTTTAATCAAATTAAAAATGTTGATTATTCTGAATCATATTCATCTGTGGTAAATATTGAATTATTCAGGTTATTAATTGCTTTATCAGCAAAATTGGATTTATTTGTTAAATTTTTTGATATTAAAACCGCATATTTATAGGGTGATATTGATGAAACTGTATACATGGAAATACCTCCAGGTTTTGAAGATAAATATGGTAAAAATAAAGTGTGCAAATTAAATAAAAGTATTTATAGTCTACCTCAATCTGGTAGAAATTGGCATATAAAGTTAAAAAATGAACTTAAAAAGATTGGTCTCACTCAACTTGCATCTGACAATTGCGTATTTACTAAAATTAATGATAATGATTTTTTCGCAATTTGTGTATACGTAGATGATTTGGCAATATTTTCTAATAATTCGAAATTATATAAAGACATCATTTCAAAACTAATCAAGCATTTGAATTAAAAGAAGCAACTAATGATTCAAAATTTTTAGGCATTGAGATTTCACAAAAAGTTAACGGAATTGGTTTATCTTAAACTCATTACATTGAAACTTTAATGAAAAAATATGGTTTGGAAAATTTTAAGAAAACAAATACTCCCATAACTAAAAGTGAAGATAGATGTTTTAATCCTACTGATGATTTAGTTGATCAGACTGATTATCAGTTTCATTTCAGATGTAATATGTTTTTGTCAAAGGAGGCATCAGATTTTCATATCATGTCATGGCTACCATTTCTTGCTGTGCTTCCAAGTTCCTATGTAGAACCATCCTTGTGCGAGAAAGCAATATTACTTCTAATTAAGGTGATTAATAGTTTCCTTACTTCTGTTATATTTTTTATAAAGCATGCTGATTATATTTTATGCAATTTTTTTATTGTAATATTTTTCATTTATGTTTTTATGGCCCACTAAGCCATACTCAAGGTCCTTGTGGAAGAATTGCAGCGACATAGTGATATTGTCACAGAACCTTACTGAGTTCTTGCAGAAGGATTTTTCTTTGGGAAATATAAAATTTTGCTTTAATTTTCTGCAGAAATTTTCCTAAAATTTTGTTTTCAGAATTATATAAAAAGATGCCTTTCTCTCGCATCGGAGTGGGGAAAAATAGCTTATGATTTTTCTATTCTCATTTCAGGATAATGAAAAATAAAGAGTAATGAAATAAAAGTTTTGGTTTTCTTTTCTGCAGAAATGTTCAATCTATTTTTTTATGCAATTATTACTATTACTTTGTGGTGCATGAGGAGTTTTAAGTCGTTTAATAAAAAAATAAAAAAATTATTACTATTGATTTCCACATAGCTTTTAAAATCAAGTATTTTTAATACTGTAGTATTTATTGCAACAACTGAATTTCAGAATGAAAACACACATTTAGTAACCCCTTTTTGAAGTTCGATTTGCATGATTTTGTCTTGGATCTCTTTTTTCATTAGTTACTGCTACGGATTTCATGATTTTTTTCAATGTGATGATGATTTACAAAAGGCAAAAAAAAAATATATATATATATATATTAATTAGTGTCTTTCCCCCCTACAAAATGCAAGAATATCAACATAATGGGGAAATAATAAAAAAATTAAATATTCAATTAGAAAAGTTTTTTTTTCCTTTGAAATTTACACTTCTGTTACTATAAATAAGCCCGCAAAAATTCTGCCACAGGGCTCAAGTAGAGGGAGGTATAATCATCCTAGGTCTGACTGAAATTCCTTACGAAAATTAAGTGTTTAAATAGTTGTTAAAGGCTGCAGATAATTTCTTTATGACAATATAAAGTCTACAATTTTTTATGTAGGGTGTTCAAAATTCTATAAAATATGAGAATAAGGCTATTTGGGCTTTGAGGAAGACACCCGCAATAAATTTTCTTTTGGTGTCCGTAAAACCTTTGTTCAGCCTTGATGGCTCTTAATTTTTGCAACAAATATTCAGTTTTAATTTTTTCAAAAAGCTTGTCAGGCTGTTTGTATTTGAATCATTTGATTATTCATTATTAATTGTGTTTTCTTCCTTTCACCTTTAGTTTCTAAGAGTGGATTGCAATGTGATAGTGGAATTACTAAACAATGGATTGATGATGAGCATTTCTTCATTAATCAGCTGCATTTGTCACTCTTCAGAAAAGTAAAAAGTTTTTTCATCTCTCTTTATATATATGTATATATATATATGTATGTATGTATGTATGCATGCATGCATGCATATGGGTGATTCTCACGAAATATGACAATTCGGACCAAAAAATTTCTTCAAATTTAAAGTCGTCAAAAGAATCTAAAAATTTTTTTGTATATTTCTTTACTTACACTTATTAATATCTTACAAACAGCAGTGTAGTTTATTGACATTTGCTCGGGAAAAAAAATAAAATAGAAATTCATCAAATCTTGAATGCTAGGAAAATGACATATTAGCTTAGAAGTTTAAAAAACAGTCATTTTAAGTTAATAGTAAGTAACTCAACTTAAGCCTTTATGTTAGATGGACCTTAAATTAATTCTTTTTATCCACTGTAGAAAGAATCAAAAAAATTTTTTTTGCTGATATGTACAGAATAAAATTGTAGATAATAATCAATCATTAAATAAATAAATAACTTTGATTACATCCAAGCATATTACAATCATACATAAACTTAGTATTGGGTTAATATTTGCTTTCCCTCTTTACAGTATTGGCAGTTAAAAAAAATGTCTGGTAACACTTCAATGTCCTGGCATTCATAAGCCAGGATAATGACAAATTTGCCATTTTATAGCATATAACTTTACTTCAATTGAATATTTTGGCCTAAGACGTTAATATTCTGTAGAAAACAACAGGATTTCTTAAAATAACTCAGATAAAGCTATGTAGTTAATATTATTAATGGTTTCAAGAAACCAGGAAAATGACAACATAAAAACCTACTCACCTCGAAAATTTTTTTTAAAAAAGATTTTGAACCAGAAAATTGGTTCTTTATTCATGCAACAAGAAATGTTCATATAGGAGGGTATCTAATCAATCTATTAACATAAGATATTGATTGCTGGCTCTATCTATTTTGACTATAAACCACTAAATAAAAGTAGCCAGGAAAATGACAGATTTTCTTGGGACAAACAAATTATTGACAGAAAAAATTAATTGAAACGAAGTTTTTGTAAATAATACCCTCTGTGTATATTCTAGAATGCTTACACCGGTTCAGATAAAAAAGTTTAGATATTGAAAAATTTATAGGAAGTTTTAAAGCTAGTTATTATTGGAAACATTGTTTGGGACATGCCAGGAAAATGACAATTTGAAGTTCAATTAAATTTTTTAACTATACAAAACAGTCAGTGCTAGTGCAAAGTTATTTTAAAATGCTAACAGCAATGCTATTTATTAATTTTTTTTAAAAAAAAGTTCTTTTAGTATTATAGTATTAGATCTTGGAGCAAGGGACAGTGAATTGTCATATTTCGTGAGAATCACCCATATATATATATGTATGATAGTGGTGCACAACATTTTTAAGTGGAGGGCCACTTTCACAGCAGGTAGATTAATGAAGGGCCGCACGCATATTTAGTCAACACTTTTTAATTTTTTACAATAATTTATATTATATAAATATTGGGGGGATATAAATTTTGACTAAAGAGAAGCCTACAGAATGAAAGTGCAAAAAATATATGCATTTTATAAATAAAATGTGTGTAATATAAATTTGAATTAAATATTTTAATTGGAGAAAATTTATGTTTAAACAAAACCACATTAAAATAAATATTTCTATTGCATTCAAAAGCTCCCTTGGGTTGTAGGTAGTGTTGCCAGATTAGATAGGGTTATTTGTAAATTTTACTAGTTTCATTTTGGTTACGTTCTAATATCGAATTTTATAACTGAATGTGTGAAATGGTAATATGAAAATCAATATGTTAATCCAAAGCAAAAAGATTAAGATTTAATTTTAGAACTTAACCCTTTGTTGAATGTAAATGTAGTAAGTTATTACTTAGCTCGATTCTCGACTTAAGTTTACTTAGCTCGACTCTTGTTTTAGCTTTATTAAGTATTCCGTTTTCAAGTGCAGCTGTTGAGAGATGTTTCTCCATATTAAATATTATAAGACAAATTGAGGAATAAAATGTCTATAACTACAGCTGGTGCTATTTTGTGTGTTCCATATGAACTTTCTACTGATTGTCAAAATTTTGTACCTCATTCTTCCATGTTAAAAATGTTTAACAGCGAAAACATATACAAATCAGAAAGTATTGACAAAAATATTTTGGATATTTTATCAGAAATGTAAGCATAATGTTTGAATTAAAATATTAAAAAAACTATATCGTTGATAATAAAATATTTATGAAAAAAAAGTGCAATTCAAAAAGCATTGAAAAAATATCTTAAATATTTAAGTAGAAATTAAAGATAATGTAACGATTGAAATGTAAAAAAGATTAATTTGTTGATAATAAAATATTAAAAAGTATTAAAGTAACGTTTTCTATACATTATTTAATTTTTGTGCAATTTTTTAATACTTATACTCTAAGTTAAAAATTTTGGGGTTTTTTAAAAAATATTTTAGGAGATTTTACAACACTATCTGGGGGTGAACGGTTATCGGCACCTGGCAACACTGGTTGTAGGTTGTGCATCCCTAATATATGTATATATTTATATGTACAGTGGTGGCCAAAAGTGTGGACATTTTTTGAAAAATTCATGTTTTTCAACTTTGTGTGCTTGTAGAATATATTAATTTTCACTTAAATACAAACGTTTACATATTAAATTGAAGGTAATTTAATGTAGAATTTAATAAAAACAGAATTAAAATATCTGTATTACAAAAGAAGTTATGCTCATTTTAGTAGAGCAAACAAACACAAATCGTTTTGAATAAAGACGTGTTTTGTAATAAAAGCGTACTAGCCAATCACAAACACTGTTCTTAGGACCAATCAAATGTCTGTAACTATAGTTTAGGTTATTTGGATGGTAAAAGAGTTATTGTCTAGTCAAAATCTTTTCCTTTTTTATTGCAGTTACTAAAAAATATTTTATGCCATTTTCCTTCTAAATATTAATTAATTTTGTCCAATTTCATTTAAGAACTAAGGGGATATAGCTCTCACCTCACACAGACTTTTGCTGCAATTTACTCTTATGTATAAAGATGCACATTAAATCTGTTTTAAAAAAAAAAAAATTTTTGAAGTTATAACATACTTAGTTTTTTTTAAGCAAAATAATTTATATAATCCAGAAGTTTTAACAAAAATTTGTATTTATTTTTCATATTTAAAAATAAATAAATAACTTAGACATATATATTTTGCCTTCATGTAAATATTTTAATTTCGGACTTGATATTCATGTTTCCCGCATTGAACATCTTTGCTTAGTGTTAAACGTAGATTTGAAAATTTTGTACCAGTTTGCTATGGGGTATCATGTTAGCTTGAAAACATTTTGAAGAACCCATTTATTCCTTAAAAGTGATTATTTAATATCAATATTCAATTTACAATATGCTAGATTCAATTTTACTACTTTTTACCCACTCATCTTATGTTGATCAAAAATTGGCCTAATCACTTCGTATTATATTGAAAAATACAGGGTATCTGCACACCTGGAAAGTCATGGATTTTGGTATTAAACAAAATTTGTCATGAAATGTCATGATTTTAACTTTTTTTTTTTTTTTTTTAAATCATGAAGTCAACTGAACTAGTCAATTTAGGCAACTGAAAAATCTAATATTTAAAATGGAATTTAACCCCAACCCTCTCCCAATTTCATGGTGTTCCAAATATCTAAATTTGTAGCAAAATCCCCACTCATAGTCATATTCCATTAAAATATAAAATGTTTTTATGCTTTTCTTTAAAAATTATGGTGTTCTTTCAAAAAATTAAAGAAAGAATGTAATTTCTAGAGCAAATTATCTTTTAAACTTTTGTGATTTCAGAATTTTTTTATTTTATCAATTTAAAATTCTAGTTTACGTTTTTTATGTTACACTTACTTTAAAGAAGAAATAAAACAGCTTTAAATAACTACATATATCTGACAGTATTTAGTTATTTGCTTTTGTATTTTTTTTCCGGCTATTTTATTGCTTCAACTCTTTCTTTACTCTTTTTTTAAAATTTAAAATCAATAAATATGAAGATGCAAAGTATGACAGTTTTGATTATACCTTTCATTTCAATTAATGCTATTATAATGTTTTTAAATTTATTGTTGTGTTTTTGTGAAGAAAATAGTAACTTCAGTAAGTCTTGAAAAGTTTTTGGAATTATTCATGAAAAGTCACAAAAAGTCTTGGATTTGAAAATCTGAAATGTTGCAGTTACCCTGAAAATACTAGGTTAAAATGAGAAAAGATCATTCATTTTAAAGGATTGCGATTTTTTGTTTTTGTAACTTTGTTTTGTAATAGATGATTAAAAGTAAATTGTTCAAAATGATCAATGTTAGGATTTTTTCTTTTTAAATAAAATGAAGTTGCACTCTATTGTCATTAATGTCTACATGTCTCTAATGTCTCACATTTTGTATTAAAATAAAGATTTAAACTTCATGAAATCTTGTATATTTTAAGTTAATTTTGGAGTGAAATGTTCTGCAATTTTAAAAATTGCAGAAGATTGGGGTTGGCAGCTATGCATTCATATTTTTCTAATTATGTGTCAGTGATATCTTAAAAACATCTTAAGTGGAACCAAATCTTTTTAGAATTTATTCATTTGGTTTTTAACATTTCTAACACAAGTTACCTTTTGTCTTGTAGAAAAA
This sequence comes from Parasteatoda lunata, assembly GCA_949128135.1. Classification (NCBI taxonomy): domain Eukaryota; kingdom Metazoa; phylum Arthropoda; class Arachnida; order Araneae; family Theridiidae; genus Parasteatoda; species Parasteatoda lunata. The sequence continues at coordinate 119,148,460 of OX421970.1, forward strand.
TTACTGACAATCTCCATGCTCCTATGGAAGCTCTGTATTGTTTGCTAAAAGCTGTGTCATATGAGTTGTGCAGGTAATTATACAAACTATTATACGAGCTATTATTATAAAAACAAAATAATTCTTGTTTTTGCGGGAGATTTTTCTTGAGTGTATAATGTGATTTTTAATTTCATGTTTACTTTTTATTTTTGATTTAATAAAATTGGTTTACAATGATTTTAGCCACAACTATTTATAAACAATTTAACTGAATGTCAGGGGTTATACTTTGAGCCACCGGAAATGGAATGGAGATTCACGACTGGAAAGTAAAACTGGATTCAGAACCATACCATGAACACTCGCTTTGAAGGAGACAGTTCTCAATAACTGGTTCTAAGGGTGTGACTAAAATTTAACCAATCACACAAGTGGGGCAACATTACCATGAATAAAATGAAACTGAATGAGTTAATAAGATTATAAAATGAGCTTATAGTATTAAGATAGTTTTTTTGATTATTTATTGTTTTTTTAGTCTATAATCTATATATAACATTATATAAAAAAAACTGTCATATTTATCATGTATAATTCATAGAATACCATTTTTTCATTAGTAAATATTTTTGATATATTATTTAATACCTTTTATTATTTTTTTAAATATTTTTTAAAAAAGTACATATTTAAAATAATGCTCTTATATTTTAATGAAATGAAACGCATTAATTTTGCTCCTGTGTTCAGCATGGAGATAGATTACCTATACTCGTTTTAAAACCATAACTAATTAACAGAACGAAATTGAGTTTTCTCGAACAAGAAATCTACATCTATTAGTCTTCTTGAAATTAACTGCATTTCTGGAAAGTTGATTAGTTTCCCTTTTAATATGTAACAATATGACTTAAGTTACTACTTTAATTATTACTTTGTTTTATTTGCAACATTATTAAAGTGACTATTTTTACTGATATTGAAATAAATATGTTCACAAAAAATTAAATTAATTTATAGATTTGTTTAAAAAAATTTCTGATTTGTAAAATCATTTCGCATATAAAATACTTATGAAAATAGAGATTAAAGAACAACTTTCACAGCTTTTATGTTATATATTTTTATGGAAAAATGAGAATAAAATTTTTTTGAACAAAGAAAAAAATGAGAATAAATTGTTTTTTTATTCTAATTATTTATCTCATTATCTTTCATTGTAAATGAATTGTTTTCTTTACAATACATCAGTACACGGTGCTAAAAAAAGAAATTCCTGTTTCACGTGACATCATTCCCTGATAAAACTTTTCCAGGGAGGGTACCAGGGTATGTATTTTTATGCTAGAAGCATATTTTTGGTACGACCTAAAAAATTACTGGAAGATGCTGTAGGACAAGTGTATAAAATGGAAGAATGTAACTGAATAGAATGAATAAAATTAAAAATGACCATTACAAATGTTTAGCAATAAATACAATGCATCCATAAAACCATAGAACACTTTTACCAGGCCTCACAGTTGACCTATAAATTTACATTTTCCCTATATTTTTTTTAAAAAATGTCATAAAGTGTCCTAATTAAAAGAAATAAAAAGTGTTTTGACTTATATTTTTAATATAAAGTTTAGATTTCATTATTTTTAGTACTTTCTTGAATTGTTCTGCATCGAACTTATTTTTTTTCTGCACTAAAAACGTTTTTAAATGCATAAGATTTTAATTGGCTACTTTTTTTTGTAATATATAGTCTTCTCTGATTTTGTCAATTTACACCTCTTTTCATCCTAGTCACTTGACCCCAAGGCTAGGCGCAGCAGTTGTTTTTCAGAAATAGGCTGCTGAAGAAAAAAAAAATTTTTTTTTTTAATTATAAGAATCTAGCTTTACACTTTGTAAATATTTTTAAATCATTATAAAATAATTATTTAATATTTTTTAATTATTAGTTTATTATTTTGTGAAATTTACTTTTTTTTAAAAATAATTAAGAACAAATAAAAAAGGTTTTGTGTACACTATGATCTGTTTTTTTTTTTTTAATTTGAGTAGCAATTATTTTTTTTTAACTCTATTATAAATATACAAATAAACTTATGATTTTTATGGAACATAAAACCATTAAATCAATTTGTAGTTATTTAACATAAATATTTGTGTTTCAGCTCTAAAAGTGGGAAACATTTTTATGCTCTTTCAAATTCTGTGAATTTATTTACTGCTTTGGAAAAAAAATGCCTTGAAGATTGTGGTAAGTCTTTCTGTAATTAATTGCAAACTTTTTGTCTTAATTTAGAAAAGGGTTTACAGGCTCACATATGTTACTTAATACATCTGCAAAAACTGAGAAATAAGTATTTTTACACTAAAGGCTTAAAGTTGTAAAGTGGGCTAAACAAAAAGGATGGAAGAAGAAAAGTCATTAACCTCATACCATTTAACACCATTCATTGTCAACTGCAAAATGGTTGTTTTCCTTCAATAATATTTTAGACTTTTCTATTAAAGTCGTTCTACAATCCAATCAAAGTACTTGACATTTAATAGGATAATCACATTTTTTGAATGGTTACAATTTTAACAACATGTTATCATAATATGATGTGTGATATCAATATATTAAGTTAATAAAAATAATTCATGTACTAAGAAAACTAAATTATTTGTGCTTATTGGAATATATCAAGCATATATGCCAAGTCTCCTGTTTTTTAACAAAGATACCTGTATTTTATGACTATCTCCTGTTTACCCGTATCTTTAAAGTTTCTCCTTTATTGTTGAAGAAATTTTTTAAAAAAGTTTACATTTGGGGATAAAATATCCACTAATGGTAAAAATAGTTCTATTATTCCCCAACAGATGGTGCTATTGCCAGTACTGCAGTATTTTGAGTGTTAATAGTGTAAGTCGAGGAACTCGGGAGATAAAGCCTTCTCCTTCAATGAGGTAAACCAGGTTTGAATCCCAGCGATGACTTGATACGAATTCCGCATCCAGCTTGCACTGACTACAGTGCTGTCATATAATATCCTCAGTGGTAGACAGATCACAATTTAGAGTCCCTTTGCCATCAGGCTACCAGTGGGAGGTTTTTGTGATTTCTTCTCTATGTAACTCAAATCCGGGTTAGTTCCTTGAAACAATTCTCTACCAAAGTAAATTTCTCCCAATACTTGATCCAGGAGTTCCCTTGTCTTCTGGATTGCATTCAAAATTACAAGGCTATGGAGTTAAACATTAGTAGTCGTAAACCGGAAATTGGGTCGACTGTCTTACGATGGTGATAAAATAAAATAGTTATAATAATAAATAAAACTTTACTCGTAGTCTAAAAAATTTCGCTTGTAAAATCTCCGTTATTTCATTTCTCTAATGTTTGCAGATATTATCATATAAAACAAACAATTTTCATTTATCTGTGTTTGTAAGTTAAAATTTGCATATCTAAATGCAGCGCAAAAGCTTGTTGCAATTTATGTTCTCATTTATTAATTTATTCCTTCTTGTAGGTGCTGAAACACACTGTTTACTGTGTTGGAGGAAGTGTTTATGTTATATCTATCAGATTATTTTTGAGTTTTCTGAGACTCCCAGTTTCCATCCACCAATTGAGCCCCATAGTGGTAGGTTAAAATAGATATTTGAAAATTAGAAAACAAAAATTAATTTAGCATTTTCTTTCAAATATGAGGGAAAGCCTATTACATTATTCAATTGTATAAATAAATAAAAAATTCCATTTCAGGTTTAAAAGTTTCTTTATATGTGTTTAACTTTCTAAAAATTACTTTCTCAGCTGTGTGTCAGCTCTTTGATCAAGATTATCTTGTTTTATTAAAAAAAAAACCATTTCTGAGCAAATCTTATAGAATTGCAGTTATTAAAAATTATAACTAATGTAATTTAATATTGTGTCAATAATTGTAACATAATATTTAATAGTTTTAATATTGGCCTTTATCCTTTATTACCTTTGTTTAGATAAAGTTTTTGATGTTTCATGTTTATAATTTTAAAAAATGTATTGTTTTTTAAATTTTATCCATTTTTACTGCATTTCTAAAAATTATAAATGTATGCGTTTTCTCAACATTACAGGGTTGCCACAGGTGACTAAAATACGACTATTTTCAGGTGACTATGGCAACATTTTTTTACCTGAAAAGGCTAAAAAAAAAAGCAACTATTTTCAAGAAAACTTGACTATTGTGAGACTTTTCTGCGCTCCTAGTGATGTTTTTTTAAGCATAAATTGGGTTCACAACCTCCAGCCAGCGTTAGCTTCTCAACACAATAAATAAAAACCTTTTAGAAAGTAAAAAAATTTTGAATTGCAAATTTGAGTCATCACTTTTTATTGTGCTCAATTTGCAAAGATTCTGTCTGAATCTATTTTGTTTCTCCATCGCCTTTTCAACAGTTATTGCTACGAAATTCTGCATGATTTTGAAAACCCAATTTTTAGTATGATGTTACGATGTGAATTTCGAATATGAATAAACACTTTTCACAATATGTATATATATATATTTGCTAATACAATATTTGATTAAACTGAAAATTTTTTAGAAAAAGTGTGTGTGTTCTTTTTTTAATGAAAAAAATTTTTTTTGAATGATTTCCAGTAATTATAAGTATATTTTCTGCAAATATATGAATTTTTTTGATTTAAAGATTTAGTGCTATAACACTAATGTTTATATAAAAATTATCATATTTGCCCCCAATTTGACTAAATGGATCATGGTATATGACAATTAAGTCATTTAATAACATTTTAGTCACAGTTTTGTGTTCTTATTTAGGCAACTATTTTAATAGTTTTTGGCAACTATTTTCATGTTTTAGACTTCTAAACTCAATTATATTGTTCATTTTTTTTCTGTGGCAACCCTGCATTTGAAAAAATTGATTTCTGCTAGTGTACATCAATAAGTTTTGGACTAAATAAAATTATTTCATTTTTTCCCCTTCTATTTATTGACCCATTGATGTATTAAAAAGACAAGACATCATCTGTGTGGGAACTTCTCAGTGAACTGCAAGAAAGCCTGGGCACTTTCTCTGCTCACCATGCTAGAGTGAGTACTGAAGATATCCAGCAGCCAAAATCAACAGCTGACATTGGTGTTGAAAAATTCTGGCGAGATGTGCCAACTTCAGAAGTCATCAAAAGACTGGAGTCATTGGTTGAAGCTATTACACATTTTATTGTTTTTAAAGGTTATTTTTGTATTGTTATCTGATTTTTTTCATTTGGTTAATTTACAAATAAGTTTTTATTGGATTTAAAGCCAGGCTTGATATCTATGCAAAAAAAGTATTTGCCATTGATAAAACTTGCTTAATTAAAAATTAATTTATGTAGGTTTAATCGTATTATGCAAAACTGTGCTTTTCAAATTGTTCTATTCAACGTTTTCAGTATTCATTCAACCACAATCTATTTAAGCTTAATATCTGTCCTTAGCGTATGAAAGCGCCAATCATTTTACAGGTTTTATGAAATACTTGTGATTTCACATGTGAGCTGGGTTCGATGAGATTCATGTACTCTTATGTGCAACTCTGCTGCATTTTGCAAGATATTCTCAATTTCAAGCTTCATTTTCCATCCTATGAAACCAAACCAAAAAAGCTCTTGATCATTATTTAATGGCTAATATAATCAAGAAAAGAGTTCCTTGTTAAAAACTAGTTATTTTATTATGATCATGTAAAGTCTTTGAAAGTTATTTTGCCCCTTGTTAATGTATATGGTGCTAAGAAATATTATTTGAGTGCTTGAAAAGTACTTAAAAGATGCTTACTTTTTGTTGAAAAATTTGGCTATGTACCCTGTTAATGGAAATATTTACATACCCATGATAGAAGATGTTCAAAGGTAATATAAAATGTTTTTTTTTTCATCCCTCCTCTCTTGTATGTAACATGCTGCATGAAATATTTTCTGGGGGGGTTTTCAAATTCAAGCTTTTAATTTCGTTGAATATTCAGTACAATAATATAAATAGGTTAATTTGTAACTAAGGAGCTACTTTTAAATATAACTATTTAATATCTATAAATGTATAACTATTGTTTGAACGTAATAGTTTAACATTTTATTTACTAAGAAATTAACATATAGAGATAAAATTCATAAAAAAAAGTTTTTTTGTTTCCTTTTATATGTTTCTAATCAAATTTCCGACTAGCTAGAGCACTCCAGTTTAACTTTATGTTTTTTCCTGAAAGACAATACAAATATTAATTGTTTCCTAAGTACTAAAAGTAGAATTTTATTCATCTATTGCCATTTATCATTAAAGAAATTTTATTGTTAATAAAAATTTTGACCACTGTCAGAGCTGAAACTGACAAATTTGAACTAATGTCTTATAACAATACTTGTCTTATGAGGGTTACTAGCAAAATTTATCACCAAAGGAAATTATCACCATTCAAAATTTCGATTATTTTTTTGTCTAGCTAAAGTGCTCAAATCTTAACTAGTACTCTATGCCTTGAAGATTGGAGCTTTGATTGTTTTCTGAAAGTTATAACTAGCATTTGTCTTCAAATAGGGTGTATTGTAAATAAAAATTTCAACCTCTTTCCAAGTAGCTGGAGTGCTCATATTTCAACTAAAGTCTGATGGCAACACAAATTACAATTTTCTGAATGCTGCTAGCAATCAGGAAATAGTAATATTCCCCTAAATATGTGTATATATATCACCATCCGTGATAATCAAAATTTCTACATTTGTCTAACATAAACAAATTAACAGACACATTATTTTTTTTAAAAAAAGTAGGCACATAATTTAAAATAAAATTAAAAATTTTAAAAAATATGTATTTCAAGCTGACTATAAAGGAGAAAACAGTTTAATTTTTGTCACACTTAAAAGAAAACATGTAAGTTTCATTACCTTCATACTAAACTTCTAATATCACAGAAAATTCCCCACACACATGTATCAAAAATGATGTGCCCTGCTGTTTTTGTCCCAGTGGGGTTACACCATAAGTTGCCAACCTATTTTAGATCACTGCCCACTTAAAAAGTCAAAAAATTTTTATTGCTCCCTTACAAAAAAATAAGTATAAATGATAAGAAGTTTTAATATTTTTCTTATGTTACATTATTCATAATCACACTTTTAAGTAATTGAAAATACATATGTATTCTTAATGACCAATATATTTTTTATCCCCAAAAAAATTTTTATGCCAATTTTGATAAAAGTAACTCAATGCATAATTTTTTAGTGTTTTTATGGAAAGAAATTAAGCGTATCAGTTTGCACTTAAATAGTCTTAAATTTTATTAAAAAAAGATTTAAAATATAGTGACGTCATTTATGAATGGAATTAAGTCAACTTGCTAAACACAGCTAATACTGAGTGAAAAATACTTCAAATGTAATCAGATTGTTATATTTTATGTTCAAATCAAAATGTTTGAAATTTTATTAAGATGGTTGCTCTTTTAACAATTAAAAAGGGGGAAATACTTATAATGAGTACTTCTTCATAAAACAAGCTAAATATAAGGGAAAAGAAAACAAAAAATTTACATACTTTAAAATAATTGAATAATAAATTTCTGACTTAAAAAAATAAATGTTGAAAGTTATAGGTTAGATCATTCATTAAGGCAAAATTTAAGAAAACTGGAAGGAACACAAAATTTTTAAAGTTATCTAAGATTATGGCCAAGTTAAAAATAAATGTTACAATATTTTTTTATTATTATTATTTTTTTTTTTTTTTTTGTTTTTTTTTTTTTTAAAGAAAAACAGTTTAAGGAATGATAATATTAGAATTTATTTATATTGTGCTGAGTTAAAAAATATGAAAAATTCTTCAATAGCAGTTTTAAAAAATTTGACTTTTACTGCTCACTCAATACTAACTTCATCTGTTTATGATCCTCTAGAAATCCTTTACACTACTGAAGTATCCCTAGCCTTGCTAGCACCCCCTAAAATTTTTCGCCACCCACGGGGGAGGGGGGTTGGGAACCTATGTGTTACACAAATGGAATCAGTTTCTCATTTTTTGAAAATTTGAAAAGCAAAGTTTTTTTTCCCAATTTTAATCTTACTTTATTTCAAAAGCATTTAACAGTAAAATTAAGAACAAATTAATTTGACTTAATTTTACTTTGAATATTTACAACATATGTAGAGGATGACGTTCCTGTTTATTCTGAGTAATCTCACTAGATTTATATTTATATCAAAATCAAATAATCTTCTTAATATTCACAGTTATGTTTTTAGACGTAATAGAGATTTAAACAAAAAGTTTTTATTTAATTTTTATTTTCTTTTAGACCCGAGAATCAAGATAAGCCATTATGAGAGAGAATTTGTGAAAAGTTTTTTCAATTTCTGCATGAAGGGAATCAGCTGTACTATCGTAAGTTTTATTTATCTTTCATATGCATATACAGCATTCTGCATGCGCATACGGTTTTAAACAAAAAAAATTCGAGACATAGGAAACACTATTTTTGTTAAAACCAAAGAAACAACATTATGTACAGAATAACAATGAGTAAATGGGCCATCTCATCTCGCTCTATAATACTCCAAAATTGGATGCCTGCAAGCGATGCTAATTAGCTGTTGAAATGTGGCATTTGTTTTTCTTATTGACTGTTCTTTCCATTCTGGTTTGAATAAAGCCTAGTCTATCGAATATTAATTTTATTAAGTAACACATTCTATATTCTTTTTTTTTCTCTTTCTAGAATTGGTTTATTACTTACTTAACAGAAACACGTGCACAAAACTATGTACAACATAAACTAACAAATTATGCAATGAAGTTATCAGGTACACGATAAAAAATAATTATGATTACAGTAAAATGCGTTAGCAAATAACCGATTCAAGAGATGTAGACTCGAAAAATTACATTTTTACAAAATTCGATATGCAGTAGGGTTTATTATTTAATTAACTTCACGTTAATTAACATTCCAACTTATGTGAAGAATTTTAGCTCGACTTTAGTCAGCAATATCCAGAATATTACTACGTCATTTTGTTTATAACTAACCAACTGGTGCTGAGGTCAGGTGTCTGTGTATTAGTGATCTTCTTTTTGTGTTCCAAGTACCCAATTATACCTGATTTGTGAATTTTACATGATTCTGTAATTGCATGTACTCCACCTGCAAAATGATCTAATATATAAAGATTCTAATAGTTTAGGGGCATCTTCTGATAAAGAATCAGCCAAATTGTATCTGCATCAATGTTTGTAGTGTGCGACGGAGAAACATCTTACTGGCAGGAATAATGTTTGTCTCTGTATGTAACTTTGAGATTAGGCAGATGAAATTTCTGATTTAAAATGAAAAGTTTCTCATTTGAAAACAGTTTTGGCATGTTTTAAATCAACTGATTTTTTTATAAATCCATTTTTTTTATATAAAAAAAGGTTTGATCCATGTCGAAAATAATTTTTTTTTTATTTAAGATTAATAAAAATGTTCTTAAACTTGTGAGGTCTTTTTTTAAAATTCGATCTCATTGATATTCATAATTTATCCAGAGAAATAATGAGATGATAATGTACGTACATTATTATTTGATGATTAAAAGAGACTAAATAATTGTGGATAAAAAAGAATGATAAAACCTTTTAATTAAAGTTTCCCATTAGCTGTACAAAAATAACTTGTTATTTTATAAACAATATTTAAGTATGCCAATTTAGTTTCATGGTTATATAAAAATAATATTTTTAAAATATAAACATATTTTTATATATAAATAATGAGGAAGTCTGCTTGAAGTAACCCAGAATAAATGTTATATATATATATATATATATATATATATATATAATTTCCTGTTCTAAACTAATTAATTTTTCATTTGATGGCAAATTTTTTCTGTGCAAATGCCATGAGTGAATTCTATTCATTCTCACTTATTTCCATTATCTTCTTTTTTGCATAACAAAGCAATATTTATGTGCTTTTTTTTCAATTCCTACAATTTTTACATTTTTACCTACAATTGCTTTTTTTATTCAATTCCTAATATTAGTTCACACTCTCAATATATCTTGTTCAAATGTTCATTAGTTAGTTAAGTACTTTTTATTCATCCACTCAAGTTAAAATACATTTTTTAAACTTGTTGATTATGACACTTGATATTAATACAGTTTTTTTAAAATACATATTAATTCATTAATTAAATAGGGATAAGCAAAAAACGAAATGGAATTTTCTGATAGGTTAAGTGTTAGTCCTTGCATTAATTTTACTTTAAGCTATTCAGCTTTTCACATATTTTAAAGATAACATCAGGGATAATTTCTAACTTATAGCTCTATTTAAACAAAAAAAAAGGTTTATTGTGCACACTTAAATATTTAATTATTTTATATTTGCTGTGTCAGATAAATTCAATAAGGAACACGTAGTAGCACGTGTGGTCTACGTCAGTGATCCCCAACCTTTTTATCACCGCGGACCTGTCAACGTTTGATAATTTTACCGCGCCCCGTTGGAGGGGGGAGACATTGATTGTTTATATTTTAGATTATTTTGATTTATTAATTTTAATTTAACTGTATTTAAACATGTCTTCAAAATAAAATTCAGTTACACCAAAAAATAAATATAAAGTGATTTAGCATTTTAACTCACTAGAACGTTAAATCAATGAGAACCTAAACTTGTTTCTTTGCGATGAGACTGTTCCATCTGAGGGTAATCGGAGACAATGACACCCGAAGTGTGTTGCTATTGTCTAGTTTATTCCGTTGCATTGTTTTGGTTGCTGTTACTGCTAAAATTTTAATGGAACACAGATATTTTTTATTTCGGGTATAAACCTAGGAGTTTAAATTCAGTTTCAATGAAATGGGCGGCCTGGTACCATTTGATCCATGGACCGGGGGTTGGGGAACACTGGTCTACGTCACCAAATTTATACTTTTATAGTTGTGTGATATCACACACCTTTGTTTCTTTCAATTTCTACTTAGTTTACATTCTCCCTATAGATATTTATATATCTTTTTTAAACTTTTAATCGTTAATAAAATACTTTTTATTCATCCATTCAAGTTACATTTTCCTGAACTTGTAACTTGATGTTAATACCGTTTTTTCAAATATTAATTCATTAATTAAATTTAATTAACTAATTTTAGTTTTATATGGGAGAAAATATTTTTAATTATTTAATAAAAAATAACTAAAACAAAATTTCTCTTTGTTAACTTAAGTTGGAATTGGATTTAAAAAAATTTTTTTTTAATTACTTGTTTTAAAATCTTTTTATCCATATGCATAAGTTTCTAATCTTTCATAGAATTTTTCATTGCTACATTTTTTGTTTTATGCTCTTGTTGGGATGCTATATAAATATAAGTACCTTGTCTAACGACATTATGTAGCTATACAAATAATTTTATAATTAAATATCTTTTTCTTTCAGGTCAGAAATATAAATACAGCTAAACAGGAATATTCCAATCTTATGTTTTGCATAAAGGACTCATTGAAAAACCAAGTAATTTGAAATATATTCCTTACATCTCTTCTTCTGTGCAATATCATATAGATACACATAAATCAACTTCATCTTTCATATTTATCATGAAGTTATTTAATATTTTTTTTCTTTCTCCACTTAGCTGGGTCTTTTAATATTTTCTTTTTTGTCACCAAGTCAAGACGTTTTTATTAAAGAATATGTGGTAGATGTTTTATCAACACACCCCTTAAGTAGCAAAATTCTACGACTAGTTATTTTTACTATTACCAAAGTGAGTGAGTTTATTTCTTCGTTCTTGTTCTTCATAAATGCAGTTCATTTTTTTTTCTTCCATTATGCTTAGTCTATGTTATGCTTAAACTGTATATAGTAATCTAGGGGTGCACAACCTTTTAGAGTGAGGGGCCACTTTCACAACAGGTAGATTATCGAAGGGCAGCACGCATATTTAGTCATGTTAGCGGCAAATATGATAATTTTTGTATAAACATTAGTGCTCTAAGCACTAAATATTTTTAGCAGTAAACTTAATAACATCTTCACAGAAAATTAAATACTTTTAATTATTTGAATTTATTTAAACCTAAAGAACTGATACTTTTTCATATTTTCACAAAAAACTTTTTTCCATATTTTACAATAATTAATTTATCAAATATATATATATATATATATATATATTTATTGGGGGATATAAATGTAAGGAAAGTGCAAAAAATTTAGGCATTTTATAGAGTAATATAAATTTGAATTAAATATTTTAATTAAAGAAAATTGATCATGTTTAAATGAAAACCACATTGATACAAATATTTTATTGCGTTCAGAAGCTCCCGTCGGCCTCAGGATGTGCATCCCTGTAGTAAAATAGCCCCATGCAGCAACTGAACGTTGCAAGTAAATTACCTGTTTATTACAAAAACACCAAAATGTCCTTGTCATAACAAAAAAACATTGCCATTACTGAGATTTTTCTTATTTATAACTTAAAATATTGCAAAAAGATAACACATAACTTTTCATACGCTTGCTTCTGAAAGGTTTCTGAAATCTATCTGCATACCTGCCAACTCTAATGGATTTTCCAGTAGACTACTGGATTTTGCCAGTTTCTCCTGTTTTTTGTACATTTTAGTAAATGTCCTAAAATTGAGTAAGTTCCCTAAAAAAAAATCTCTATTGAAATAGAATTTTTGTACAGATTATTGCTTGCTTGCTTCAATATTTAAATAAGTATTACTTATACATAAAGAAGTGTACCTCATTTATAGAAATCAGTTTAAAACTTTTTTGTTCCAAAATTAAAATTTTCAGTTTATTTTTATTCAAAACTATGTTTTTAAATTAATTAAAAAAATGCTTTAACTATATTTGATGAATTAAATGCTTATTATTATTCGAAATTATGAGTAAACATAATACATAACATTTCAAGTTTGTTTAATGTCAATCATAACTGGAAAATATTGTAGTCTTTCTATTTTGATGACTATAAAAATCTCTAGAATTACCTATGTGTAAAATATTTAGTGCATTATGCAACAATTATCATGAAATTTATATTATTTCTTTAAATCTACTGGATTTTTTTCTATCCATGTTGGCAGCTATGTAACTGAAATCACAGTTTGATTCAAGAAAGCTTAAAATAAAGCAACAGCAATCAGGTATCAAGGTGCATTGGTAAATATTATTGAAATTTGGAAAATATAGTCCCATTAATTTAGTCATCAGAGTTGTCGACAGTTGGGACATTAAATGTTTAATTTACTTTTTTTTAATGGCCCTAAAACTAATTGCACAATTCAAAAATTCCTGCCTCACTTATGAAACTTGTTAGCCCAGAAATTGTTTAATGGAAAAAAATGTTCATTTTTTAGTTAAAAATTTTTGGGGGGTAGGAGGGGAACACGAAATTGAAAAGAATGAAAAAAGGGCTCAAACTTTCAACCACTGTTATGACTAAACTAGTGGAATCATATTTTGAAAATAACTGTTAACTTCCCCCTCCCCCCGAATTTGGTTTGCTAGTGCCATAACAATTTTATTTATATTAAAATCAAATTAACACAAGTTTTCTTATTGTAATATTAATGCATAAAAGATTGTTTTTCTCTTTTCTTTCGACCCTTATCTATAATATAATCAAAAATATGAAAGGAATATATTTTTATTAAACAAATGTTCACAGTTCTTAAATAAAATAAATATGTATTTATAAATATTGAAATAAGAGTAACACAAAAAAACAAAAAACAAATATTTCCGCATAGTTGAAAAAAAACAATTTTTAAAATGTATTCATGAAGTAAAAATAATTTTCCTTAATAAGCAGTTATTCAAACCAAATTTTGAAACATTTTGAATTTTTTATTATTTTTTTAGTTTATAACAGTTAATTATTTATTATCAGAAATTGTATAGTTAGTTAATATTTAATTCATTTTATAGTTTGCAAATAACATAAAAATAAAATTTGTTTACTTTTTGTTTTGAAAAAAAAAAAAAACTCTATGATTTCTTCATTTATTCTTTCAACTGTTCAACTTAAAAGAAATCTAAACAGAAAAAATCTTTCTATAAATTAAATGAAGAGTTTTATTACTTACCATGTATTAAACCCTAAATATTATCAATTTAATTTTCATTTAATAAAACTTTTTAACATTTTTTAAATTATTTTTTGGGGACCATTCTTTTTTAAAACCTGTAAATAAAGTTACAAAGCTCAATTATTCGTTGGGCAAAGAATATTCAAAATACTTTCTGCTCGATTTTACATTCCACTTTCCCAAAAGAAGAGAAAAAACAGCAAAAAATAACAATTTTAAAAATAAATTACAAAAGACGCCATTGTTTAGGGATTTAAATCATGTTAGGCTTAAATTTACTAACATAAAACCTATTTTATGTCTCGGATTCATATTAAGGTGTTTTCGTATTGTCTGAAATAATCCTTAATCAATTTTTAAATTTAGTTACACTCAACACACTTAATAAATCAACAAAACAGCAACTCATTCATTAGAATACACGTTAAGATCATGGTCTTAGCTGTTAGAAGTTTAACTGTGAATAAACAGGAAACTTCCAGTATAAAAGGGAAATCCCCTGGTTACATTATAAAATTTTATTAATCATTTTAGATGCCAATCCTAAATAATGTAACCTTTGGAGGGAAATGAGGGGGCAATTGACAAGAAATGCGATCTCTCACATTATTTTTACTTGAATTATATTTTTCATTAAAAAAAGTACACACCTAATCATTATTACTGTTCGTAAATGTCTTTAAAATTAAAATGTGAATTATGATTTTTACATGTGTTTTGTTTCTGAGAGGTTATCATATGTTAGTATAATATAGTGTTACATATGACAAAAGAGGTTAATAGGTAAGATGACGTGTGACCCTTTGTGACAAAACGGAGGAGAGTGATCAAAAATATTGAAAAATAATCTGAATATTGAGACATCATTCATGAACAGTCCTTAAATTTCAAAAACCTCTCAAATGTAAGGGAAAAGAAGTTTCTAAACATAACAGTGCAAAAATTATTTCTGGAAATACTTTTTGAGTTGTAATATTTAAAAGTTCATTTGAATAATTTTTGTCTATAACACTATCGTTCAACTAACTAAGATACTTTTACTAATGATTGCAAAAGAAAATAAGAATTAACCATTATTATTGCTTTAGAATACTAACTTCAGTTTGTACAGGTAAAAGTTCTAAGGAGCAGGTAATTTTCCTTATAATTAAATAGTTTTCTGAATACTAAAATAATTTTTTTTCACCTTCCATGTAATACACGATATGCATGTGCACAAAATTTATAAATATTAACAGAATATGCCGAAGTCACGTGTTGCACAAGTGCAGGAGCTAACAAGAATAGTAGTTGCAGAAATGTTTTTGTGGGTATCTGCTCTGAAATATTTCAAAAGGGATGTCACAGAAATGTTTCTGCACTTTTTTATAGCCTTTCAGTCGTGTGATGTACGGGACAAGGGAAAAAATTTAATAATTAGAAGTAATGTTTTACAAATTATGCATAAGTGTAATAGTGTTTGTCCTTCAAAAAGAAATTTTAAAAACTGCATTTTTTGTGTATTATATATTCATGCAACAAAAATTGATTCAGACCAGCATAATAACTATGAATTAATTTAATATGACTGCTGGGGTTAATTAATGGAAATTATATTGTTCTGTTGTATATAAATGTTTTTTTTTTATCTAAATTCTACTTATACCAATTTTATGCATAAATTGTCAATGTAAACAGTTAGTTCTATTCACAGGTTGAAATATTATTTGCATTCTTAGTTGATCTACAGGTGAATCCAGAAATGCAGATAAAAAGAAATGGTATAATGCTGTTTAAAATTATCAAAGAGATTCTTAGGGAGGGTGCACAATTTGGAGACATCTTTAAGCAGCCACAAGTAGTTCAAAAAGTAAATTATAATTTTGTGGTTTGATTGTAAACTATTGTTTATAAATTTTACTATTATCATAAGCCAAACGTAAAGGAGAAATAGGTTACAACATTATGATTTAATAGTAACCTGTGGCCAAAAATGTCATCATAAACCTCCCCATTACGACAGGCTTTTCCTGTTTATTTTTATAGACAGATTAATAAGCGAGTTTTGATCATTCGACTTGCGAGTCACATTTGCAATTACCGTGTCCCCGCATCAATCACATTTCATATACAAATATCATTTTGTATGTTCATGCAAATTTAAATTCAATCATCGTGGTTCATGTTCACACAGTTTAGAAATCATACGTCATGGTTTGTATTTATGTGATTTAAAAATAAACTAACGTGATTTGTATTAAATAAATTTAAAAATTGCACATTGTTATTTCTGATTCTTGATTTTATATCAAACATAGCTATATGTATTTATGCTATTTTTAAAATCAAACATTGTGATTTGTGTTCACACAGTTTAAAAATCACGAATCATGATTCATAATTATGAGACTTAAAAATAAAACAATGTAATTCATATTTACACAATTTAAAAATCGCACAATGTGATTCATGTACATTTGACTTAAAAATTGTACTTTGGGACTTGTATTCACATTATTTTAAGATTTTGCACGTGATTCATATTCATCTGGATTTGTATTCAGACAATTTAAAAATCACACATCGAGTTTTATATTTACGCAATTTGAAATTCGCATATTCATATTTATAGGATTTAAAAATAAAATATGATATGTATTTATGTGATTTAGGAATTACATATCACAATTGCTTGTTTATAAAATAAATATCGCATTTCATATTCAAATGATTTAAAAACCACATATCAGGTATCATTTTCTCAGTATAAAATCAAAGTTAATTTTCATTCATGCAAATTTAAATTCAAACCTTGCAATACTTATTCACACAATTTTAGAATCATGCATGTGATTAATATAGATTCGGTTCATAATCATACAATTTTAAAATTGATCATCAGAATTCGTAATGACATGATTTAAAAACCACACTTTTTTTCCTTCAAAGTTTCAGATATCACAGCTACTATATATATATATATATATATATATATATATATATATATATATATAGTCTTTGATTTCGCTTCTGACTACTCTCATCCCTGAAATTTGGTATATTGTATACATTTTGCTATATTTAGTGTTTTAATAGTTTTTTTTTTTTTTTTAATTTTACACAGAACAACTTTGAATTGTTTTATAACCTCACCTTCCATGCCTATTTATTTTGCAATCATTTTTTATGTCTTCCCTAGCACCAAAATATCTAGGGCCCTCATTAGGCCACTATTCATGAATCTTTGCTCAGTAAGGGTTCAAAGGGCCATTATTTTTCCGATATTGGCCCTATATAGAATTTTCCCATTCACCTGATCTTTTACGGCCGCTTTACAACCAAGACCAGTCCTATATAAAGTTGTCAAATTCACCCGATATTTTATATCCATTATTTAGCCAATGTAGGTTCTATATTTACTAATATAGGCCATTCTAGGACCAATATTCAAAAATCTAGACATCCCAATATTGGTCCCTTGGTGCCATGTTCTTATAGGACCCATATCAAGCCAATTTTAAGCCTAACTGAAGCCAAGTTAAAATTGTTGCTAGAGTTATAAAAATTGCTCCAATTGTTTAACTTCAGAAACTTTAAGGAAAAATTTGGTGTTGAACAATGCTAAAAAAATAAAATGCATATCTTTATCTATTCAAGTCTAAGTATGAAACCCTAAGTAAAAACTCATATTAAGAAATTCTTTTTTTTTCCTACGCCATTTTAGTTGAAATTAGAATGGGTTAAGTTATGGAATGAAGATCGATTGAAATGGTATACTGCATTAAATAGCTCTAATGAAAAGTAAGCATTTTTTAATATTAGATCCATATAATTAATTAGTTTAATAGTATAATTGCATCGGCTCTTTCATTGTTGCATGGAGACTGCAATATATAATGAATGAGAGGAAAATATATATATAATCCAAGATAGTTGTATTTCCGATTAACTCAGATTACTGTGATTATAAAAAATGCAAATTAATGGATTTCTAATTAACCAATCCCCTATTAAGGAATAATATCAAAATGTACCATAAGTTCATAAAAATTATTATTTGACACAAAGTATTTTTAAATCCTACTCTTTTTATTTAAGGTGTATCGGCTGCTGCTGTGATTAATACAACTTAAATATAAAAAAAAGAGTAGTAGATTAATTGTATCAATCAATGCTGTGATTGATATAACCTAAATAATGTATCAATAATCTGATAGTGTAGCTATTTTCATATTCAACTTAAAAGACATTTTTCTTGAGATTGAGAAGACAAAGATTCTGTCTCTTTAATTTTTTTCTTATCTAATGAATTTTTATTCAGCAAATATTTCAGTAATTACATTAGCAAGATCATAGCTGCCAACTCTACTGGATTTTGCCAGTTTTTCCTGGTCTAGTGGTTTAATAAGAATTCTGGTTTTTGTACATTTCAGAAAATTCCTTAAAATTGAGTTTCTTTAAAAAAATTCCTATTGAAATAGAATCTTTGTGTAGATTAGTGCTTGTTTGAATATTTAAATACATAATAAAGCGAGCCACATTTATAAAATTCAGTTAACTATCTTTGATTAATTACTATTCAAAATTATAAATAAACAGAATGCATGACATTTCAAGATCATTTAATGTTAAATCACAACTGGAAAATATTGCAGTTTTTCTATTTTGATGACTTAAAAAAATCCCTAAAATTCCCTAAATGTAAAATATTTAATATATTTTGCAGCAATTATCATGAAATTTATATTATTTCGTAAAATCTACTAGATTTTTTCCTATCCGTGTTGGCAGCTTTGCAAGATATGTTTCATTTAAATCTTGCATAAATTTTGACTTTGATCCAGAAACGGAATTATGTAATTGTTATACAACATTATTTTTAATAACTACAAGCATTCTGTGATTATCATCAAAAATGAACAACTATTACTAATTAAATTATTACCAATTTTTCAAATGATGAATTATTTTCTTTCAAAACGAAAATTAAACATAACTCAGCATTAATTATATATTGGTATATTGAATAATAGCGAGCATAATTAGTTAAATATCAGATTATGTTTACCTATATAATAAAATAAAAGTGGAATTTAGTGGCAGCATTTATTTTTTTGTAACTGTATATAATAAATTAAAACTTCTTTCTCTACAATATACACCCTGATTTCGGCATAAATGGTTTTTCAGGACGTGAATATAAAAAATTTCTGCTCCAAACATTAATTGTTCTGCGGAGACCTCAATTATTTTTTGACATACATCACCATTTTGAGTACTTTCTGCTTTATAGGATTTTTATAGAACCTTGTGTAGCAATAAAGTGTGTTTTAGAGGTAGTAGAAGTATGTTTTTAAGTGGTTTTCTGGTCTAGAAATTTAAAAAATTGATTTTTTTACTGCATTTTTCTATACCTTGTGCTGTGCAGTTGTTGAGAAATGATCTGGCTATGGTTAGAACCAACAAAAATGAAACATTTTTAATAAATTTTTTTTGTACTTTTAAATGCCAAAAAGAGTTGATTTCTATTAACTTCTTTAAAATGGCTGCTACTTAGTGAAAAAGGACATTTTTTATATATTTTTTTATTTTAATTATTGCTACACTAATACAGAATCCTTAATTTTTTACTTCATCTGTTTCAGACTAAAGAGAAGGGAGATTGAGCTACTTCTGTCCAACAGTGCTTGGTGTGCATTGCCATCATCACTATCGTTTTTATTTGTAAATTTATAATTGTTTTGGTTAAAAAAAATTAAAATTATACTTGAAACATGACAAAATAAGATTGAATCATTATGTAACTCGTTCTTTCATTTAACTTAGAAAAAATGCTAATGCCTTTTTTTTTTTTTTTTTTTTTTTTTTGAACATTAAGAACCATTTTTTTTAACACTTTAACTCTTATATTGAATATTTGTGTTTTTACGGAATTAAAGTAATGACTTTTATAAATACTTCTCTTATTCTGAACCAAATGCTACAGAATTGGTTTTCTCGTTTTTTTTTTTAAGGTAAATTTTGCTCAACTAAATTTTATTTATTTATTGAAACTAACATTTTATTAGTGCAGAGTTCTAAACTTTTTTTTCGTTCATTTAAATTTCTTTTTTTTTCAGATTATTCCAGAAATTTGAATTGTTGGCTCAAGATGTGTCGTCAATAGCTTTTAATATGACTCAAAAAGTATTTGAGATACAAAATAACGAAAGAAAACACTTTATAGAAGAATTGAAAAGGAAATACTATGAAGAGGCTTCTGAACGCCGAATTTGGCTAAGACTCGTTGAACAAATGACACATGAAAAGTAATCCATTTCTTAGAACCATTAAATTAGAGTTTATTAGTATATCGTTAGCAATTGTTAATGTAATGTAGTATATTGATGGTATAAAAAAATTTCTGAAATATCATTAACTATTGGGTGTACAAATAAGTTCCTGCTGTTTGTCACAAGATTTCACTACCAGAAGGTTATGTAGAAATTGCTGGTGTTAAATGTGTTATTGTAAGTTAGGTCATCTGGTAACAACATAACCTTAAAGATTTGGGGATTCTGTATTTGCATTACGTTATGCAAATACAGAATCCCCTACGTTATTTGCATTACTACGTTATTTGCATTACGTTACGTTAGAAATTGCTGGTGTTAAATGTGTTATTGTAAGTTAGGTCATCTGGTAACAACATAACCTTAAAGATTTGGGGATTCTGTTATTGCATTGCATGCATATCTGTTGTATGCATATCTGTTACGTTATTTGCATTGCTACGTTATTTGCATTACGTTACGTTAGAAATTGCTGGTGTTAAATGTGTTATTGTAAGTTAGGTCATCTGGTAACAACATAACCTCAAAGATTTGGGGGTTAAATGTGTTATTGTAAGTTAGGTCATCTGGTAACAACATAACCTTAAAGATTTGGGGATTCTGTATTTGCATTACGTTATGCTTTCGTGCAAAAATGTCAAGTTTTGTGACAAATAAGCATCATTTACTGGAACTTTTGATTTACTTCTTTAATTCAAAGATATCTGTAGCTGTGGCGCATTGATTGTTTTGAGAAGCATGGGGTGAGGCAGGCTGCTTTAAGTGAGAGAAGTTGTCGTGAGTGGTTTCAGAATATTAAAAACGGTGAGGTTGATGTGGGAGACAAAGAATGCAGTGGAAGGTTAAAATTGTATGAAAACAAGGACTTTGTAGAATTATTAGCAGAAGATTCGCTCCCAATGCAAAAAGAACTTGCTGTTACATTACAAGTGTCTCAGCTAGTAATTTCACATTGTTTAAAACCATTAGAAATAATCCAATAAGAAGGAAGTTGGGTTCCATACAAACTGAAGCCAAGAGACACTGGATGTTAATTTTGCTGGAAAATTGATTTTGCTATTTGGAAACTCTTGAATGGGAAGTCCTACTTCATCTGCCGTATTCGCCAGACCTTGCGCCTTCAGATTATCATCTATTCCGGTCGATGACACATGATCTGTCTGAGCAGAAATTTACATCATTTGAAGAATCCAAGTAGTAATTCAAAACAGTGAAGAGTTCTTCGTGGTATCCAAATGCTCTCAGAAAGATGGGAAAAAGTAGTGTCTAGTAATGGAGAATACTTTGATGCAAGGATAATATATTATTTTATCATAATAAATATTGATAGAAAATGACAGAAACTTATTTGTACACTCAATAAAATACCAACCATTAAAACCTCCATTGTTTCATATAAGTGAAGTTAAAGCTTTTTAAATTAAGAAAATTTTATATTAAAGAATAGTAAAGCTATTGTAATCTTATTACAATGGCTATTCAAAAATTAACTTATGAATTAGTGGGGTATTGCCTGTGATGTCCTGCCCTGTTTATGTCTCAGGTTGTGTCAGCAGGGCTAGGCATGAGTCACTTTTCTCACTTAATGTCACTATCTTAAAAAATAGTAACTTTTATTCACTGTTTTTAAGGCTTAGTCACTTATCTCACTTTTTAAAAAAAATATAATTCCCCCTCCCGGTTTCAATCAAAAGAAAGATTTCATGTTTCTCTAAACCCGTGGCATTACAATCCTCTTGCTCTAGTAAAGAAGGACTCACCCAAAGGGAGTGGGGCATAGAATATGTGGGGGAAAAAATAGGCGATTTCCACTTTCAAATGAATTCCTCTTGAAATTCAAGAGAGCCATTCACTGTACTGAGGAATGATTTTATTATGCTCAGCAGAATTATGCTCAGCAGAATTATGCTCAGATAGAGAAGGAGATGTTGGCGATTGTTTTTGTTGTACAAAAGTATCATAATTTTGTGTATGGTAAAAAGTTTGTAGTTCAAAGTGATCATAAACCTTTAACAAGTATTGTTAAAAAGCCAATGTATGCTATATCCTCAAGGCTACAAAGGATGCTTCTTAAATTGATAAAATATCAATTTGAAATTGTGTATGTAAAAGGGAGTGAGATGTTTTTAGCTGACACTCTCTCTCGAGCCTATATAAAAGATAAGGTAAATGATGACCCTGATATGCTTAATGTTGTACATACTGTCAAACAACTACCAATAAGTAAGAGAAGAGTTGAACAATTTATAAATGGTATAAAGTCTGATCCAGTGTTAAAATTTGTTTATTATTATTGTGAAAGGGGTTGGCCAAAAGAGGCACAAAGTGTTCCTCATGAAGTAAAACATTACTTCAAAATTAGAAATGAATTGTATTTAGAATGTGGGTTGTTACTTAAAGACTCAAAAATAGTTGTTCCATCTTCTCTTAGAAACGAAATGTTATCATTAATACACGAGGGACATTTTGGTATTGAGAAAAGCAAAAATCAAGCTAGGGAAGTGATGTATTGGCCGGGTATGTCAAAAGACATAGAGTTGTTAGTTTTAAAATGTGAAGTTTGTCAAAAATTTCAAAAGTCTAACGTTAAAGAACCTTTAATATCTCATTCATTACCTACTAAGCCTTTTGAAAAAATAGCGATAGATATATTGGACTTTCAAAATGTAAGTTATTTGGTTGTAGTATGTTATTACTCTAAATGGATTGAGGTGATTAGGCTAGGTAGTAAAACAATTGCTGATATCAGTAAAAAACTAAAATCTTGTTTTTCACGATATGGAATTCCATCAATTATAGTAAGTGATAACAGTCCCTTCAATAGTTATGAATTTAAGAGTTTTGCAAAAGAGTGGGATTTTGAGTGTATTTTTGCAAGTCCACGATATCCTAAAAGCAATGGCATGGCTGAGAGTGCTGTTGGTATCGTAAAAGCCATTTTGAAAAAAGCATTTGAAGATCGAAAAGAATGGGTAGTTGCAATTATGGAATATAGGAACACTCCCATTTCAGGACTAAATTTATCTCCTGCTCAGTTACTATATGGGCGCAGGTTAAAAACTAAAATTCCAATTCACAATAAATTGTTAAATATTGAAGTTTTTAAAAACATTGAGGAACAGCTAAAGCAAAAGCAGAATCGGCAGAAACGTTATTATGACAGGGGTGCACAAAAGCTCAAACCACTAAAAGTTAGTGATGTAGTGACAGCTTATAATTTTAATAAACATGTTTGGGAACCTGCCAGGGTTATAGAGAAACATAAAAATCCTAGATCTTATATTATTAAAACGAATTTAGGTAAAACATTGGTAAGGAACCGCATACATTTAAGACCTACTATGATTAAATTTAAGTCTGCAGTAGTTCCAGACTTTGAATTCCCTGATAATTCTGTATCTAGTTCTGGTGAAACAAATTCTTTGGTAGTGCCTCAGAGAAATAACTCAAGTAATCAGTATCAAACAAGATCTGGAAGGAAGGTCATTAGACCTCACTATTTAAATGATTTTATATGTAATTAGTATTGTATTTAATTTGTGTTTGAACTTTTAAAATGCATATAATTAATTTTAATCTCACTGAATTTAAATATCTTCAGGGAGGGGTGTCACATATATGTTTTAACTGTGATTGTAACTGCGGCGTTATTGATCCATTGATGCGTTTTGTTCACGTTCAGTACTTGCTATGTTCTGGCCTGAGAGGTTGCTGTCTTATTTGATAATGTTTAATAAATATATTTTTAATGAAACTTGAAAGCTTTGCATTTCTTGAAAGTATGAGAGAAACAGTCTTCATAATCAAAATATTTTTGTTTGTTATTCCCACATATAATGTTGCTGACACTCTCCAAATTGATATCTTTCATAAATGCTTATCGTGTGAAAGAAAAGCAAAAAGCATGCATCCAGCAAGAGTAATTAAATTCCTGAACCCTCTAGTGCCATCTAGCAGCAAGATTAAGCATCAAATGATGTTTTTTAACCTACACGGGGAAATAGCGGGATCAGTATTGAAACAAGGGGAAATTCTTCGCCCACGATTTCCACATGAACCGTAGTCGGGGGACAAAACTGATAACCCGCTCGAATCGCGAGAGCCGTAGGTGGAAGGTTAAAATCAGGTTGAGGAAAGAAAATTAAATTAGTAGAATAGCAGAAAGTTTGTTTGAAGTATTATCTATTGTGAATTATAAAAGTTTGCTTCAATTTTTAGGGCTGTATGGTATCAAAATGATCTCTATCCAAATTCATGGGAATTAGATCCAACTGAAGGACCCTCTCGTGTCAGGAGACGATTCAAGCGATGCTTCCTGAATCTGGATTCAAGATTCCTGAGGGTGGACACTCAAAGTATTTATTCTTATTTATTTATTCAGTTTAGAATAATAAATTGTTAATAAGTTATATTTTGATATAGTTAGTGATATCATTTACCATTTTCAGCAAAATTGAATGGAGATTTGCCATTTGTGAATTTGCTTGTGAATCAAAATGAATTTCCAGATTCTGCTGCTGTTTTGCATCGATTACACAGTCATGAACAAATACAGTTAGTTGAACTATGTTAATTTTAGTTTTTAATTGTTCTTTTTAATTCAATTCCTACTAATATTTCACACTCTCCCTATATGTAAATTATATATCTTGATCAAATTTTCAGTCGTTAATAATATACTTATTATTCATCCACTCAAGTTCAAATACATTCTTTTAAACTTGTAGTGGATGACACTTGATGTTAATACAGTTTTATCAAATATTAATTCATTCATTAAATTTAAATAATTAATTTTAGTTTTATATGGGAGAAAAAAATTGTAATTATTTAATAAAAATTAAGTAAAATAAAATTTTTCTTTGTTGACCTAAGTAGGAATTGACTTTAAAAAAAGTTATATCATGTGTTCATTTTTAATATTTATTTATTTATTTAAGGGAAAAATTACTCAAGGAGTTAGACAAAAGAAAAATTATTTTCTTTCTCCTTTTTTATTTAATTGATACCTTGAAATGGATTAACAAGCTTATGAGCAAAAAAAATGTCTGCACTCATGACAAACCTTAAAGCATTTGCTTATAGGAAATATTTTCTTTGAAGTTTTTTAAATATTGACTATGATTGAATGAATTATGTGAATATAAACTGAACAAAAGCTAAAAAATCTTTTATGGAAACACATTAACAATGCACACTGGTAAAAATACATAGGAAAATCAGCTTGGCTGATTGGCATGCGTTACATTTGTCGGGAAAGAAGTTATCGACTGTGTCAACCTTCATCTATCATAAGTTACCCCGAGATAGAATCGAGTTAACATATTTTATCTGTTCGTGAATTGTGACGCTACAATATTCCCCACTAGAATTTTATCTGTGATAGAATTTAATGAATACCACTAGTTGATTCATCGCTGTTTTTTTTTTCTCGAAAGACCGAGATAGCTGTGTTAAGTTAACCGGATTTCGAGAGCTGTATTAAGTTCAGCATGTCTTATATACTAGTGAATTGATATTTAATAATTGTTATTCAACACATTCAATTGCTCTATTCTTTTTTCTTTAAAGGTATACCTCCCCATGTAAAATAGTGACAGCTTTTGATGAAGTTAAGGTAGAAGTGCTAGTAGGTGTGTTATTTTATTTTCTTCCCTCTGACAATAATTATTATGACTATCTAAATTTTGACTATTTATTCACTTTATCAAATTATTTTAGAATATGTGATTCGGAGTCAGAAAGTCTAGTCCAATCTATTTCTTTACATAAATTAATTTTCTTCTCGTTTACTATTAATCAATGTGGCTATCTGTATTGTGAAAGTTAGTAGCCTTTATGCAAGTATGTAAGGAATGACTATTTTGCCCATATTATTAGTTTCTGAACATATCAGAGTGTCTGATATGTTCAGAATGTTCACTGATATGTTCACTCTTCATCTCTATGTGTACATTAATTACACAAGCCTGCCAAATTAAAGTTTTTGAAAAATACAAGAGAAGCTACTGTTGATTTATATGTTATTTGATGTGCTGATTTCGAAAATGACCTTAATTTTTCCCAATCACATCAGGATTTTTTATAAAATGGATATCAATGTTTTTACTAAAATCCTATTTGGAAAGGAATTCTCTCAAACAATTTTGCATGTAAAATCCGGTAACTGTTCTCTTTATTCATTTTGATCTATGTAAAAATTAATCTTGTGAAGGAAAGTTGATTTTTGAGCTACAGTGGAAAGTCGCGTATCCGGAATCGGCGGGACTTCCCCAAGTCCGTATATTCGATTTTTCCGTATAAAAGACCCCCAAGGTAAACAAATCTTAAAATGATCTGAATCTAAGAAGCAAAAAATTTAACATTATTTTTCGGGCAATAATGTTTTAGTATTAGAATGATATCTAATCAATCAAAAATAAAATACTAGAAAATAAATAATTATTGCTATTATAAAATATAATTATTGCTATTATTATAAAAATAAATATAGAAAACAAAAAATATTAATTGCTCTCTCCGCCATTTTGAACTAGAACGATTCAAGCCAGAAGGGGAAATTCCCGTCATTCACTAAGGTGGGTAGGTGGAGAAGAAAATTCATTTCCTCCTTATTTCTCATTCAAGTTGAGGGCGGGGCAGTGACAAATTCTTATTTTCTCTCCCATCAGTGGCTATCAATCAAGCATAAAGGCGTGGCATGCTGATTGGGTTCTCTTTATTTTTTCCTGTGTTACTAAAGGGGATTCCCCCTCCACTTTAACGTTTGTTGTGTTTACACTTTTTCACAGTACTTTTTCTTTCCCTAACACTCTAATAAAAAGGTTCCAGGAAATGCCTCTTTTACTAGCCAGCTGCATAGGAAAGAAGAGGTGGAGGGGACTCAGTTGTGCTCTTTTGAAAACAAATCTCCCCCCCCCCTTTCCTGCATTCCAAAGGAGGAGCGTCACTAACGGTATGGTCTTGGTAGATCTTCTGTTCCCCTTTCTTTTGATTTATGGGTTCAATGTATAAATCACTAGAAGCTAAGAAAGGAAAAAACCTGTCAAAAGACCTCTTTTTTTTTTTTTTTTTTTTTTTTTTTTTTTTAATTCCACTTTTAAGAGAGGGGAAGGTGAAGAAATGTTTGTTTATTTTGATTGTTAAAAAGTGTCCGGGAAATTGACTCTTCCGGATATGGGACGTCCGGATATGGGATGTTACACTGCATCAGCTAATTTTTTATACATTAAAATTAATAAAAAATACTGTTACCAGACCGCACAAGTCACCTCTGGTCGAGAGAAAAACAATTAGTTCCTTGTGCTGAAACTTTTTACATCAGTTTTTAGAAGGAAATCACTAACATACAATTTTAATTTATTTTTATTAAGATAACTTACGTAAAATTGACCAAGAATAGCAAATATTATGTATGTGTACATGAAAGTGTGAAACAAAAAACTAAACAAACAAAACAAACAAAAGAGAAAAGTTTTTATTTAAGTATATACTCATTTTCCTCTGAAAATTATTTTTGATTATCTTTTATGCTTAATCTCAGGTCTATCCCGAGTTATAATCCAACAGTAGTCGGTGAGCATGTTCTTGTCTCATCTTTCTTGATATTTACGCTCCATATCTCTGATATCTTGATGGAACCTTTCCTCTTGTTCTTCGCTGACTGCTCCAAAATTTTCGGGGGGAAAGTCCACATGAGAATGAAGGAAATGCATTTTTACACTCATGGAGCAACCCAAAGTTTTAAATTTGTCTAGCACTTTCATTACAATTTCCTTATAATCAGGATCCTTGTAATTACCCAGAAATTTACTGACGACATCTTTAAAAGCAACGCAAGCCTCTTTTTCCGTTGCTGTCATGTTAGTTTCAAAATCTTTATCCTTCATGAGTTTGCGGATATCTGGACCAACAAAGATTCTTTCTTTCAACTTGGCTTGGATAAACCTGGAAACTTTTTGCACAGGTATTTGAAACAATTGCCATCTTTTGGAACAGCCTTGACAAACTGTTTCATTACACCAAATTTTATATGTAGCAGGGATAAAAATACTGTTTTCGGATCAACTAAGCTGTTTTGATTAACGTTCTTGGTTCCTGGGTCAAGATTTTGTCTTTTTGGCCAATCTTTTTTGAACCAATGTTGAGTCTTGTCACAGCTGTCCCACTCACAAATGAAACATGGAAACTTTGTAAATCCATCTTGCGGACCAAGAAGCATGGCGATAACTTTCAAATTACTGCAAATGGTCCAACTGTGATCGATATATTTTATTTTGTCCAGGACGAGATCCAGGTTTTAATAGCATTCTTTTAAATTTACTGATTATTCAACTGGTACAGATGCATACTGGCTCCCATAATGAGGAACGACAGCTTTGAGGCTTCTTTTAGATGAATCTATAAACAGCCTCCACTCATCTTTATCGCAGATGACATTAAATTTGCTCATCATTCCAGGAACATCAGAACAATAGACTAAGTTCTCCTCTTCATAAAACTACTTAATAAATTCCTTTTCACAATTCCTGTACCAATAAAAAGATGTTCCTTTGGCCAATAAGTTTTTTTTTCAGTCTGTAGCCTTACAAATCAGTTGCCTTTTTCGAAAGGCCAAGATCTCTAGTCAGATCATTAAGTTCAACCTAAGAGAAGGGCTGAGGTGAACCTGTTACAGATGGCTTATATTCAATATCGGAGCCTTGAACTTCTGGATGTTTCGAGTCTGAAGACTGAAGATATGATTGACAATTCAGTTGGAGGCAAAGGCACATGCACATCAGGTCCATCAGGAACGGGCGTATGGCCAATGTAATGCTATCAGGATAAGATATTAGCCTTTGATTTTTTTTTTTTTGGTTATACCCACGAACATGGCAGGAACAAAAATAACAATCATCAAAAAGGTTTTGGGGCTCCCTCCACGTCATAGGAATTCCAAATCGTAAAGCAGTCTTCTTTGCTTGATGTCATAAGCGTAGATCATTGAGACACTGCACACAAACTTTTTGAGGTCCCCATGATTTGTCCTGGTCTTTAAGTTTCATGCCAAAATATGCGACTTAAAGTTGTCTTACATAGTCTGTAATGCTGCTCATGTTATTTTTAACAACAGTATATTCGCCGTATATAATAAAAGTCATCTGGGAAATTTTCACAATGTCTCGAACTCAAAGCCATGTTTCATGAAACGCACAGAAAAAAGTAGACGTTAAAATGACACCCTAACGCTTGCTAGTGTTTCTGAGTGGTCAGCGAACCTAGATAAGAATTATCGCTACGTTATTGGTAGAGGAAGATTGTGACAGAGAGAGGGACGGTGACAGGAAGTAGTCAAAGAGGGGTACTTTTGTAGATTTCATTAAAGTAGAATGCTGGTCGGTCAAGAAGCGAAGAAATTCAACAAAAAAAAATTTTATGATAAATTTTCATACAAATTTCAGTAAAATGTAATTTTTCAAAAAAACGTGACATGATAGAAATTTTTCATTATTATTTTCCATTTCAGCACCAAAAAATACATTAAGTTCAGCTATCAGACCCGTTGTATTTTTTTCATCGCAGGCCTGTGTTATTAATTAATTAAAAATAATAAATATGAGCTATTATCTGAAATGTGACAGTTTGTTCATTTTAGAGAATTCTTATTGAATAGTAAGACTATACTGTCTGTCCAAGGTATATTTACCAAGTTTTAGCGATAACTTCACAAATTCAACTTAAGGAAAAACGTTAGTTTCACAAAATACTTGTAATAAAGCAAGTTCTCATGCAAATCCCATTCTTGTTGCAATCTAGGGAAAAAAGGAGCTTTTTTGCCAGATGTCTTTTACGAAAAAGTGGCTTATGTTTGATTAAATACTGCCATATGGTAAGCCTAACCGGTTGCTGACGCCATATCAAAGCAAGCTTTTTATTTAGCTGCGTTTTTCCAAATGACACAACGAGGATCTCCCTTTGTAAACTTTACAGAGAGTTAAAATTCGAACATTATTATCTAGGATCTGTCCAGACCAAATTTACTATTGTTTAGCGGTACCTTCACAAATTCAACTTTAGGGAAACGGTACTTTAACAGAATACTTTTACCTTAAATTTTATTTTTGTATCCCGTAAGAAACGATAAATCCATATTTTTACCACATTTTTGAGTTAATTTTTTTAAAAAATTTTTAATTTTCACATATTATGGGTACATTTTTACACAATAGGTACCTCATTGAAAAACCTAGACTCACCCATGATTATAAACATTCGAACATTATCTTAAACACTATTGTAAATTTATTCTACCAGACCTTTATTTTTTATTAAATATTTTTTTCTCTGTGAAACTTTTTTCTGTATGACCTAGTCCAAAATGTTCTCATAATGAAAATAACTTTTAGTGCTAGTACTGTTGAATGCATGTTTTTATTAAATTCAAGTTGATATTTAACTATGGACAATGATTTTTATGGAATTTTAAAATTGGATGCATTTTTAAAATAGCAAAATTATCTTTTTAATATGAGGAAAAATATACAGAAATTTACCTGCCATAAATAATTTTTATTTAAAGTGACAATTTTTTAAAAAATTTTCGCACTTTACAATATTTTAGTGTTGAATTTTTAATATAATTTTTAATTTTCACAAAATAGGTACCTCTCAAAAAAAAAAAACGGACAGACCCCTGTTATATTATAGAAGCCAATCTTCAGTTGTTAAAATAATGTCTCTGAATTATTAGTTTGTATTATGTTTCCTGATTATCTTGTTAAGTTCCAGTATTATGTGTATGACCTCTCGTTATTTAAATAATTTTAACTACCATTTATACTTATTATTTTTAAAGTTTGCTTCAACCCACTCTGACCAACTGTTTTCTTCTATGTGTTTTCATTAAATTGTTGGTTTTTATTTTTACCATTTTATAAAACTTTCTGTAGAGCAGGTCTTTCTCTTCAAATACTGAACTAAAACTTGTCCCGAAAAATAAATATTTTTATAAATGAGAAAGATTTTAGTTTATATTGTGTAATTTGAATTCCTTTACTCTGTATAAGTAAAACCAGACTTAAATTAGATTCCAGGTTAAGTGACTGCTGCAAAAATAAAGATTGCTACCTTAAACTGATTTAAAATGTATAAAATTCCAGACTTCTTAAACATTGAACACCTAATTTCACAACAGGAATTTTAAAGTAGTATTTTAGATACTTGAATTTACAGTTTATAAAAAAGCTAGTGAAAATAGTTATAGACAGCATTTTTAATTATTATTTCAACTCTTAATTCGCTTTTAAGCATTTCATATTGCAATAAATGCATTTTATATATAATTACTTTGTGAGTAAAATATACAATAAGAAGATTATTCAAACTTTTATGAGGTAAAACTGTTATGATACATTTCAAAAACTGTATAGTATAAAAATATCATTTATTCAAAGTGTTTTTGTTAAGTGCTTTGAATACTTGAATTTACAGTTTACAAAAAAGCTATTGAAAGCAGTTATAGACAGCATTTTTAACTATTATTTCACCTTTAATTCACTATTATGCATTTCATATTGCATTAACTGCATTTTATATATAATTACTTTGTGAGTATACAATATACAATAAGAAAATTATTCATTCAAACTTTTATGAGGTAAAACTGTTATGATATATTTCAAAAAGTGTATAATATGAAAATATCATTTATTTGATTTATTTGAAACTTCAGGAATATTAATGCTAAATTTTTTTTACATAAAAAGGAGAATAATATGATTAAAAAAATTAAAATATTTAAAATAACATTTATATTAGATTAAGCCCAGATTTCAAGTTCAATTTTTCTCTGAAGCTTAATTCACAAACTTTAAAACACTCATTGGTTGCTATAAAATAAAATAAAAATTTCCTAAGCTAAATATTGTTTATCTCCTAAGTAGGTCCAACTAAGTTAAATATTGTATGTTCGCCTAGGTAAGTTCAACTCCCCCAAAAAAACACCTGTGTTTTGGATTTGAAAACTCATATGATTTGTCTGTTATTAAAAAAACTATGGAATTTTAATGTTTTTCACTGTCTACCTCATTTAAAGTCAATTATTTAATGAAAGGAATACTTATTATGTATACTTACTAAGAACTAATTGACAATTTTTTTCCTTATTAAGGTGCTTATCATATTCATCTTATTGGGGAGGAAACATCTTCTTATGTAAGTCCATTTACTTTATGTAGACTTAATTTGTATTTACTTGTCCATTTATATTATTTTATAACATTTGCAAGTCCATTTACTTGATTTTATGCGAAATTCACTTTTTGATTTAAAATAGTATTTTTTAATGCTATTTTTGTTTTTATATGTTAACAAAAGTTTGCTTCTTTGTAGGGTAAAATAAGCCAAATATCTGAAAGTTGGCCCTTTGAAACTATCAAGGAAATAGTTCCCCGACGATACGAACTTCAAAATAATGCATTTGAAATATTTTTGACTAATGGGCTAACTTATCTAATAGCTTTTGAATCAGAGAAGGTATGTTATTAAACACATGTTCATTACAATTCATGTATGTTCAAAAGTTTTTGGGTTTTAGTTATTGTGCTTTGCTCCAAGGTTGCCACAGACAACTATTTGCAACTATTTTTGGCATAAGGAGACTAAGGCAACTTGTTTTTGCTTGAAAAGGCTAAAAATAAGCAACTATTTTTAGGAAAAGGAGACTATTGGGAGACTTTTCAGTACTCCTAGCTATGTTTTTTAGAATAAATTGGGTTGAAAACCTACGCCCAGTGGGAGTATTTGAACACACTGAATGTTTTTTCTTAAAAAATAAAAAATTATGAAAATTTTAAATTACAAATTTGTGTCATCACATTTTAATTCGTATAATTTGCACCGATTCTATTGTAAGTCTACTTAGTTTCTTGATCGTCTTTTCGAAGGTTGTTGCTAGGAAATTCTGCGAATATATATATTTGCTAAATCAGTAATTGATAAAAGGGAAACATTTTTAAAAAAAATATTTTTTTGAATAAATTCTAGTATTTAAAAATATTCAATAAATATACTCATTTTTTTAATAAAAAACTTAGTGCTAGAACATTTATATAAAAATTCTCATATTTACCACCAACTTGGCTACATGGGTCATGTTATATGACAATTAAGTCATTTAATAAAATTTTAATCATATTTTTGATGAATTTTTGTTCTTATTTAGGTAAGTATTTTCATAGTTTTAGGCATCTCTTTTCATGCTGTAGGCTACTAAAAGCAGCTATTTTGATCATTTTTGTCTGTGGCAACCCTGCTTTGCAAATTACAGTGGTGATTGTATTCCGGTGAATAGGATGCTATCCTATTGCTTTCCTCAATAGGATGTCCTTTTGAGGGTATCTATGGATTATCATCCTGATACCCTGGAGCTCCGGGGTTTTTGTAGCATTCCTCCAAGTCTAGGAGCATGTGATTTTTTCGCGGAACCACAATCCACACATTCCACAAGGATTCCACAGGATTCCACAAATCAAAATTTCTAATCCGAGGATATTTTTGCTGCAATCTAAAATTTGAAGTAAGAATTAAGTTTTAAAATTTAAATTTTGAAATCAATATCGCTATTCGTATTCACGCGAATTTAAAATACAATGCTGCTATTTGTATTCAAGGGATCTAAAAATCATGTATCGCGATTAAAAAAATCCAATATCGTGATTAATGTTCACACGAGTTTAAAACCCAATATCGTGATTTTTGTAGGAACTAAGTTTTTTCTTAAATTAGTTAAAACAAAAGTGTGATATTATTTATTAGTTGGTAATTTAATGTGAATCTTTGTTAAAAAAAATTATGTTAAATATAAATTGATATCTTGTTATCAAGTTTTTGCCCATAAAATTTTCAGGCTTTTTTGCTTTGTGTCATAATTTCCCCCGAGATTATCTATGTTCTATACTGAGTTAGTAGCTGTCCATAAATGATATCAATTTTTTTAACCATCCATGTACGGCTCAGTTTTTATACTTTTCTGGCCTGAAATACGGGATGACTTTTTATATATTTTCCTTATCTACATATTTTATTTATATCGGTTGTTGAACAGCCGACCCAATTTCGGTAATGCATATAGTGCTTAAAAAGTACTTAAAAGGTGCTTATTTTTTGTTGAAAGATTTGGCTCTGCACCCTGTGGTATGAAATCTAGAATTAATGTTATATACTTTTCCTGAGTGCTTTTAAGTTCCATTAATTCTCATCTCTTTATTTAATTTCTATAAAAAATGACATTTAGTATTAAGAAATAGAAATTAAGATGTTTCTCTGATTAATAATTATTGTGTTTCAGGAATATCATCACATTTGGAAACAATTGGAAAGTCATGACCTGCCTTGTAAATCTAATGTTGACGTATCCATTCTGACTCAGTTATGGAGAGAGAGGGCTCTCACCAATTTTGAATACCTCACCCAATTAAATAAACTGTCTGGACGTTCTTTTAATGACCTTATGCAGTATCCTGTATTCCCTTTTGTGTTATCTGACTATGGCAGCTCATATCTTGACTTGTGCAATCCTTTAGTGTATAGGTAATTTTATGATGAATCCTGCAATCAAACAACCTTTTCTTTAATGTTTTAATTCAATAATAATATTAAAAAAGGTTATGAAATTTTTTATAACCCTGTAGTAGATGTTAGGGTTCAAAAGATATTAAAAAACATGGTGCGTAGCGTTTTTAAAAAATGCTTATAGGTGCTTTTTTTTTTTAAAAAAAAATGCCCTAAAAGATGCTTTTTTCATTGGGTGTTTTTAAAAAGTGCATAATTTTCCCTTTTCGAAAATTAGATTGTTATTTACTATGTTGATTCTCGTCACATATTATGCAAAAAGTATGTTTTTCGCATTGTTATTTTATTTTATATCCGCTATTATAAACGTTATTTTTGGCTTTATATCCATTTAGCTCATCAGTATGTTCCATCTTTAAGTTTGTCAACCTTCGATTTCTAGTCGCACCTCTTTGTACTTTCTATTAAATAATAATCTAAAATCAATTAATAAATTAAATGTTTGTATTGTCTAAACTTTTTTTCAGATTTCATTTTATGTGAGTTGATGCAAATATTTTGATGATATTATTTAGTTTATTTACCTTTACAGCAGGTTTTCTGATCAAATATCTTTCATTTTTAGAAATCTAGAGAAGCCTGTTGCCGTTCAGCATAAGTATAGAGAAAAATTTTACATGGATACATACGAAGTAAAGTTTTGGTCATTTTATGATTTTATTTTCATTTATAATTTCATAATTAAGATTATTTTATAATTGTATTTTATTTTTAAACGTGTACACTATTTTGGGCGATATAAATGTTTCTTTTATACTGCTCAAAATAGTCTGATTGATATTTAAGTATAAAAATATCTAAGTCAAATATTTGTTAGAAAATGAAGGGCATAATAAATTACAATATAGTAAATGAAAAAAAGTATTTGGTAACAAGAAGTTTTTACTGGATAGAGGTGGTATCTACCGTATGTCCAACCCCCAACCTGGAGGGCCAATCCCCTGATATAATCCCCAGGGACAAGAAACAGAAAATTATTCTCGTGAGAGAGAGTCCCAGCCCCCTATCTCGAAATAGATTCTTATAGATTTGATACAGTAAGGAGTTTTACTTACTTGGTATCAATTATTTTTATTGACATCAGAATGACTCCTGAAATAAAAAACCGAATCTATCTGACAAATAGGGCTGTCTATGGGCTATGAAGATTTATTAAATCTAGGTTTCTTTCTAGAAAACAAAGTTCTTAATCTACAAAACTGTTGTCAGGTCTGTCTTGATATACGCTGATCTGATCTGAACGGAAGTCATTATGGAGAAATCTTCAGAGGAAAGTATTGGCCCAAATTGGGCTGTCTGGCCAACTATAATAATGATGATAAGGTGGACAAAAAAACCTAGCCTTAAATAATTACATGTATTGTGTTGCTACAATTAAGCAAAGTGAATCCAGTTAAAGGTCTAATTGACTCATAATCCACTGATTTTATGTACATAAATTAAGCAATTTTGTTTATAAATTGATTTTAAAATGAATTCTCATATTACCAATATCATCTGTGAAAATTTTGAGATAATAGAATGCTATAATGAACGCTGTTTTTAAGTAGAGTAAAAGAACTACTAGCCAAAATATGTAGTTACCATCAAATTCTGGTTGCTTACTCACACAAAATCTTGGTTTTCAGTATTACATTAGTTTTTCCCCTCCTCTTATAGAAGTGCCGAAATTCTCTGGATCTCTTTCTACCTGTTAGGGCTCAACTATTTTGAACTCACCCATTTGTCTTGGTGACACATTCGTTCAATGTTATGATTTTTTTATCTTTAATTGAAAGTTGTTGTTTATTTGGACTCTATTTGATTACTCTGTATTTTGAGATAGCTCAGTAATTAAAGCAGAGGAAAAATTTAGCGTAGTTGCTATAGATAGGCTAAATTTTATGTCCAAACAACTGAGCTGAAAAAAAGTTTGTAGTTTTTAAAAATACTAGTTTCTTTTCTTTTCCAAAAACGAAAAGTTTTTTCTTAAATAGTCTTGGTTTTTAGTGAAAGTACTAATTAAATGAGTTCTTAAAACTTTAGCTTTCGCTAAAAATGCATTAAATATTGATTTTTTTTAATTCTCCCACTCTATCCTTAGGAAAATCAAAAATTCCAGTTATCTGAGCTTCTTTTTAAGTCAAACCTTTATATGTACTAGTAGGATTCTTCAGAGATTCTGTGAAATGCTAACCTTCATTTTGGCTCTCTGCTTTTCCTTTAACATTTTTATCTATAATTATTTTTTTATGACAAAATACTAATGTTTTCATTATAAATAAAAAATTCTTTAACGCAGTAAAACTTAAATATTTATTCTTTTATAATTTGACTGTAACTCTAAAAAATAAAATATAAATATATTTTAGGTTAGGTTTAGGTTATATTTCTGCTTTAGGGAACACAATCCGATTTAAAAGAAATAAGGTTATCTTCATACTAGTAAAATAATGTAGAGAACCAAGCTTAAAATCTTTACTAAACAAGTTTAAAAGAAAGATGGTCCTTTTGGTTTTGAAAAGCAAATAAATATTTTTTGAGTGCTAAAAAGGTGCTTATTTTTAGTTGAAAGATTTGGCTACCCACACTGAGTAAATATCTATTTCAAATCAGTCCAGTGCAAATTTACTACCGTTTACCTTCACAAATTCAATTTAAAGAAAAATGGTAGTTTCACAAAATACTTTTAAAAAAGCAAGTTCTAAGATTCCCCCACCTCTTAAAATTTTGTTGTTTTTATTTTTCCCCGTAAATACAAGTTTTTTAAAATAAAATGACGAGGCTGTCCCTGGTAGTAGGAAGTCGAAATTCGAACTATTATTTTACACATTATTCTAAATTTATTCTAATCAGGGGTCTGTTTAGAAGAAATTTGGGTCCGTTAATGGACCCTTCACAAAATATCTTTACATAAAAACGGACCCTTCACAAAATATTTTAACTTCGATAAACCCTTCCCAGGGCAGAAAACAAGAAAACAGATGGATGTAAACGAATTAAGTTTTGTCTTCGGCAGACGATTCTTCCATTATTCGTCCAAAATGAATATTATGCGTTCAGCAGTATAGGCTAAATACCAAATAATTGTATGTTGCATCTCTAATTTAGAAGTAGCAATTGTTGTTTATTTTTGAAAATTTAATTTTTTTAATTATAATTTTACAGTGCCAAGCATAATCTTGTATCTATTTACAATTTAAAAACTCCTTGAAAAAGTTTTTTGCAATAACCGAACCCTATTTGCACAAATTCATAAAAGTGGACCCTGGCAAGGGTGGCGCCAGACTTTGCCCGACAATGGGTCAAGTCTTCCCAGACAGGGGACAAATTAAGCTCAAACAAATTAATTCAAAATATTTAAATTAAAACGAATTTTATGCTTTACATTTTTTTCCAAGTGTGTTTCTAAGAATTTAAAATCACTAATATTGATGCCATAATTTGCATATACATTTTAATGTAAATTTAAATAGCATTTTTTTTCTGTTATCAATCTAATTTGTACTGTATGGTGCAATTTACCTCACATTGTAAGTTTAAAAATTACTTCTGTAATAAAGAAAAATAGTTGTAGCTGTCAAAAAATTTCTCCGCTTCTTACTCTCATAACGCAAAAATTATTCGATAATAAAAATTTGAAATTTCATGCACATTTATAACAAGAAAATGTTATTTTTATATGCATCGATTGGCTTTTGAATCATTTAAATGCTTTTCAAATAAAGTTATAAGTACATTTTTTACATCCACGTATTCTATCTAAAAATATCATGTCTCGTTTTGAATGAACTTCAAAATAGTTATGCCTATTAAATTATAAATTTTTTTTTTTTTTAAATTGCTATAGCAAAAAAAGGCTATTTTAGTCATGGGACTTGATGTCAATATGTATTGTAAATAAATACAAAGAGACTTTTAAAATTTCTCTTTATGATTCCCTTTTCTTTTCAAAGATGCTTTTGAAGTGAACATCTACGTTCGGCAAAATGCTAATTTCTCCATTTGAGAAAAAGAGGGAGTTCATCGGCTTAAAATGTAAAATTTAAGCAGTATAGCTAAAATTTGTAATGATTTTTAAATTTACAAATTTTAAACTTGCGTCCGAGAAACGAATATTTACTAACTTACATTGTGGAAAAAAAAATATTGCCACATATGGCTGCTGTTTGTCTGCCTGTGTTTTCGTTTCTCTGCAGAGCTGAAAGCGGACTTTCCACCAAGATTTATGCTTCTCCCTGCAAAAGCTTTTTACATATTGGCATACGCCTGCAACGAATAACCTTTCACGCAGTTAATTCATTATTGTTCACCCCATTTTAACGTGAAACATTCTTCCCTCTACGATTTAAATTTGCTCTTGCTTTTATAGTTACAAATTTTAATTCACAAAAAATTAAAGGGTTAGGATTGAGACCAAATTTCGAAAAATACGAGTTTTTTTTTTCATTTCTCATGATTTATTTGACCGATTTTGCTTAAATTTTGTATTTAGACATCTAAAATTGCAGTCTTTCAAATGATGAAAAAAATTTATACCTTACATATCTAAAGTTTTTGCGACTTTCATTAACACTAGAAAGACGGAAAAGTAGTATATACCTATATTGCCTAAAAGCAGTCAAAATTACAAGATTATGAATGCGTAAATAAAATTTTTTTAAATTAATTTTTAATGTTTTTTATATTATTTACAGTTATATAACAAGTTATTAGTAAATATTAACAATAAAAAAAATTATATGTTGTACAAAAAGTCACAATATTCTAAGAAATTGTGTCATTATATACATCATTATTTTTCTAATTGAAATTAAAAGCAGTCAAAATGACTTCTTTAGGCAATTTAGTGTTAAATAAAGTAATAATAAATGTTTACTAAAAGTTATATTATGCATAAAATTATTAGAAAAGCGAATTAACCAGAGAAAGTACGTTTTTCATGTCTAATTTCTCGTCTTAAAATATCGTTTCCACTAATTAATTAGTATATTTGACGTCACCCCCTCGAACCATCAGGAATGAGTCCTAGAACTAGAAGATCCGAACTTCAGGTAAAAAGTTATTCCGGTGGGTTCTTTTTCTTCTTTTTTTTTTGAGCACTGTACATTCATTTGAAGTATATGTCAATATTGCTGATAATAGCAAAATATTTTTTCATTTTTATATAGAAAGTTAATTTAGCTGGTGGTTATCCACATATACATGCTTTGATAACTTAAAGGATTATGATTGGAAGAGAAAAATAAGGTGAAATGATGTTCACTTTCAATATTAATATCAGATATAAATAAATAAAAACGTCTTCCATTTTGTCCTTAATTTTAATAATAGAAAAATGCATTTTCCTTCAACGAATTGTTGCCGCTATTGTGGTGCGGAAAGCTAATATATATGTATGTTAACTCATTATAAACAAAGAATTTCTGTATCTTAAATATTAATGTTTTGTAGATATCGATATCGTATCGATCTATCGCGCTTTCACTGTACTTTAGTTTGCAGAAATACGAAAGGAAATTTTGGTTTAACGAATAAATATTTGCACCTATGGAAAGTGTATTAAATTATACTAAATTAGTTTTGATATATATAGCAAAATTTTTGAAGAAAAAAAAATTATAATCTTTATTTTTTATTTTAATGGAAAATGTTTTTAAAAGCGTTTCTTTAAGTTTTAAAACATATCAAGTTTTGCCATTCCTCCATCGCCTTGACAGAACAAACTTAGTTTTTCACTACTTCCAAATAATTTCAAAATCAAATTCTTTACATTAAACGGTGTGAAATTTAACAAAATACTTTTCTTTATTGAATGCAGAGAATGTGTGCATGTAAGTGTCAGTCTCAAAAAGTGTGGTAACGTGAGTATGATGGAATAGGAGCTAGGACAGTCTTCTTGTCTTCCCCTTCCCCTCAGGGGTGTTGAATAGCTCTCCATATGGACACAAACAAAAGACTTGTCCCTCAGAGTTTTCTGAGAAAAAGTGGACAGGAAGTTGGTGGTAAAGTGCAAGTAAAAAGAACACATTTTCGTCTTTAAGTTTTTAATTTATTCTTGTAACAAAAAAAAAATTAAATAAAAAGCTAGATTTTTTCAAGAATGTGATTATATTTCTTTTCAAGACCGGAGTGTTTTCCTGACGACATTTAAGTTCGTCCCGGGGCTGACGATGCCCGACAGGGGGGGGCAATAGCCGCCCTTGGACCCTGGTTAAAAGAATGTGGGTAATTTTTTCACAATTTCATGAAAACCGGACCTTTTACAAAATGTCTGGACAGACCTGCTAATAGACCTTTTATTTTATTTTTATGAAAGATTTTTTTCTGTGGGAAACTTTTCTGTATGATCCAGTCTAAAATGTTCTTTTAATGAAGATAACTTTTAAGTGCTAGTACTGTTAAATGTATGTTTTTATTAAATTCAAGTTGAAACTTAACTATGAACAATGATTTTAATGGTTTTTTAAATTAAGATAAAATTTTAATCCAGCTATCAAAACTGTTTTTGGAAATATGGGAAAAATATATATAGAAATTTACCAGTCATAAATTATTTTTTTTATAGTAACAATTTTTAAAATATTTTCGTATTTTACCATATTTTTGTGTTGATTTTTTATTATAGTTATTAATTTTCACAAATTAATCTGTCTAAATTTTCCCAAAATTAGGTACTTCTTAAAAAATACCTAGACAGACCCCTGAAATATGTAAAGTGTCTATTTTTATTTAGTATGTTTTTTTTTCAGCTACTGAAAGAACAAGCAAGTTATTCATCTTCAACTGAGTTTGAACTACCCATATCAGGTCCATATCATTATGGCTCCCACTACAGTAACAGTGGAACTGTGCTTCATTTCCTAATAAGGATATTACCATTTACTTACAGTTTTATCAAGTACCAGGGTAACTATTAAAATGTTGATTTTTATTCTAACAAGCTGTTCTTTAGACAGGGTATCTGCCCACTTCAAAAGTCATGAGAAATCATAAAGTCATGAATTTTAGTACTGAACAAAATTTGTCAGGATTTTAACTATTTAAAAAAAAAAAAAAATCATGGAAAGTCATAGATTTAGGTCGCAGAAAAATCTAATTTTTAAACTGGAATTCCCCCTCCCAATTCAATCATGTTCAGAATATCTGAATTTGTAACAAAATCTGCACTCATAATCATATTTTATTAAAATAAAAAATGTTTTTATCATGTTCTTTAAAAATTTTGGGTTTTTTTTTAAATGAAGGAAAAAACATCATTTCTAGAGTGAATTATTTTCTAAACTTCTATGATTTCAGAATTTTTGTTATTATTTTTTTTATTTTATCATTTTAAAATTCTAGCTGAAGCAAGCCAGTCATTGGTGAATTTTTTTTATTCTGAAATGAGAACAGAAAAATCAGAAGCATTTCTTTCCTTTTGGATGAGCAAGAAAAGTATCTTTAGAATATCATTCTGCAGAAAAAAAGAAAAATTATTTGCTTTTGTATTTGTTTCAGCTATTTTATTGCTTCAGCTCTTTCTTTACTCTTCTTTTTAAATTTAAAATCTATAAATATGAAGATGCATAGTATAACAGTTTTGGTTATACCTATCATTTCAATTAATGTTTTTTTTTTTCTTAAATTTATTGTTATGTTTTTGTCAGAGAAAATAGTAACTTTGTTAAGTTATGAAAAATTTTAGGAATTAGTCATGAATTTGAAAATCTGAAATGTAGCAGATACCCTGTTAGAATTTTGACAAGTTTTTTTTTTTTTTTTTTTTTTAAATGGATTTCCAATTCAAGAAAAGGTTTATCACCAATCATGTAATTTTGTCAACAAAAACCTTTTATGTACATATATCTGTATATATGCACTCATACATATATATGTATAGTGGGTCAGTCAAAAAGCACCACCCCTGATCTAATAGTTGGATCTAAATGTAGCAAATGCATCGATTTATTGCCCAGTCCTCGCAGCAGGTGTATTAAAATGGCATGCTTTAAAATACTAAATATGATAAGCAAAAGGGTTTTAGTATTTGAACTGTGCTTTTAAGTTATATTCTATGAATTATTTCAGATAATAATTTCGACATACCTGATCGTACTTTTCACTCCATGGAAACTTCCTGGCATTTAGTGACTAAAGATTCTACCAGTGATGTTAAAGAACTCATACCTGAATTTTTCTTTTTACCAGAATTCTTATGTAATAAAAATGGTAAGATATTCCATGTGTTACTTTCCATACAATTATTTTCAGTCTGGGAGAAATTAGTTCTTAAAATCATATTTTTTTCTCTCCCTAATATTTGAATTTAACATTGAATACCTGACAAATGCATTTTTTATGATTTAGGCACATTCTCATACAAATAATTCAGTTGTGTTTGGGTTAAATGATTTAATGTGGCACTATTGTTACATAATTCTCACTATGTATCAAAATATTGCATCATACACGCTGTATTTTCTAATTTTCAAAGCCTGTTTGTTTTTTACCTGTAATTTGCAAATAACAGGGTGCGAAGCATTTTTAGAAAGTGCTTAAAGGTGCTTATTTTTGATATACGTTTTTTAAAAGCCCTTAGAGATTCTTTTTTATTCGGGGTTCGTTAAAAAGTGCTTAATTTTCTATATTTTAAAAAGAGAATTTTTTCTTTGCTGTATTGATTGTCGTTCTAAATTACAAAAACTCTCAATTTTCTCTGTAATATTTATCAGAAACTAGTTATTTTATC
The DNA here is from genome assembly GCA_949128135.1 of Parasteatoda lunata. Classification (NCBI taxonomy): domain Eukaryota; kingdom Metazoa; phylum Arthropoda; class Arachnida; order Araneae; family Theridiidae; genus Parasteatoda; species Parasteatoda lunata. The sequence goes on from OX421970.1 coordinate 119,192,212, forward strand.
ATGATGAAGTAAAGTTTCTGAAAATGTTTCTAAATTTTATTGATTTTGTTTATAAAAATTACGAACTTAAAACGATTGGAAAAAAAAATCCTATTGCACAGATCCTAATTATGAATTTTTTTTTCTTTGGAAAGTGATTGAAAATATTTTTTGAGTGCTTAAAAAGTACTTAAAAGGATCTTATTTTTTGTTGAAAAATCTAGCTGCACAACCTGAAGTTGCAAATAATAACTGGTAATCATTTAGAAATAAATTGCAGTATTTTTATTTTATGATGTTGGGGATTGCCATTAGTATGACATAGTGGTGGTTGAAGTATTGCCCCCAAGAAAATGAATAAAATCGTTAAAGTCAAAATTTGATTTATTAAAGTAAGAATTAGTACATTCAAAATGGCCATATTTGAAATACGCAAATCATGAAGAAAAGAAAATCCCTTAATGGGATCAAGATAAAATATTCTCTTGCATCGAGAGATTTGTTACCATCAATGATATTCAACGGTTGGGACTGGGAGGCCCGCAAGGTCAACCCCAGTCACCACAAATTTCGAAATTGAAAGTGAATGAATTTATTCCTAACGGACACAGAAGCATGGAGAGGAGATCCCAAATTGGCGAATTATCAAAATATAACACAGCCAAAATAAAGCCAACCCCACGTAATTAATATTAGGTTTGAAAATACCTGTTGATCGCTAATCACCAACAAGACTGTGAGAATTATTATAATCATGTAACTGAAACATATTTGCAGCAAGAAGTTAATAATAAAGAGTTCTAAATAGATTTTTGTTTTCAATTGGGCTTGACAGTGAATTAATGAGTCTACATTAGTATTGAAATAAAAAGTTAACCGTTACATTTATCGATAAGAAAAGAATAAAATATTTTATGCTTGCTTTTATGAAGATTAACTTATTGATTTAATTTAAATATAATTCGATTAATATGATAGGAAAAATAAGTTTAAGTAATTAAAGATATTTTAAAAGATAAGAAATATGGAATGCCAATTGTGGCATCACTTATATAATTTGCTATTTCATTTTAATATGTGATTTTTAATATCTTTCTGGCATTATGATACTTTCAAGATAAAACATAATTTCTGATTACGTAGATTTTGACTTTGGTGTTCGCCAGTCTGGTATTCGGGTAAATGATGTGCTCCTTCCTCCGTGGTGCAAACAGAATCCACGTCTTTTCGTCCTTATACACAGGCAGGTTTTGGAATCTGAAAATGTAACAAGGAGCATTCACAACTGGATTGATCTGGTATTTGGCTGTAAACAGACCGGTGAAGCTGCATTCAATGCTATTAATGTATTTCATCCAGCTGTAAGTAGTAGTGTTTTAATGATTGCTATTTCTATCCCTTAAGTGACATTAGTCTTATAGATTAAACAGGGTGCGTAGCGTTTTTAAAAACTGTTTAAAGTTGCTTATTTTTGTTTTTTAAGAGCCCTTGAATGTGCTTTCTTTATTGGGTGTTTTAAAAAAAGTGCTTTATTTTCCCTTTTCGAAAGTGATAATTTTTTTTTCTTTGGCCATGTCGATTTTCACCACCTATTATACGAAGACATGTTTTTCACATTGTTCTATTCAATGTTTTCACAAATCATTAAAACACAATGCGTTTCGGCATTCCATAGCGTATTAAAGCACCCATCATTTTACATGTTTGATGAAATACTTGTGAGTCTACATGTGTGTATACTGAGCTGGATTCAGTGAGATTCTTGCACTCTCATGTGCAACTCTGTTGCATTTTGTAAGATATTCTCAACTTCAAGCTTCATTTTCCACCCTCTGAAATCAAACCGATAAATCTTTCGATCTTTTTATGGTGGCTAATATAATCAAGAAAAGAGTTCTTTGTCAGAAACTACTTATTTTATCATGAGCATGTAAAGTCTTTGAAAACTATTTTCCATTTTGGTTATATATGTAGTGCTTAAAAATATTTTTTGAGTGCTTAAAAGGTGCTTATTTTTTCTTTGAAGATTTGGCTACGCACCCTGTAGAACTAACAAATAACTGCCTGAATTCACACTTTAAGTGCAATTTTGAATATTTACTATATTTTAATATGCAAAAGAAAGATTATTATTTTATGTGATAGATTTTTTGTCAGGAAATTTTAATGTCATATAATTTCCTTAACTCAGTGGCACTACAGTTCATAGAGGGCCAAGGCCTACTATGCCCATCTCAGTTTTCTTGACCTTGGGCTCTGGGGTGCAGGAGCAGATGTTCGGATTAGGTGGTCAACTGAACGCAGAACCCCCAGTGTTTAGTTCCCAAGCATGCTTGGTATTCATTAATCTACCCACTGAAAGGATGTACCATGCGTAAAAAAATAACGATGCACCCTGAATAACTTTTGTTTTAATGATTAGATTTTCCCGTATTAAAACTCTTTTAATGGTTAGAGGGGATGACCTCAATTTTGCTAATTAATGAATTAGTGCAGACGATATTTAACACTAGAACAACTAAAGTGATCATTCAACGCAAATCAACTTTAAAATGTGTTAAGTCTTAAAATAATTACACCTGCTTACTTTCATAATTTTTCCTAACTTTTTGAAATCTTAAAAAGCATTGAGCATGAGGAGTTGTTTAAATAAAAAAAATAATAATATATCTATACATATATATACAATGAGCACATAAACTGATGATTCACCTAGAAAGACTATTTGTAATCAAAATGACTACTATAGAAATCTGAATGAACATACTTTTATTTCATGATGGATTCGGATTTCTTACTCTCAAAAAATAGAGGGTAGAAGCAATCTGGGAAATGTGGTTCCAATAGTTTGATCAGGAGTGTGGTTCGAAATTTCAGTCTCTTAATATTAATTTTACTTCTTGCTAATTTTGCTTAATCTTAAAAAAATTTCAGCAAATTGACAGACTGCTGCACAATTAATAGCAAAATTTTTGTTAATGCAATTTAACATAGCAGAATTTTTCTCTGGAACGTTCTAATTTTGTGGTAAAAGGGGGGCTACTGAGGCTCAGGTGCCTATATTTTTTAGGTATGTCTTAAGTTTATGAAAATAAAATTGATTTTTGAGATTTTTTAAAAAATTATGTATTTTTAAGTACAATTTTCCTTAAAACTTCCTAAATTTTTCTATTTTCTTTGTTTGCTTTAAGTGGATTTTTCTAAATAATATTCTGTATTGATTTTCAATTTTCTGAGGTCACCAGTAGCAAAAATATACCAAATTTAGTTATGATTCCTTACGTCTGACAATTCACTCAGTCCTACGGGAGTTTCTTCTCAGATTTATGCTTAAAAATCACCCAACTTCCTAAATGTTTCTATTTTCTTTGTTTGCTTTAAGTGGGTTTTTCTAAATAATATTCTGTATTGATTTTCTTACAATTTTCTGAGGTCACCAGTGGCAAAAATATACCAAATTTAGTTATGATTCCTTACGTCTGACAATTCACTCAGTCCTACGGGAGCTTCTTCTCAGATTTATCCGTAAAAATCACCCAATTTCCTAAATTTTTCTATTTTCTTTGTTTGCTTTAAGTGGATTTTTCTAAATAATATTCTGTATTGATTTTCTTACAATTTTCTGAGGTCACCAGTGGCAAAAATATACCAAATTTAGTTATGATTCCTTACGTCTGACAATTCACTCAGTCCTACGGGAGCTTCTTCTCAGATTTATGCTTAAAAATCACCCAACTTCCTAAATTTTTCTATTTTCTTTGTTTGCTTTAAGTGGATTTTTCTAAATAATATTCTGTATTGATTTTCTTACAATTTTCTGAGGTCACCAGTGGCAAAAATATACCAAATTTAGTTATGATTCCTTACGTCTGACAATTCACTCAGTCCTACGGGAGCTTCTTCTCAGATTTATGCTTAAAAATCACCCAACTTCCTAAATTTTTCTATTTTCTTTGTTTGCTTTAAGTGGATTTTTCTAAATAATATTCTGTATTGATTTTCTTACAATTTTCCGAGGTCACCAGTGGCAAAAATATACCAAATTTAGTTATGATTCCTTACGTCTGACAATTCACTCAGATTTATGTTTTTTTGCATGATTAAAAACATGCAATTATTTTTTTGCGTCTGATTTATTTTTTAAAAATGGAATTGAAATTTCATCACTTTACTGCTCTCAAGTCTCCTGTTTTTCAACAAAGACTCCTGTATTTTGCGACTATCTCCTGTTTACCCATGTATTCTCAAATTTCTCCGTATTTGTTGAAGAAATTATTTTTTTAAAATAGCGATAAAATATCCGTAGGTGGAAAAAATTCTTCTCTTATTCCTCGACAGATGGTGCTACTGCCAATATTTGCAGTATGTTAAGCGTTCATAGTTTAAGTAATTAGGAATGAGGGTTTTAAAAAAATCTTCTTTAGATTAAGATTTATATACATATTTTTTACTTCTCTAAATGTAAGTACTTATATTATTTCCAATTTTGAGTTTCTCTTTTTGACTGCATGATATATCAAAACATTACTCGTAGCCTAAAAAATGTTGCTAGTAAAATCTCTATTATTTTATTTCTCCAATGTTGGCAGGTATGTATTTATATGAAATTTTATTTTATTAGCATTTTTGTAACTGATATTAATGTTCCTTTTCCTGACAGACATATTATGGCCTTGACATCAACCAATGGAAAGATCCAATTACGAAGCAGGCTGTTCAAGTGATGATAAAAACATTAGGCCAAATGCCTAAACAGCTTTTTACCAGTCCTCATCCTATGGTCTCTATACCGTTTTCAGCTTTCAGTGTTTCAAATGAAATTGCTGAGCCAATGGTGAACTTTTTTCAAATATTTGTTTACTTTTTTTTCTATGACCAGAATGTGAATTCTGGTAAAAAAAATAAGCATTATTGCTATAAGCTGGTTTTAAATTAATTACCACTAAACATACCATAACCAGTCAAATGACTGTTTAAGAACTTTTGCATCGAAAATACGCTTATTTTTATGACTTTTTCTAATAATTATGTATAATTAACATTTTATTATTATTATTTGTATTTGTTTGTTTCGAATAATACTTGTCCTATACCCATTTTTACCGCAACCGTTCACTTGTCCGGGAAAACAACTTATTGCTTTTTATAAGATTATCGGATCAGAAATTACAATGTAATGCGTGTTAAAGGTATTGCATTCAAAGAGTGGCACATTTCTGTAAAGACTGTTGCGTAGTTAGTTCAATCAGAATAACTGTGAATTTAATTTTCAAGAAAGTACCTAAAATTTTAGATTGGCATTTTTTGTGTACGAAAAAGGGACAAAAACTAAATGTTTTGGTAAGTAGCTTATATTTTATTTTGATAGCTTTACCTCATTTCTAACTAACTTTAGTTTTTACCCAGAAAAAATTTTGAAACAATCAAGACAGCACAAGTTCTTAGAAGAAATAATATTAATTATAAGAATTATAATTCTCACATATTCTTATAATTATGAGAATAATTACAAGAATTATTGAAATAATAATAATTAGAAAAAATATGTTTGCAAAAAATGTACAATGGAAACACCCTGTATATGTTAAAAATGCATTGAGCAATGAATTAAAAATTCTTATTCTTCGCTTTTGTAATACATAAAAACTGACTATATACAATTTTGTTTAATTGTAATAAAGTTTTTTTTAGTTTATTTCCTTCCTAACATCCATATTTCATACATTCAATCAAGAAATATAAAATCTGGTCATTTGACTGGCTATGGTAGAAATAGGTATATATGTCACGGTGAAACACCGAAATCTGGAGAATGTCGACATTCACGTAGTTGATTGGTGTATGTCCGAAATGTTTGCTAAATACCCTTATTTCTGACTTTCACCGGTGAATGTTGACAATCACATAGTCGCTTTGGTGAATGTCCGAAATATTTATTACATTCGATTTGATATGAATTTATTCGTGGATATAATTACAATTATTCGATATTTTAATACTTACTGATGATAGATCAGAAGAAACATCAGTGTTTGGAGTATCGAACCATACATTTATATTTTCCCGGTATACCCTACCCTGATGTTTTTTAAGGTTAAGTGCCACTGCCTGGTATATATTTGCCCAGTATACCCTACACTGATGTTTATTAAGGTTAAGTGCCACTGCCCTGTATACATTTGCCCGATATACCCTACACTGATGTTTTTTTAAGGTTAAGTGCCACTGCCCGGGATACATTTGCCTGGTATACCCTACACTGATGTTTTTTTTTAAGGTGAAGTGCCACTGCCCGGTATACCCTACACCAGGGGGGGCGAACCTTTATACATCAACTTGCCATTTTTTGTAAAAAAAATTTTCATGAGGTCATAGACGTGCCAACTAATTTTGACTTTGTGATTATTGGGACAAAAATAATACTAAATACCATCAACTCAAAACTCTTTATTTACATTTAAAAATAAATTTATTGCATATTAAAAATACATTTTGCAATGTCTCAGTTATACGCGTAATTCAACTTAAAGTAACATCAGTGTGACTTCTGTTGTTGCAGATTACATGACAAATAACTTATATTAGGTTGTAAGATGTTAGTTTAAGGACTGTAAATTTTTTTTGCTAGTTATTTATTGTTAGCTTGTTTTTTATGGTTATTGTTATTTTAGCATTAATTGTTAATTTTTTTATTAATAATTGCTTATTATTTTGTTTGTTTTCGTGAATTTTAATTTAATTGTTGCATATGCTTCATAGTGTAATAACATTTGTGATTGGCGGCGTGCCCAAAATATTCTGTCGCGTGCCATTGGTTCGCCATCCCTGCCCTATACTAATGTTTTTTTAAGGTTAAGTGCCACTGCCCGGTATACCCTACACTGATGTTTTTTTAAGGTCAAGTGCCATTGCCCGGTATATATTTGCCCGATACTCCCAAACACTGATGTTTCTTCTAATCTATCGTCAGTAAGTATTAAAATATAGAATAAATATAAATATATCAAATAAATATAATAATATCAACGAATAAATTAATATAGAATTGGATATAACAAATATTTCGGACATTCACCAAAGCGACTATGTGATTTTCGACATACACCGGTGAGGGTCCGAATGTACAAGAATGTAATGAAATATTCGATCTTTCACCGACGTATTTGGTGTTTGTCGACATTCACCGGTGAAAGTCAACAACCACCTATTTCGGTCATTCGCCGTAACATATATACTATAATCTAACTTAAGGATTAAGTTTAAATAAACAATGCAACTTTGTATAAAACCGAATTTATGCATTAATTCATTTTATAAAATTCTGTAAAGAATATTCTCTAAGAATCTTCTGTCGTTTTTTCCTACTCTGGGTAAACCTCTTGACCTTGAAAGAAATTTCCATCAAATTCAACTTTTATTTAAAGTTTTCCAATTATAATTTGTTACATTTTTTTTTTTTTTTTTTTTTTTTTTTTTGCATTTAAAAAAAAATTTTCATTTGTGTAAATTATGTAATATTTCATATGAATTATGTAATATTTAATTTTAAAAATATGTAATATTGAAATTAAATTATATATTAATTGAATAGCCCCTGAGCAGCTGCCAAATGTTTATATTTGTAATTGTATAGCCTAGTGATTGTATAATTGTGAAACCTAGAACTAGTAAACTTGGGATAAAAAAAAACTTCTACCCCTTTGTCAGAAAAAAATATGTAATAATTAATTTGTGTAATATTTTATTTTAATTATATAGTTTTTAATTTTAATTATTAAATATTTAATTATATGATTTAACTTTAAAAATATGTAATATTGTATTTAAATTATGTAATAATTGAAAAGCCCCCGAGCAGCTACCAAATGTTCATATTTGTAATTGCATAGATTTTAAACCTAGAGCAAGTAAACTAGGGAAAAAGGAAACTTTTGCTGTGTTAAGATTATTTTTTCTTTTGAAGCCAAAATCTGTATGAAATATTTTTGTGGTAAGTTTTCATGCTTATGGATGTATTTCAGGAGGTTGTGGACACAGTGAATGGCTTGCATTGGGGTAACTATGTGGGTTCGCCATCTACTGCAGCTCCAAGCCTTGTGTGGTGTAGAAAACAGAAAGTAGTATTATGCAACCTCTTGCCTCTTCTTGCCAATTACATATTTGGTTTAGGAGAAAATATCTGCCTTATTTTGAATCACAGAAAAAATCCAGGTACTTTCTTTTATTTACTGTTCTTACTTTTAATAACCCATAGCTGTAAACTCTATGGGATTTTCCAGTACTACTGGATTCTGCCAGTTTTTCCGGGTCTACTAGTTTAATAAAATTTCTCCTGGGTATTGTACATTTTTAGAAAATTCCCTAAAATTGTGTAAGTTTCATGGAAAATCCCTAGCATTTTTGCACTAATTATTGCCTGCTTGAATACTTAAATACGTATTACTATTATGTGATGAAGCAAGCTTTGTTTATAGAAATCAGTTTAAAACTTTTTTTATTCTAAAATGTTCAGTTTTTTTTTTTTTTTTTTTTCAGAAATCTCTTTTTATATTAATTAAAAAAAGTCTGAACTATCTTTGATGAATTGAATGCCTATTACTAATCAAAATTATGAGTAAACATAATACATAGCATTTTAAAGTTCATTTGATGCCAATCATAACTGAAAAATATTGCAGTTTTTCTCCCTAATAAAATCTCTAAAATTCCCTATGTGTAAAATGTTTAGTACATTTATTATGAAGTTTGTATTATTTCGTAAAATCTACTGGATTATTTCTTATCCATGTTGGCAGCTATGAATTACCTATGTGTGCTTTTTTAAAAGCAAATCTGTTCCTTTTTGAAAAAAAGAAAATAAGTAGAAAGGTTTACACGTGTTTCTTTATTTGAATTTATTTAATAAATATAAGACAATTTGTAATATATCTATAATTAGCTGAACTCCCATTCTTTCTGGGAGCGTAGCGTTTTCAAAAAGTGCTTAAAGGTGCTTTTTTTAATTACATTTTTTAAAAACCCTTGGATGTTTTATTTTCGGAGTTTATAAAAAGTGCTTAATTCTCTATCTTTCAAAAAGAGATTTTTTTTCTTTGCCATATCGATTGTCGTTCTGAATTTTAAAAAAATGCATGATTTTCACAATTTTCTCTGCAATATTTATCAGAAACTATTTATTTTACAATGATTATGTAAAGTTTCTGAAAAATTTTCTAAATTTATGGATATTATGTTTAATTAAGAACTTTAAGCGATAGAAATTTTTTTTATATAACTGCACAGATCCTAATCATGATTTTTTTTTTTTTTTTTTTTTGCAAAGTGATTAAAAAGATTTTTAGAATGCGTAAAAAATACTTTAAAACTGCTTATTTTTGTTGAAAAATCTGGCTACTCACCCTGTATTTGTACTGGGTGGAAAAAGTATACAACTATTGTATCAGCCCCAAACTACATTTTGAAATCCTGCAGGAAACTTAAAAACAAGATCCTACACAATTAATAAAGTTAAAATAATTCCAATTTTTAATTATATTTTGTCTGTCCTTGTAACCTAACATTATTATATGAAGCAAAACACGTGTTTAGTTGCTCACCCCATCAAAAATAAAATAAAGATTAACTATATTCAGAATTATTTGGCATGATGCTGTTGCTGGAGACAAACTCGTGATAGTCAGAATTTAACGCAGTCACATGATACTCTCAAGTACTTACCCCTTTAGAGGGACTGTAAAAAAGTCTATTTTCTCAGGATCTATATTGAAGCTTCTTAGTATTGATGCAGTTTTAATAGGTATCAAATATATTAATATAATCAGAGTACCTATATTTGTACATTTAGTACTTATTAAAACTGCACCTATTACCATAATACCAGTGCTGCCTATTACCAAATTAATTAAGTAACATTAATTATATGGCAATTTCTGCATTTTTTCTTAAAAAATTTAGCACTCTTTCACCATATTTATATATACACGCACAGACATACACAGTACATGCTTTATAGTGCATAGCATATTCTTTTCATTTTATATAATTTCCTACTACCAAAATTAGTTAAGCCTCATTGCAGTCGATAATAGTATGATTTTCCATGTTTTCCCTAAAAAAATAAGTACTTTTATTCTATTAATTTTGCTTTTTACAAAATAGCTATTTTCTAGTAAAAATATTACCTAGTAACAAATTTAAACAAGTGTCATTGTAGTACAGTTAAAACTATTGCTGAATTGTCTCTAACTTAATTGTTTGATAATTGATTAGCTAACAGTTAATTTACTCAAAGTTCTCGTCAGTGAATTCTTTTTTCTTCGAAAAATGTTGCAAGAATGTTTGAATATGTCAAAATGACTCTTTGAGAAGGAGAATTAATAGTTTTAAAAATGAACTATCTGAATTTCTGTAGTTAAGACGACCCGCTTTAAAAAGTAGATAGTTAGCACATAGTGCAATAAAACAAAAGTAAGTGAAAGCATACTATAATGAAACGCTTTATATCATGATGCATAGCGCTTTTTAAAAAGTGCTTATTTTTGATTTTCGTTTTTTAAAAGCCCATAAATGTGCTATTTTCATAGGGTGTTTTTAAAAAGCGCTTAATTTTCCCTTTTCGAAAATGAGATTGTTTCTTTACCATGTCGATTTTCGACATGCATTACGCAAAAGCTTACTTTTCACATTGTTCTATTCAAAGTTTTCACAATTCATTCAACTACAATCTGTTTCAGCTCAAAGTCGGTCCATAGCATATGAAAGCGCCAATCATTTTATAGGTTTGATAAAATACTTACGAGTCTGCATGTGCATATGGTGAGCTGGATTCGGTGAGATTATTGTAACTCTGCAATATCCCATGTGCAACTCTGCTGCATTTGAAATCAAACCTAAAAATCTTTTGATCATTTTATAATGACTAATATAATTAAGAAAAAGAGTTCTTTCTCAAAAACTAGTTATTTTATCATGATCATGTAATGTCTTTGAAAATTATTTTGCATTTTGTTTATGTATGTGGGGCTTAAAAATATTTTTTAAGTGCTTAAAAAATACTTAATATGTCCTTATTTTTGTTGAAAGATTTGGCTACACACCCCTGTATATGCATAAAAAGTATCCTAAAGATTTTTTTTTTATACTATCTCAATTAAAAAATAAATATTACCATTTTCTTTCAATCACAGTTACATTTAGAAATAAGTTTGATGAAATTTATTATTTTAACATTATTTATATTATAACAAAATTTATTCTTAAGGATCCAATGTATCAAGTGCCACTTATATCATGTCTGCTGCATTAGTGAGCTGGGGTCACAAAGATAATGTGATTAGAATAAAATTATGCAGAGACCAGCCTGCTATACCATTACTGAAGGAAAACAGCCTTGATCCTGTAAGTAATGTTATGCACTTGTGTTTTCACAAAAGTTACACTTAAAAGTTGTCTTTAATAAGAAATCCTTAAATAAAGTATTTAGGGTTGTTTTAAGGCCTTTCGCAAATTCACAGTGTGAGTTTCTTATTAAACTTGATGTAAATTTTAATTTTATGCAATACATACTATTTTACTGAAAAAGTGTGTAGCTGAAAATCATTTTAAATAATGTAAATATTCTTGAAAGAGATTTAAGTCAGGAGGCTTAATGCTTAGAGTATTAAATGACTGTGACATATTCGCAATAGTCATAAAATATCACATTATTTGCTAAAAAGCTTTTTGAAGAAGAAACCTTCAAAAAGCAACCTCAATTATCGATCTCATTTTTAAGTTTCTGAAAAACTTTTACTGTATTTAGTTTTCCAGAATATAATATTAAAAAAAAAAGAATTAATATTATATACAGTGAATTCTCACTACTACGATATCCAATACAACAATAACTCCCTTTATTACGATAATGTTTCGTGGTCCCGACAAACTTGCATATGAATGCTCCTCTCAATATTACGATATTCTCTGAAGCAATGAACCTTTGTTAAACAAAATTTTTTCTCAAATATCAACCTTATTTTCTCTATTGGTTTTTAAATAATGAAAAAATCTTATTTTATCATTTTTTCCATCTTTTCTGACAAGAGAAGACTCACTACTGACCACCTCAAGAACTTCCATTCTTAGAATTGCCTCCCTTATTTCTTAAGAAGTCACAGATATAACATATCTGATTTCATTTCTTTGTGTTAAAAACTGATCATGAGTCACAAATGACCACAAGCATCACCTGAAAGAGAATTTTTTTCTGTAGAGGGTGGGCAGAGCACCATTCACAAACGAAAATCATTTTCATTCTTTAGACTCCATGCACACTTTGTTGGTTGACTTGACAGTCAAAGAAATGAATAAACAAACAAAAATATCAGATTATTTTCAATAAAAACTGTTTTCAGGTATGTTTTCAATCTTATTTTCTGAATTTATTTCAATATTTAACTATAATTAACTCTGCAAATAAATTTTTTGCATAACATATAAATACATTTATAGTTAATACATGTATAACATTAGAAAAAAAAACTTATTGTGTCCCCAAAGTATGTAGGTCCTCGATATAATAATATATCCCTCTACAACAATATATTTATTTGGTCCCCAAAATATTGTTGTCGCGAGATTTTACTGTATAACAGATAAATGTTGATATCATTTAATATATTTCTGCGAAATAGATTCTTAAGACATGTAATTTGTGTAAATTATTTGCTTTTTCATGAGCTGTATGTTAGATGTTGAGCTAATGTTAATGAAAAACATGTATTACTGAGATTGATCAATTGTGGAATGGTTAAGGAAGAATAAAATGGTACAATACATGCAAAATACCTTTTTTATGCATCTAATCATGAATTATCTTAATGTAAAAGAAACAAAATTGTCTTATTTTAGATATTTAGCTTTTAAGTATTAAATGTTTCCTTCCCTTTATCAAACCATTCTGATTTCCGATGGAAAAAAATCATTCATAATTTAAACATAAAAAAATTAATGCTTAGTTTATTTTTGTGTCTAAATTCAGTTGGTTTTTTCACTATCTTATCACAAAAATTATTTTCACAATACTACTTTTGTTCTTTCAAAATTTATGGCTAATATATTAAACATCACATTTTTGAAAATGTATATTGCTCAACAGTGTGTCTTTTATTTGTTGGAAAGATAAAAATAGTGAATTTTACTAACTGTTAAACTGAAACCTCAATTTCACCATAAAATTTTAATTTGCTGCACATTTGCTATTCCTATAATAGAAAATTTATTTTTTGCCTAGCATTCCTGGTTTATCCTTGATTCCACAAAATAATTTTGATTTTTTCTTAAAACCCTAAAATGCTTTCTTCAGATATGATTGTGAAAGACCTTTTTTGAATAGGCTTATTGTCACTGCTATAAAAAAGGAAAAACCCTGTTTAAGAAACGAAATCAATCTATCTCAAAATTGTAATATTATTGTGCATAGATGAGAGGCTCAACCCATCTGCATCTGTTATGTGTATTGAGTACATGGTGCTCAGCATTTTTAGAAAGTGCTTAAAGGTGCTTAATTTCCATTTTCGTTTTTTAAAAGCTCTTAAATGTGCTTTTTTCAATAGGGGTTTTTAAAAAAGGTTTAATTTTGTCTATGGAACATGAGATTTTTTTCTTTATCATGTCCCTTTTCGAACATGAGATTTTTTTTTCTTTACCATGTCGATTTTTGCCATGTTATGCAAAAGGTGGTTTTCACCGTGTTTTATTCAACATTTCCACAGTTCATTCAAACACAATCCATTTCGCCCTACCGTCGGTCCATAACATATGAAAGAGCCAATAATTTTACGTTTGATGTACTACTTCCAAGTTGGCATGCGTGTCTACTGAGCTGAGTTTGGTGGGATTGTTGAACTCTTGTGTGCAACTCGGCTGCATTTTGCAAGATATTCTCAATTTCAGACTTCATTTTCCAACTTCTGATATCGAACCAAAAAATTTCTTAATCTTTTTATGGTGGCTAATGTAATCGAGAAAAGAGTTCTTTGTCAGGAACCTACGTAGTTCTTTTTATCATGATCATATAAAGTGTTTGAAAATTATTTTGCATTTTGTTAATGTATATAATTCTTAAAAAGTACTTAAAAGGTGCTTATTATTTGTTGAAAGATTTGGCTACACAACATGGAGTAGCTTTACTCTTACTTTAATAGTATTGAAATAAAGGCAGTAAATACCTTGGACAGAATCCCTGTTTTGACAGTTTTTGAGTATGAAGAATTTAGCGTTAAATTAGTTATAAATTCACAAAATACAATTAAATGTGTTTTACAGGTGTGTCTCTGTGCATCTGTACCTGATTGCCGTGAACTTTTTGTTGGACACTTATCTGGAACAATATTTGTGTACACTTTATCTCTGGACTCTAATGTAAGTGTTTATTTTTTGTTACATGTAGAGATCTAGTTTATCATAAGCATGTTATTACAAATTATAGCTTTGAAATATTTTAAATAAAACATTGGCTAACATTTGTTTTCTGCATTTAACAAATTCACTCTGTATGGATTAAAATATTAGAAAAATTGATTTATGAATAAGCTTTTAAAACATATTTAATAAGATTGTAAAAAAATATATATTTATAAAACTATTTTGTGAAATAGTTTTAAAATAAATTAGTAAAATATTATTATGAATAATAGTGTAAAACATATTTCTAAGACAAATTTACTTTTTTTATTCTTGTTTAATATATTTAGGATATTATTAAATGTCCTCAACATGAATTAGAATTAAACATAAATTATTATTTCATAATTCTTGCAGTAATACATTTTTTACTCTATATTGTTCATAACTTTAAAATTTTATATTTACTTGTTAAAACAGCTATAATATCTATTTATGTGTATTAAAGTAATTTTTTCCTAAGTATTTTAAAACTTTTGAATATAAACTGTGTTATTTTCAGTATCTTGCTCTAATAATACATATATATATATATATATATATATATATATATATATATATATATATATATATATATATATATATATATATATATATATATATATATATATATATATATATATATATATAAATGTGTGAGAGGAAGTATGTTGTTGCTCACCTAAATTTTTATACGTTTTAGTGGAAAAAACTTCTGACTGGAAATATGCATACTTTTATTGTAAATGTTTAAAATGACTTCAAAAAACTACTTTTACAGCTTGAGAGGTTACAGCAAACCTTACCTCTTCAGTTAAAAGGTCATTCTGATACAGTTACTTCCATCTGTATATGCAAGCCATTTAGTGTTTTTGTATCTGGCAGTAAAGACAAAAGCGTCATAGTTTGGGACTTGAACAAGTAATATTTTTAGCTACATTTATATGTATCACATCATTTCTTTAATTGTTGAATTAATATAACATTGATTAACTTCTGTAGTCACTCCTGTGTGAGACTTGATGTTAATACAGTTTTTTCAAATATTAATTTATTAATTAAATTCAATTAACGAATTCTAGTTTTATATGGAAAAAAAATTAATTATTTAAAAAAAAACTAAAATAAAATTTTTCTTTGTTGACTTAAGTAGGAACTAACTTTTTATTTTTTTGTATATATATTATTTGTTATTGCTCAAATTACTTCATAAGTTTTGCTCACCTTTTAACCAATTAATAGTCCTGAATTGTTTTTGCTTATCTATATATAACTCCTTGTTCCAGGCTTTGCTATGTTCGTACTCTGACAAAACACGAAGAATCGATCGATCTGGTGTGCGTCAGTGATACTCTTGGAGATGTTGCTTCCATAAGCAATGCACGTAAGTTTCCTCATTTTGTGTGTTTCATACTATTAAGTGTAAAACTGTGCTTCCCAAATCTTTTTCTCGTAATAATGATCTTGATGGTGGTAACAGCAAAAGGAATTTCTTCAGAGTGGCTACTGGCCAAGAAAATCAGGAAGAACAGAGACATACCTGCTAAGTCTCCTGTTTTTTATGACTATCTTTTGTTTACCCGTATACTCTCAAGATTCTCTATATTTTTGAAGAAATTTTTTAAAAAAATTTGGCGATAAAATATCCGCTAGTGGCTTAAATACTTTTCTTATTCCTCAACAGATGGTGCTATTGCCAGTACTGCAGTATGTTGAGTGTTTATAGTTTAAGTAATTATAAATAATGGTTTTTTTAAAAAAATCATCTTTAGATTAAGATTTATACACATATTTTTTACTTGGTTAAATGTAATTGCTTATATTATTTCCAAATTTGAAATTTTTTTTTTTTTTTTTTTTTTTTTTTTTTTTTTTTTTTTTTTTTTTTACTTACATGATTATGCATGATGTATCAAAACTTTACTCGCTGCCCAAAAAATGTTGCTAGTAAAATCTCCATTATTTTATTTTTCCAATGTTGGCAGGTATGCAGAGAAACCTGGGGGGAAAATTCAGAAAAAATAATTTATGTGTTAGGCACCTAAAATTTGATTTTTTTTCAACCCTAATTTTACATATAAGTGTTTTTTAATGTATTTTATGTTTAGGAATTAGGCTTAACTTAAAAATTCATAATTAAAATTATGCCACGTTTTACAAAAAAATCAAGAAAAATTGATGTACAGTGGCGCTCATGTACTTAAGGACATGTCTTTATGAAAAGTAAAATCCAAAATTTAATGTTCACGCATAAGTTTATTGAATTGATAATTATGTATTGGAACAAATAACTTATTTTTAATATATTTTCACGATGAAAATCATTTATCTAACTGTTATACTTAAATTATGTAACATTTTAGTAAAAATATGCATTCCGCATACTTAAGGACAACAAAATAAATATTTCTTAATCGTTAATAAAATTAATAACAATGTAAAAAATTTAACAAAAAATAAAGATTTGGAGCTAGTATTTAGTCGGTAAGCCTTTTGCGGCAACTACGTACATTACTGCTTCACATCTACGAGGCATTGAATCTACTGTGGAACTATTTTTTTGAGCTTTCTGCAACATACCTCTCTAATACTAATATCCTTCTCCAAGATATTTAAAAATAACAAATATGCATGTTACTAATTTAAAGTAGCAGAAGCGTTGACTTCAAAAAATAAATAAATCAGATCAAATAAAGTAATTTCTTTAATTGAATATGTTATTATTTTTTATTCTAATATTATGGGCAATATTCTCACATTTTGTTGGAAGATAACACACTAATTATTTCCTTTCTGGCATTTTGTAATTTATTATTACATTTAAAAAATCATACAATTTATAGCAGTAACTACCGGAAAAAGAGATCAACTATAAAATCACGCGAATCGGACTCTTCAAAAAAGGGTTGCTAAATGCATATTTTAATTTCGAGATTCAATTGTTGTAATAAATTATATAGTATTAAAAATATCGGATTTTAAAAACTATGCGGAGTTTAGTAGTAATAACTGCATAAAAAAATAGAACGAAAATTTCTACAGAAAAGAAGGCCAAAATTTTTTTACTTCATTATTCTTTATTTTTCAATATTCTCAAATGAGAATGAAAAAATCAAAATAATTTTTTTCCACTCCAATGCATGAGAAAGGCGTCTTTTGAATATGATTCTGAAGAAAAGATAAAATTTTTCAAAAATTTCTGCAGAAAAGAAAACCTAAATTTTTTAAACTTCCCAAAGGAAAAATCTTTCTGCAAGAACTCTGAAATATTCTGCGACAATGTCGCCGTGTCACCACGATTCTGCCACGGGGTATATAACAAACATTTTAAAAAAATAAATTCTCTTTTTTAAAACCCTTGTATATTATCTGATTAACACTATAACAAAACAAAACTTGATAAGTGCATTTTCATGATTAAGTTTAGATTAATAAAGAAGCTATTTAAATATTATTAATTTTTTTCCCTCAACAGCGTAAATATTTATTTTTTTTTTGTACTGAATTCTAGATGATCAGGGTCATTTGAAAGTATGTACAATAAATGGGGAGAGCATAGGTTGTGTAAATATCCCTGATGTTGTCACTGCAATGTGCTATTCCACAGCACCAGAAGGGATTTCTGTCAATGTCATTGCTACTGGAATGCGATGTGGAAATATATGGTATCTATACACAATTTATTGATTTTAAAGACTTGTCATGATCTTTGTTTGTTTTAATTTTTTTATTTCTATCTTCATTTAATTTTGATACCTTGAACACCTGGAAGGGTTTTTTTTTTCTTTTATATGTTAAATTTGGTGTAGCATAGCTGAATCTATCTCTTGTACCATTTAAATTTTACATATCATATCATTAAATTTTATTATACATCTTGTAAAAAAAGTAGTTTGCCCTACAATAAAGCATGCAGATCTACGGTTGATTTTCTAAATGCAGGATCATCAAATGAACCAACAAAATTCTAGGAGTAATAAACCATTATTAGAAATCGGTATTATAATATACTCAGAAACAAAAATACCTGCTCAAAATGTAAAGAAAACAGAAGCACAAATTCAGGTAAAAGCATAAATAGAGGGGTTTTGTTTTAAAGTGCGTTCTAACTGCAGCACTGAAACGCGTTTGACTTGTTTCTTACCAACAATGGGCCCGAAAATAAATGTGCTCAAGGTAATATTATACTGGATAATTTAAAGAAGTTTACAATTAATAATTTTAGAAAATTAACTTTTATTTAAGAAAAAAATCATTGTTTTTCTTAATTTTCTTCATTTTTTTTGTCCTTTCCTTTTGGTATTTATTTATTGTACTATATATGTTGGTAATAATTAATATATAATGGAAATAATTTAAAATTTACAACAATAGTAATATATCTAATGCAAAATCTTATAATTACTACTCATTAAACTATAATGTTTCACTTTTATGGGGGTTCTTGTCTGTCTTATTGACAATTGAAATTTTTATATTTCTTGTATTTTATTATAATTCGCTACCTTTTGCACTAGTTTTTTTATAACAGAGTTTGTAATGTTCTTACTTGTAAAAGATGCCCTTATAAGGAGATTGGTGTAATAAAATTTATAAAGTTAGGCACATTTGATGCTTAGATACAACTAGATCAATTTATACAATATTAAAACATAGAGCTGGAAAAGTTTGATGACAGGCAGATTATTGAACTAGCAGAAAATATGTTCTGAAGATACTCTTTCCGAACTCTCATGTCATTGATGGAATGAAAAAATGTATTTATTTTGTGAATCATCTTTGATGATCAATTTTAATTTTATTGCTAGTAAACAGGGTGCGTAGCGTTTTTAAAAAGTGCTTAAAGGTGCTTATTTTTTATTAACGTTTTTTAAAAGCCCTTAAAGATGCTTTCTTATTCGGGGTTTGTAAAAAGTGCTTAATTTTCTATCTCTTAAAATGAGATTTTTTCTTTTCCGTATCAATTGTGGTTCTAATTTGCAAAACATGCATTATTTTCACAATTTTCTTTGCAATATTTAACAGAAACTATTTATTTTATCAAGATTATGTAAAGTTTTTGAAAATTGTGATGATTTTTTGAAAATAAATTTTTATTTTATATATTCATTTATTTATTTTTTTGGAAAGTGGTTAAAAATATTTTTTGGAAAGTACTTAAAAGGTGCTTATATTTTGTTGAAAACTCTGGCTACACACCCTGGTATATCTATTTACAATTTATCATTCATTACTGACTCCAAAGCTAACTTTTTGAAGGTATTAAAATGGTGTGCTGCATGATAAAAGCAATGAATTATAAATATTTTCTTCTTTTTAGTCTTTGGAGCTCATGGGACTTGAAACCTGTAAGAGAAATCATTTGTGACAAGTTTCATTTTCCTATAAAATGGCAAGTATTTTTAAATTTAAGAAAAATAGTGCTTTAGTTTAATTGAATGAAGTGGCATTTTGAAAACTATTGATTACTTAAATACATAATCCCAAGAAACTGAAACGGTAAAATATTCATCATCATCATAGTTGGCCAGACAGCCCAATGTGAGTCAGTGCCTTTCTTTGAAGATCTCTTCCATGACGACTTCCGATTTATCTTTGATCTCCAATTTTTTTCATTACTTGCAAGAAAATCAGGCTCCACTGAGTCAACCCATCACTACCGAGGCTTTCCCCGCTTTCTTGTTATAGTGGTTCCACGCTAAAATATTACCTAACTGAAAACTTCATTCGCTTCAAAAATATATAAATAGAAAATAACAGTCAACATGTTTCAATCTCTCAAAAATAGGCGCTCTTTTACAAGATTTATATTTCCTATTCATATATTTTTAAGGCAAATGCAGTTTTTAATCTGGTAGTGTCAATTATTTACTTTAAATTATCTAATAAAAAAAAGTTCTTTTTTCCCTTTAGTGATTGATGATTTTGCTGTATGACAAGTTTTCTTTTTTTGATTTACTCTATTAATTAACATTCAAAACAGAGACCGTGACAGTCATAAAAGTGGGAAACGAATAAAATGTATGAAAATAACTGTCTACTTACATCATGAAAAAAAATAAAGAAAAGAGAGCATAACAAAAAAAAAACGTTTAAATTTAAAGACATATTTAAATTTTTTTCCTACATGTGTACATTCACAATCCAACAAACTTTAACAGTATATATAAATCATGATTAAAGATAATAAAACAAGTAATATAAAAATAAAATTAATTAAAGTCAATTCCTACTTAGGTCAACAAAAAAAAAAAATTTATCTTAGTTCTTTTTTATTAAATAATTAGCATTTTTTCTCTCATATAAAACTAAAATTAATTAATTAAATTTAGTTAAAGAATTAACATTTGAAAAAACTATATAAACATCAAGTGTCATCCCACTACAAGTTTAAACAAAATGTATTTGAACTTGACGGTTGAATAAAAAGTATTTTATGAACGATTGAAAATTTGAACAAGATAATAGGGAGAGTGTGTTGGAATTGATAAAAAAAGGTGAGTGGTATCAGACAACTATAAAAGTATAAATTTGGTGACCTGAAGCACACCATGTAATGTTCTTTATTTGACGCAGCCAATATAAAATAATAAACTATTTTTTGTTCAAATAGAGCTATAAATTAGAAATTATCACTGATGTGAAAAAGTATTCATTGTTTCTCTCTTTACAGCCTAGTTTTTTCATCAGATAATCAACACCTATTTGCCTCTAATGAGAATGGAACGGTTGCAGTTTGGGAAAAACCCTCAAAAGGACTCTCGAATGTTCCTCGACTGCTCATTTTTACTTGAAAATTTGTTTTTATGCATTAACTCATTTAACTATACATATATTTGAAATGTTTTAAAAACATTCAAGGTTTAATAATAAATACATTTTATTCTTTCAAATATTGTAATTGTTTCTTTTTTTTAAAAAAAAGATAAGAAAACTAAGTTAATGGTACCTGTAAACAAATCAAAATATTTTGAATTCTAAATAGTGTGTGTGTAAGATCAAATCTTCTCAGCCGAAAAACAAAGTCAAAACTCTAAACTTGGACCCTAAATTCAGATATACAGCAGACACTAATAACCTTCGAAAGTAAGATACTCAGAGCCATCTTTGGCGCATTTCAAGAAAGGGGATGCTGGCGAACCTGATATAACATGGAGCTATACCGACTCTGTAAACATCCCCAAATTACACAAATAATCCGCAGTAATTGGCTACATGGCTGGGCCATCTATGGTGAAGCCCTGAAAATAGCACCAAGAATCGTCACCTTTAAGAACCCTGAGGGGTCACGTCCTAGAGGTAGACCCCCTACAAGATGGCTCGGCAATATCGAAAATGATCTGAAAACCCTAAAGATTAGTAATTGGAAGGGAGTTGCCATGGATAGGAGGTGCTGCCAATTGTCAGCTGTTGAGACAGCCAAGGCCTGCAAGGGGCTGTTGCGCTGACAAAGAAGAAGAAGAGAAATGGTGTGAAATTTACTATAGCGACTCTGATATCATATTAATTTGTTCAATTTTTAGTTACATTTCTTTCTCATTACCAATCATCCAAAAAATTGTAAACAAATTTAATTTCAAATATACATTTCATCATAATACATTTTATTTTACTTAGATAACATTTGGCTTCAATAATTTATACATAAACAGCATCCCATCTCACCTGAAAGAAATTAAAAATTTATGTTTCAAAAATTAAAATTTTAAATTTTCTTAATAAAAAAAATCTTACAATGCTGCTTAAGAATATGGTATGGACAAAGAATATATGTGTCTAAGATACAAGGTGTAAGAAGAGTTTGGTAATGGTCAAGTATCTCAAAAAATATGCCTCAATACAAAAAAAAATGAAATTAATCACATTCAATATTTTTTAAATACTATCTAATAATACCAAACTCGATCTTTTACCCACGAACCTTCGAGGCTGAGGCGGAGCAACTATAGGGGTTCATATTAAAGAATTCGAAGTTTCACTGCCATACCCTCAGAAGTTGGGGTGGAAATTCTAGTTTGGTGTCATTATATAGCTTTTAAAAGAAATTGAATGTTTTTTACTTTTTGATCCAAAGTATAGTTTTTGAGATATTAGACTTCTCAAACTATATGTATACCCTGTATATTGTCACATTCTATAATCTTTGGTGTGAATCTGTCTTCAAATACATTGGAGAGGAGAATTTTAAAAATTAAAGCAGTCAACCCTTACTTAAGTACAGTTTGTCTAAAGTAAGAACTTCCCTAGCCATTCATCTGGACATGTAGCGGAAGCTATAGTAACAAGGTATAACTATTTCAAGTAGGGGTGTCGGGGCCATTATTTAGGACAGGCGAGAGATTCTTTGGTCTATTGTGTTAGCCCTAGAGTGATGAGAACATGATGCATAGCGTTTTCGAAAATGAGATTTTTTTTTCTTTACCATGTCGATTTTCGCCAAATATTATGCAAAAGTATGCTTTTCCCATTCAACGTTATTCACAATTCATTCAACCACAATCTATTTCGGCATACTGTTGATCCCTAGCGTATCAAAACGCCAATTATTTTACATGTTTGATGAAATACTTGTGCATATACTGAGCTGGGTTCCATGAGCTTCTAGCACTCTCATGTATCAATAAAGGGTATCATCCTGAATATATTTAGTCGACCGTATTTAAACGAACTAAGTGCCAGAGCCGTGATGGATCAGGGGAGAGAACATTTACCACCCAATGAGGTAAACCGGGTTCAAATCCCATCTATGGCTGGTCGATTCGAATTCTGCATCCGGCTTGCACCGACCACAATGCTGAAGTAAAATATCCTCACTGATTGACGGATCGTGGGTTAAGAGTCCCCTTGCCATCAGCCTTAACCGTGGGAGATTTTCGTGGTTTTCCTCTCCATGTAACGCGAATGCGGGTTATAGTTCCATTAAAAAAATACTCCACAGTGGCAAATTTCACCCCAATACTCGATCCAGTAGTTTCCTTGTCTTCTGGTTTGGGTTCAAAATTACAAGGTTACGTAGTTGAACATTGGTAGTCTTAAACCCAAAATTAGGTTGGCTGTTCGACAACGGTTATAAAGTTAAATTTTAAAAAAAAAACAACAAATTCCAATTTTGATTGTTCACAGTTTTGCCTCATTTAAAGCTATGTAACTCTAAATGACGAAATAGATACAAATTTACAAAATTTTAAAAAGCAGCATTTTCAAATATATTAATTCTCACGAATTGACAATTTTCACTCCCATTTGAATTAGTCAACAATCGTTTAAAATGATGTTTATACTAAATTAAAATGTTACCACACATATTAAATTTTATGTTTCTCCTAATTGTGAGTATCATATTCTGAAAATGCTGCCAGACATATAAAGTGAAATTTTTTTAAAAATGAATGACTTTGATTTGCAATCTGTCATGTGGCTTGAGGGTCTATATGTAAAACAAAAAAATTTTATAGATGAAATATTTTTTTATTGAACTTTAAATATAATCATTTTAAGATTTATTTTCTCATATTATAAAGATCATTTCAATGTGGTAATTGTATACCATGTTTAAATTCAGTATACCTTTTCTGAATTTCATCACAATTATGGTTATCTTAAATTACAATGAAATTCAGGGTGCATAGCCAAATCTTTCAACAAAACACAATAACTTTTTAAACACCCTATACGTTAACAAAATATTTTTTTAAGACTTTACTGGATCATGATAAAATAATTTGTTTCTGACACAAAAAAATTCTTTTTCTTGATTATATTAGCCACCATCGAGAGATTTGATTTCAGAGGGTGAACTGAGAATATCTCACAAAATGCTTCACATGAGACAGCAAAAATCTCACCGAATCTAGTACAGTATACGCTCATGCGGACTTGCCATTATTTCATAAAACATGTAAAATGATTGGCTACCGACGAAACGCCAAAATGCATTGTGTTTGAATGAATTGTGAAAACGTTGAATAGAACAATGCGTAAAGAAATAATCTCATATTCGAAAAGGGAAAATTTAGTACTTTTTGAAAACACCCAATTCGAAAAGCACTTTTTAAAAAAGCTACGCACCATGAAATTTGTTATAAATACCAGAATGTTTTTTGTGGTAAATCTTAAGATAAGGTGTACCTCACTGCTTTAAAAGATCTTCTTACTCATGCTTACGTAATCTCTCTTGTTTCTTATGCTTACATTATCTTGACTTTATCACAATTCTAATTGGTTATGCGACGTGAAAATTACTGTAATAGAATTTTAAAAAAACAAGATTTGTTCCTTTTGACTTTTTTCATTTCGATATTTTTTCCAGGACTGAGAGGAAAATATAGTTTTCTTTTCGGTACAAAAAAATCATTCTCCAATACTTTTGCTAAAACACAATTTTTGTGGCAAAATGACGAATGCTTATCGCTTACCCTAAAATATTTTATTCGGTGAAGATTTTGCGTAGAAAAGTATTTAATATTTTTTATTATTAATAGTCGATATATAAAATACTTTTTGAATTGTAAGGTTCAAAGTTTTTACATTATTTTAAACTATGTAACTTTAAATGACAAAACTTAAACGAAATTTTAAATACAGTTACACTTTTAAAAAAAACAATAATCTTTTTAAATTTTTTTTTTCTCACGAACTATTCGGGACAGTTTCGTACAAATTTTGTCACTTAAGTCACATAGTAAAAATTTGCATACCCTACATTTCAAAAGTATTCTAACTATCATTAAATAAAAAATAATCATTAAAAATTATCTTTCAGGTTGATATATCTCTGGATAAACAAATTGTATAACTGAGTGCATATATTTTTCGTTTCGCTTAAAATAAGAGACATGACGAAATTTGCAAAAAGTAAAACTAACTTTAAGGACCTAACTCTACTAACCAAAGGACCTAAGTTCACTTTTAACTAAACTCTCTAGACCGTACTTTTCAGACTTCAGCTGTACCTTTTTTAAAGTCCAAATAAGTAAAAAAAAAAAAAATTTTATTTAAGTAAAATACGTTATTTGAAGACCAAAAGAGAAGAACCGTTTTTGTTCATTTTTCACAAAAATGACGATTGGATTCCCATCTATTGCATTTTGAAAATTATGAGGTTTTGAAAAATCGGTTCTCCCCGGGAGTTGTGTCACAGTGAAGATTGACCTTTCCACTCGCAAAAATGTTTTTTCTCCGAAACTGCTTTCATGGACGTTCTTTCGTCTTCAACTCTTCATTTGCGTTTGATTCCGTCACTTAATTAGTAGTCAGCATTGAATGAATATTCATATTCTGCGCCATTAATATTGTAACATAAAAATTTAATCAAAAATTATTCATGTTAGATTGTTAAAACCCTTGTTTAGAGAGATTTTAATTTAAAGAAAAAGACTTACTTTTAAAAAGTATTTCACAAGAAACATACTTTTGTAAATCTTTTCAGTCACTAAAAACAAAATTCACACATTATAAACTCTAATTGAAGAATTTACAAATGTATCATAAAACAAACAGAACTTCAAAAAAAGATTTTGAATTCGAAAACATTATTAATTGGAAGAAAGATTTTCAAAGCAACTAAAGAAGAGAAAGTTCTGCATTAAAGAAATTTTGCTTAAAGTTTGTCTTACGTTAAACATAGCTTCAACATTAGCGACACTGCGGTTGGTTGTTGGTAGGTAAATTTATGCGCATGCTCCGAAGCTGAAATAACGTTCAGAGTTATAGTGAACGGCAGGGCTCGAAAATTAAACGGTGTAAAGTGCCTGTCATATGCATTTTTACTTTTATACGTCCGACTAGGCAAGTAAATATTTAGCCGTAAAATATTGATTAATTTCTTTTAAAATTTTGAAAAAAACCCTAAAAGGGGCAAATCAAGGAAGAGATAATAAATAAAATCGATTATATTTAATAAGACCTAATTATTATTGAATTTAATTATCTAAATAAGAATTTTTTTAACAAAGTCTTATAATTTTTTTACTTCTCTAGTAATGCTTATTTTTATTTTTTAAAGAATAGTTTATAATTACATAATTTAAACGCACACATTTAGCGCCTTGTGTTTAAGTATTCGGCATATTTTTGAATAATTTGGTAAATGTCAGTTATCATAATTGTCTAAAATTCCAAATAAATACTTGTCTTTTTTTTCTATTTGTTTTTAATTAAATACTTTCGTTTTTTAAATGCCTTTCTTCTTAGTTTAGAATATTTTATTTTTGAATTGTTATAACTTAATATCACTTACATTCGCTCACTCCCTGGTGTCAATAAAAATCATGTAAAAAAATTGCTGTCATCTTTTAGAATTAAATTTCATCATATCTTTTGATATATTTAAAAAAATGATAATAATGCATTAAAAATAAAGTTTCGTCCTTTTCGAAACATTAAAAGAGCAAAATTCATATAAAATGCAACTGAGGATATATTTTTCGACACTGCCAACCTTCATTTATCAAAAGGTACCTCAAGATAAAATCAAGTAAATATGTTTTATATACTTGAGAATTGGTATTTAACATTTATAGTGGTAGTTACGCCACATGACAACTGTGCTTTCAAAATCTATTTTTCATTTCAAATCTAGACTAGCTCTAATGACTGTAGAGAAAGAAATAACGAAGCAATTATATGGAACCTGAAGGACTCAAAATTTTGACCAATCATATTCTGCCAAATCTCCAAGAAGAATGATTTTAGTCTAGGTTGTTTTCTGTATCAAAGGATTTAATAAGTGCTTAATATAAGCAAAATAAGCCTTATAACTCCTTTAAAATCTTGTAGAATTTCCACCACTACTAATTCCAATTCACTAGTTCTATTCTATCTTGAGATATCTTTTCATAGATGAAGGTTGGCATTGTCGATATCTACTCCTCTTCCCACATTGGTGACCCGGACTTGATATGAACATGCTTACTTCGATGGATAGTTCACATTGAACAGCTGACTTGCAATTTGTGACTGCGTTATCGTCTTCCTCGTGCTGTTGCCTCTCAGTCTCCTTTACAAACCTCGATGGAATCGTGCTTACACTCGACTACTAATAGCAACACAGGAGAGACCACACGCGCGACCGTGAACTTAATACACCTCTCACGATCGGCACTCGAAAAATACGGTGATCTTAATACAGATCTCCCGGCTTGTCACAAAACAGCAATGAATCAACTAGTGGTATCCTTTCATCGAATTCTATATCACAGATATAATTCTGGTGGGTGAGTACTGTAGTGTTTCCACCACTACAAAAATATAATTCCAATTCACTAGTACAATGTTTCCCAAAGTGGTCCATATGGACCCCCAGGGGTCCGTGAGAAATAAAAACTCATTTAGGGGTCCCTGAACAACGTCAGGGGGTCCGCGTGAGGTTTAATATAAAATAATAAAATTTTTATTGGTTTTTATTATTATGGAATTTAAAATAAATAAAATAGTAGCGATTTTTACGTCCTAAGTAAACTATAAATTAAGGTGGGTGCTTATAATTATTAACAGTGATTTGTTACAAATTAAACAGTTGATTTACAATAATTCTTATATCTTTTGTTCCTTTTTTAAGAGATAACAATATGAATGAGTCGAAGAAAAAACGCCGAAAATACAGTGTTGAATATTTGAAGTATGTCTTTATTTTTTCACCAAGAAATAGTACTTTACCTATGTGTCTTCTATGTAATAAAACTATAACAAGTGATTCAATGAAACATTCCAAGTTTAAAGAACAATTGATAAAAATCCATAATGACAAAAAAGATAAAGATTTAACTATTTTTCAAACAGTCAAAGAAAAATATCTGAAAACACCGTCACTGCAACAACTTATATCATCAAAGCGAGGTGACGATGGATTGCATGTTTTTCATTGTTTCGCATATTTCTATATATTGCATAATTGCCAAGTCCGGAAAGCCTCACACTATTGAAGAACTTATTTTACTAGCTGGGGGGTAAGTGAGACAATCCTCACCAGGTTGCACAAACCAGCTTTTAACATAGTAAAAAGTATTCCACGGAGTAATAACAATGTACAAAGAAGGGTTGACAAAATATCTCAGTGCATAGAAATTTCTTAATGTGAGTACTTAAAAATATCTGAATTTTCTATACAGCTTGACGAGTCCATTTATCCGGGAAACGAAACTTTTACTTTTAGCTTTTGTAAGATTTGTAAAAAATAAAAATTTTACCAAGAATCGTTATTTGCTGAATGTTTGGGAAAGCGATACGAAAGGTGAAACGCTATTGACTGAATTAAAAGCTATACCCTTAACTCATATCATTTCTGTAGCTACTGACGGTGCTCCGGCAATGCTAGGAAGATACCGAGGTTTTCTGGCTAACTTAAAACAAGCTGCAGCGAAATTTTCAGTACATTTTCCAAACTTAACGAAACTAATTTGAAACTACAAGATGAACAACTAAATTTAATCAACTAAAATCGTAAAACTGCTTTTGTTGCAAAACTTTTTCTGTATAAACAAAACTGGGGAAGAGGATATTGTTCTCTCAGTTTCAGTGCCGTAATGAACCTCATCTCAAAATAAATAAATCAATAAATGATTAGCAATTAGTGCTCACAAACATTGAGCCTGACATAAATACACTCTTAAAATCTCATCACGTTCAGCCAAGTCATTAATTTCTTTATTTTAGTTTAAACAAAAGATATAATTTCAATAAATAGTTCTTCAGCAAAATGTTTTTTTGTAATTTTCATACCGTACATATATGCAGTTTTCCACTGCACTAGTATATAAGACATGCTAACTCGATTTAATCTTGAGGTACCTTTTCATAGATGAAGGTTGACACTGTCGATAACTACTCCTCTCTTCACTATCTCATGATTTTATTCCAATGTAAACTGAATTAACTCCCTTTATTTCTTTTTTGTATACGTAATTCAAACTTACTTATTCATATTTTTACATGCTTTGGAAATTTATGTGTGTTGGTTTCAGTATAAATAATTAGTTTCAGATATTGACAGCAATTTTAGATGTTACTTTTGTTTAAGTTATAAAACATTTTTAGTTGTTATTTTTAATGAATTTCGCAGTTTTAAACAATTATGTTTTCCAAATTCCAAAGGTTCAATAAATATATATTTAGATTATTATTATTTTTTTTTTTTCATTTTTTTTTTAATGCTGTCATCTCTTTCGAGAAGATATTATAAATGTATTAATATAATGGGTTTATTACCTTCATTAAGTGAGAAAAAACGGAATGTGAATTTTATTTAATTTTTTAAAGTTTTTTTTATATAAATTTTTAAAAATGTTTCTGAAATCAAGAAGCTATCCATTAATATCAATTTTTTTTTAAATATATATATATATACAGTGCCTGGCCAAATTATTAGACGCGCTATAAGATTCTATGTAAAATCTTAATTTTTAGGTGATACTATTCAGCTTTATTGTTTTTACGCGACTGAAACAGGCTTGTAGTTATTTACGTTCGTGTATCAATTGGTTAAATTAGATATATGATATAAAATCGTCGATTGGATAAATTAAACGATATAATTATATAAATAAAGAATATTTATTACATCAGGTATTATATTAGTATATTATAATAAATAGACGAAATTATTAGAGGCAGTGTAGTTTTTTAATAAATGCATGGTTTGCACTAGTTTATATGCAATACTTTTTATGATTAAACATACATGTAAGTGGTTTTTTATTCAGGAGATTTTTCATATACTTCTTATTTGTATTTATTTTTAACGTATTTACGATGTTAATCAATTGATACACCAAAGTAAACAACTGCAAACCGGTTTCAGCCGCGTAAAAACAATAAAGTTGTATAGTATCAACTGATAACAAAGATTTTGCATATAATCTTTAAGTGCGTCTAATGATTTGAATCTTAAATCCTGATTAAAGACACTTGTTGTCCAGTTCGTTTCCATAAAAATATAATAACAGGGTTAAAGTAATGCAGTCGTAGCCATGATACACTCCAAACATCTTTATTAATGGTAGTAGGTTGGTATCGATAACAGTCCACATCCGCTCTCCCCAAGGGGAGAGGGTGGACAAGACTTCGGACAATTCTGGAACAAATTACCAGGATCACAACATGATGGAAAAGCCATGCGAAAAGCATTGCTCTCGCTTTTATACTAACACAGATTTGAGTAAACAGGCACAGTCGTTGGCATTCTTGTATCCTTACGCATTAAGGAAAATCATTTCGTGCTTCCTTATATGGAAGTGAAAGGGGGAGAGATTCTAAAAATAACTTAGTCGTATGTTATTAGCCTTGACTTCCCAAAATAGAATCTCTCTACGCTTATTCTTTAACGAAGACATTTTATTAAAAGGAAAGAGATTTAATTCTTTTATTAATACAAAAGTATTATAATTTTTGTATTACATATATATATAATATATAAATATAATATATATATATTATACATATATATAATATATAAATATAATATATATATATTATACATATATATAATATATAAATATATATATATATATTATACATATATATAATATATAAATATATATATATATATATATATATATATATATATATATATATATATATATATATATAGGAATTTAAACAAAATGCATGTTGTCTTACCCACAACATCTGCTAGTGAGTGAGCAACAAATAAGGTTTCGGACAGAAAAATCGACGTCATCATCGCAATAGTGACAGGCGGATATATTACTGTTTGGGCCAGCCTCAATATAACCAGGCGATGATGTGAGAAGAAAAATGAGCCATGATATCAATATTGCTGCGCTACAAAGCTGAAAATTGAATTTATATTAATACGTATTAATACAATATTAGAAAACACTGTTTTTGTTGATATAATCGTGTGAGCTGATGACGTGATTATATCCTTCGGTTTTTTTTCTCTTTTTAAATTATTTAAAAATTTATATATATATATATATTTATTTATTTATTTATTTAAGGATAAAAGAGAGATTAACGATCAATATCTTCTGCTATATCAAAAATATTTATTTTAATAGTGTTAAAATTAATATTATGTTGAAATTAACATAATTTATACATCACTTGAACCCATTTTTTTTAGTCGGTTCTCGAACCCACTTTTTTTTTATCAATACTGCAACCCACCTTCTCTTTATTGGTTCTTGAACAGACTCTGATTTTTATTGATTTTCAAACCCACTCTTTTTTTTATTGGTTCACAAACCCACTATCATTTAATCAATAATCGATTGATATTCAAACTCGCAAACATTTGAACAGTTTTCGAACTCACTCTTTTCAACGAAACTCCGAACCCACTATCTTCTTCCGCTGTCATAGAGTATACCACAGTGTTTCCCTGTAGGGTTGGTAACTTCATTACAAAAAATTTTGTTTTTGTTGTAGTTCATTTACATCGCACTAGAGCTGCACAATGGTCTATTGGCGACGGTCTGGTAAACATCCCTGAGGATGATTCGAAAACATGACATCACAATTTTGATCCTCTGCAGAGGGGATGGCACCCCCGCTTCGGTAGCCCGACGACCTGCACGCGAAGTCGAGCACTTTACGGTAGAACAGTTTTAACGAGGGCAAATACTGCACACCCTCGGTCCCTACGCAGACTAATCCAAGTGGTCACCCACCCGCACACTAACCACAGTCAGTGATGCTTGACTTCGGTGATCTGCTGGGAACCGTATCTTAACGATCAGTCCACAGCGGGACACAGAAAATTTAGAATTAAAGAAATTGATGTTAAAAGGTGTAAAATTAGGTATCATTTATTTTCATTGTAAAATTCTTAAAAACTTATAAAGTGAACTTTTATTTAAAGGTTTCAAATAGAATCTTTTTTCCTTTAGGTTTCTTTACAGAATATATAATTTAACGATACTTTATTCTTAATAATAAGAAAATAAAAATTACTATAAAAATGCAGCTTATTATTTTAAAACTAATCTTGCTTTTCCTTTGTAATCAATCTTTGTTTTATTCCGGGGGTCATCGGGCTACCGAAGCAGGGGTACCACCTAGATGGAATACCTCCCCTCTGCAGAGGATCAAAATTGTGATGTCATATCTGCAGATCATCCTTAGAAATGCTTTCCAGACTGTCGCCAATAGCCCATTGAGCAGTTCTAGTGCGACGCTAATAAATTACCACAACTTGATTTATATCGTTATAATATCGTATCATTTTTTTTTTTTTTCTTCTTTTATTAAACATAAACGTTGAAAGAAAGCTATCATTAAATTTCAATTTTACGCTTTTACCCTAATAAAAAGTTCACCAATGATATATGCTGCATTTTTAATTCATTTATTTACTTTTTTTGATAGTTAAGAAATGTAATTTCTCAAAACCAAAGTTTGATACACTAAGACTTTCATAAGAAATCACGCGAATACTTCAATACATTTCTCTTCGCTGAAAGAAAAACCCAGCATTTAAATATAATTACGTAAGTGGTGACAAAGAACATAACTTTCTCGTTTGTTTATGAATGGATAGATGAATTGAATATCAAGGTTGCGTTAAGAATTGAAAAAGGTTTGCGTGCTTTTAAATTCACGTTTTAATCATTTCAGAAACACGAGAGAAACAATTGAAATTAAATATTTATTGTTTTGTACATCTTAACTTCGAATATAATATTTTTGGAAACATTTTGTACCTCTAAGGATTGTTTTTATTCTCAAAATGTCTAAATCTTATACACGATGGGAAAATAAACGAAACATTTATAAATTAAATTATTCTATTTCTCTACAGAATTAACAGAGAATGATTTACGGATTCAGGGCACGTGACCAGGATCCCTTCAAATTACATATGAAAAATTACTAAGTTACAAATATTACAAATTACCAAATTATGTATGATTGTTTTTTTCTTCCACAGTTTAGATAATTAAATTTTGAATTTCTATATGATGTATTTTTAAATAAGCTTCAGGCTGTTTCAATTTTCTGTTGTCTAAAAAATGATCTTTTGATATTGTGATTAAAAACCATGCATCTTAACACAGAAACTTGTCATCTTTTTTAGAGGGCCCCCGAAACCTGTAAATCGGGGCCCTGTGCGAGTTATGCGTGACCTACATCCGTGGTGCACATTTAAACCAAAGCAGACACTTCCTAACACGTACTAACTTTCGTTTTCCTCTAACCATGTTCATTCCGATTTTAATTTATTATCTACTAAATAATTCCAGAAACCAAAATAAATAAATAAATCGTAATATAGAAAAGAACTTAAACGTCTTATAAAAAATAAAAACTTAAGACAATGATGTTATGCAAAAAATAGCTCACGAAATATCAAATGAGTAAAATGTTGAGAAACAGTTATAGAAAATGATGGAACTGTTTAATTGCTAGACTTAGGGATACTGTAGCGTATCTACCACTACGAATATTAAACATTTATTCACTAATATATAAGACACGGAAAATCGATTCAATCTTCAGGTATCTTTTCATAGATGAAGGTTGGCATAACTCCTTTCCCTACATTGGTGACCCGAACGTGATATGAACACGCCTACTTCGATGGAGGGTACACATTAAAAAAAAAGTTGACTGGCTATTTGTGACTGCGTCATTCACGCTGTTGTTTTTGAGCCTCATTTACACATTACGGGATCCTGCGCACACTCGACTGCTAATAGCAACACAGGTGTGACCATACACACAACCGTGAACTTAATACAGCTCTCGGGACAAACGCACGAAAACTCACTGAACTTAAAACAGCTCTCACCACAAGTGCTCAAAATCCGGTGAACTTAACACAGCTCTCCCGGTCTTTCGCAAATACGGCAGTTAGTGGCATCCGTTCATCGAATTCTATCCCTGAAAAAATTCTGGTGGGGGAGTACTGTAGCGTACCTACCACTACGAATATTAAACATGAATTCACTAGTGTATAAGACTTGCTGACTCGATTTTATCTTGAGGTACCTTTTGATAGATAAATACCTTTAGGCAAAACATATTACTGGTGTAACAAGTCTCCGAATTCTTGTTAAAAAATTCCAAAAATTGTGCGAATTAATACTTCTAAGTTAATATCATATCAAGTTTTCATATACAGTACTTGATCCAGAAATCCGGGGACTGTAGGTACAGAACTGTTAGGAAACGAAACTTCAAAACAAATTTTTCACATATTTATTTATAAAACTCTTCAAAATTATTTATAACAAAATTAAATTATGATACATTAGTAAATTTGAGCATATGTTTATTTCAATTTTTTTTAACATGCTTTTAATAACAATTCTTAAGGAAAAACACACAAAAAATTTATTAATTAATATTTAAGAATCCTAGGCTTAGGACTTATGATGAACCAAGCACTCTTCTTATAAACTTTAAAGGGTAAACTTAAATTTTTAATTAATATTAAAAATTAATATTTAAAAGATTAATTAATTAATATTTAAGAATTCTAAGATTAGGACTTATGATGAATCTTATAAACTATAAAGGGTAAACTTAAACCAAGATCAGATGCATTCACGAATTATTTTCTTCAATTTTACATTAAGTTCGGAAGCTGTAAGGTGACAATAGTAGATTATTTACATTTCGAGTACGAGAACGTCTGAATTTGTTGTCGTTACGCACGTGACTGAACATTTCACAGAAACAGAATATAATTGTTATAAAAATTATGTATATTTTAAGTTAATAAAGAAAATTACATGCTGTCATTAGCAGTTTTACATAAATCTGTCACTTGTATTGAACTATTTCATAATATTTATTTTTCTATACGTTTCTTTTTTTGTCAAGCCTAGTTTGAATTCCTATTAATATTCTCTGTGTGATATTTGATAAATAAACTAATTTAATTTAAGAATTAGCTTATTTGTAACCGTGAATGATCGAAATCTGGGGAATGTCAACAATCGCATAGTCATTTTGGTAATTGTCCAAAATATTTGTTATGTCCGATTTGACATTAACTTATTCGTTATATATATATATATATATATATTTTAGATATTTTATTATCTAATTAATTTATGTCGGACTAGAGCTGCACAATGGACTATTACCTAAGCTCTGTGAAATATTCCTGCAGATGATCAGACGACATATGCCATCACAATTTATGTGAGACCACTTCCTCAATTTAGACATAAATCGGAATAGGAAGGAAATTTTCTCAAGATCTTTTGTAACCGTGGTACTGATAAGCGACCGACCACAGGACTTTGATTTCACATATTTTACGAGCACATCTATTGCATATACACTTAGCGGAGTCGAGGATCGAACCCCAGGCCCTGCGGTCCGATTCTCTAACCAATGGGCTACCACGGCCTTAGGACAGAGTAAGAAAATCAATAGTGTTCGGAATATCTGAAATGGCATTTGACCTTAACATTAGTGTAGAGAATACCAAGCAAGTATAAATGCCACTTAACTTGTTTGTCTACGGTAAGAACTCCCCTCCGCCACGAAGTCTTAAGCTCTCGTTTCAGGGAGGGTAGCTAACACAGAAGTACCTGCAATCTCTCGTCGACCCCGTCCTAAACTATGACCCGAATACTTGAAATATCTCGTTACCATAGTCCCCGTCACGGGTCCAAACTAACGGCTAGGGGAGTTCTTACTTTAGACAAACTATAGCTTACATTTAACAAAGCGACCGTTGACATTCACTGATCAAACAATGACAACCACCTATTTGGGTATTTCCCATACATGTGCATCCTAAATTAACGATTCTTAATTTATCGTAAGAATAACGTTACACCTTATAGAGTACAAGAACATTCTTGGTTTTTCAACTAAACCAGAAACAACCTTTGATCTTTACTTATCCGTTGTGCTTCGCATAAGTGTAAAGTAGTTGTCCCCATTTTTGGTGTTATACACTAAAGTGAGCATAGTTCCTGTTCTTTTATGAGAATGTTACTTCGTGTAAAGTAGTTTTTGTTATTTAGATACAATATTTATCAAAAATAAAATTTATTTAATCAACACAGCACTGAGAGAATATTAATATGAATTTGAACTATGTTTAACATAACCGAAACGTATAGAAATTAAATATTATAAAAACTATTCAATAAAAGCGACAGATTTATGTAAAACTCCTAATGAGAATATATAATTATCTTCATTATACAACTTAAAATATGCATGGCTTTTATAACAGTATATTTCTGTTTCTGCGGAATATTCAGCATAGTGCGGGGCAAAAACAAACTTTCGTGATCTCTTGCTCGAATTCTAATTCTATCGTTTGCCATTTGACGAATTTTATCGTTGCCGTTTGGCAATTTCTAAATGTGTGCCAAAATTGGCGAAAATAATTCATGTATGAAGTAAATTTATCTTGGTGTAAACTTTATCATCTTTTATCGGAATTTAATCTTAATGTGGGGAGAATAGTTATCGACTATGTCAACCTTTATCTGTGAAAAGGTACTCCGCCATAGAATCGAGTTAACATGCCGCCTTATATACTAGGAAACTGGAATTGTATTTTTGTAGTGGTAGATACACTACAGTACTCCCCCACCAGTAAGTTTTATCGGTGATAGAATTTGATGAACGGATACCTTGATTCATTGCTGTTTTGTGAGAAGCCGGGAGAGCTGTATTAAAATCACCATACTTTTTGAGTGCTGATCTTGAGAGCTATATTAAGTTCATGGTCGTGGTCACTCTTATGTTGCATTTAGCAGTCGAGTGAATACGTTGTACGTTATGTGTGAATGAGACTGAGTAGCAACAGTGTGTGGAGGTCACAGGTAGCAGGTCAACTGTTCAATGTGGACCATCCATCAAAGTAGGCGTGTTCAAATCGTAGAGGGAGTTTCTGTCAAGGTAGGCGTGTTCACATCGCGTCCGAAGATCACCAATGTGGGGAGAACAGTTATGGACAATGTCAACCTTCATCTATGAAAAGGTACCCCACCATAGAATCGAGTTAACGTGTCTTATATATTAGGAAACTGGAATTGTATTTTTGTATTGGTAGATACACTACAGTTAATAACATCTTTACCAATTCTTAAATGTGTATAAACTGAACATTCATTTCCGAATGATCAAGTGACGAAATTCTTTCCTACAATTTGTGTCACTAAAATCGTACAAGTGTTAGCAAGATGCATATTATCATCTAACTAATTTTGCAGAAAATGTGATGTTCCCCATGAAAATAACATATAGTTTATTAAAATAAACTTATTATTTCAGCATCTAAAATAGTTGCTGAAATAAGAAAATTGAAGTTCGATTTTATCTTTATAGGTTAGTTTGCCACTCTTTATATATATATATATATATATATATATATATATATATATATATATATATATATATATATATATATATATATATATATATATATATATATATATATATATATATATATATATATATATATATATATATATATATATATATAATACTAAAGTATTTATGTATAAGTTCAAAATGTAGAGAAAACATGGAAAAAATTACAGAATAATGAAAGAAGAGATGAAAAAATAATTAAAAATAAAATTTCGTCATAAAAATCCGGAAAAAAATATATAACCTTTTCATCGGCTCACACGATTATATTTGCAAAAAGGAGTGCTTTCTAATATTGTATCAATGTAGCCAAAACAAAATATATCAATACATTAGTGTGAAGAGTACTAAAAAAAATTTTTTTTTTTTAAAAACAAAATAGGATAGAACTTAAGTAATTAAACATTATGTAAAAACAGAAAATAAAATGTAAAAAAAAAACAGAACAAGGCACAAAACGAAATCTATAAAGCGAATTCAAATTAAATTACATGAATGGGAAAATTTTCCAAGAATGATTTAAAATATTTTCGTAACAAGATTGAGAACCTGTTTTTGTACAAGAATACAGAAATAAATATTTTAAACCATTCTTGAAAATTTTGAATTCCGGATTTTTATTATTTTTTTTTCTTCTCGGATTTGTATAATTTTTTAAAAATATATATCTAAAGAAGGAGATGCAGGTCAATTCTACATTATATTTATTTTCACAGTAGGCCTGTTGCATCTCCCTATCACACCAGTAGACTAACAGAAATTGTTCCAAATCCACTGATTATCTATACTTAATAAGAAAAATATTAAAATGATTGACTTAAATCGTTACGATAACTCTAAAAACATTTCCCAAATTGTAAAATCTTAGAAAAATATTTTTAAAAAATAAAAGAAAGGTTATAAAGTACTTTCAATGCTATATTTTGTACTTATAATATAAAAGTGTAAATATAATTGCAAAACAAAATATATTACGCGCCATTTCTTGTGTAATGAACTAGTTAGTATATCATACGTAATTACATAAAGCCGTGTGAACAAAGAAAAATCGTCACGTGTAAATACCTTGCTATACATATACAGAAGGACCTCTATTTAACGAAATCGCTAAATCTCGATAATAAGTTCGTTATATGGAAAATTCATTATATAGAAAATCACCTTTTGAATACTTAAAACAAAACACAAAACAGATTTTAAATTCATAAACACAAGACATAATTAAAATAGCAATTGATACACCTTTATCTGGTAAACTAACTAGTATCTATTATATATTTTATAAATCTTAACTATTAAAGAAATCTGCCTGGAAAGCAAGAACAACATTATCCAATGTTACACTATCATGCTACATACATTTTCAACTAAATAAGAGCTAAATTTATGGATAAAATTATAGCTGCATTTATAATAAAAGTAATTTTAAACATACATTACCACATGCGTTCTTATGTTTAATTGCTACAGATGAAATTTATTCAGATTAAATTAATACTGATTAAATTACTTTTGCCTGAATTTTTTCGTTTGAAATGCAAATAAAAAGGGAGTTTTCTAAAAGTTAAGTGGCTTTGAAAATTAATTCACGGTCATTTTCCCCATAAAATGCGTTTGAAATGTACGGAAATATTTTGGGAAATAAGGAAAGTGGATCTCAAATAAAAGTTCGTTAAATAGAAAATTCACTTTGTTATTTTATGAGGAAATTTCCAAAATGTTCTTGGTCCCTCGAAAAAAAAATCGCAAAATAGAGAAATTCGTAAAATGGAAGTTCGTTAAATAGAAGTTCGACTGTATATATATAGGAATAAATTATCTTCTATTAGAAAAAACGAAATAATTTGTAAAATACACGAAAATTGTTCTTTTTTTTTTCTTCTTTTTAATTTGAATATTTAAAAATAAACACCATCTTCACAAATAAATATTACTGTTGTGAACAGAAAAAAGGAATACTTACTTTAAATCCTAATGACATAATTACTGTCAAGAATTTGAAAATGGTATTCGATTGGTTATCGTCAATCAATATCATACGTAATTACATAAAGCCGTGTTCATCCATTGAACAAAGATAAATGTTGTATTACGTCACGTGTAAATACCTTGCTCTAACATGTAGGAATAAATTATCTTCCATTTAAAAAAAAAAAACGAAATAATTTGTAAAATACACGAAAATTGTCCTTTTTCTTTCTTTTTAATTTGAATATTTAAGAATAAACACTATTTTCAAAAATAAATATTACAGTTGTAGAAAAAAAAAAATTACTTACCTTAAATCCTAGTGACATGATTACTGCCGAAAATGTGAAAATGGTATTGGATGGATTATCGTCAATCAACTAATGATTATCGTAGATCAACTAATTCTTGAAATAAAAAGAATACCTAATTTCTTTATTACTCATTCTCGATCTTTCCTCACCGATTCAATCAAACATCTGGGCCAGTCTTCCAACTATCTTCTTAAAAACTGGTTTTAGTTTCGCCTTCTAGCGCTAAGTCAGAACCTTATTATTATTATATTTTTTTTTTTTTTGTTGTTGCACGATTCCATTTTTTTTCCTTCTTTTTTTGTTTTAATGGAAAAGAATTTTTCCTGCTGTTTTTCAGTGCGAACTTGAGAGAGTGTAATCGTTTTTCCGCTTAGGGTTTTTAATCATTTGTATTACATAGGGAATAACATAACAAGAAACGTGTCAATTTTTAGAGTGACATTAAGTTTTGATCGTAAATTTTGTATTAGTTTCTGTTTTTAAAACAAAAATGCATTCTGATTAAATCTGTCTTTTACATTAAAGAGGGGATTAAAGTGAACCACATTAGTTTAAAAAATACACTATAGTATGGTTAAACTAGCTCCCATTTAAGGTCACCAAAAATTTTCCTAATGCAGTCAAGAAGGACTTAGACTGAGGGTAGGTAGGCACACCACTTCTTCATCTATTCTAGGCCCTGTAGGCAACTATACTACAACAATATCCTGATGCTCCCACTGCAGGGCATTGTGGAGCTGAAAACACTTACAATAAAATTGCCCAAAGATGCTATTTTCCCGGAATGAGGAAATTTATTGCAGAATATGTTAAAGAATGAGGCAACTATACTATGGCATTAGGGCCCTAGAGGGAGATAGGCCTCCCTCTTAGAGACAGCTGATTTTTTTTTTTTTTTTCATTTTAATAATTTTTATATTCGTTCTTCGTACAGGGTAAAAAAAAGTAAATGATTAATAAATCCGTATTAATCATGCCCAGAACCGTAAGACATGTACCGATAAGCTAATCAATTCCAATTTTCTTCTCTAACTATTTGCTGCCCTTTCCGGTTACCACAATCAACAATTTTCTCCGGTTACCGCTACCGTGAATGGACGAAATCAAGAGAATGTCGACTTTCACCGGTGAATGTCAACAATCATATAGTCGCTTTGGTGAGGTCAGAAATAATTGTTATATCCGATTTGATATCAATTTATACGTTATTATTATATTTATTCGGTATTTTAATATCAGCTGAGGATTGATTAGGAGAAACATCAGTGTTCAGAGAACCGGTTAAATGCAAATGCCAGCGAAACACAATAAATAATGAAATTCTTAATTAGAAATATTTAAGTTGTTATTTTTAATGTCTCTAATTTTAAATTAATAGTTCTCTGAAATTTTAGGCCTCCTTCTAGAGACAAAAATTACTTTTAAGTCTGCAGTTTAAACAAATAAAAATTTGCGATAAGTTTATAAATTTAATAAGAACTTTTAGATCTAATAAATTCAAATATGTACCTGATACTTAGTAGTTAACCATCTCTACTGTAGATTGTTAGTCTTTTGATACAGTACTAATTTAAAAAATATGTTGACAGTGATTTTCAAAGTTCTTTCACTTAGTGCTTAAATGTCTTACACTGGAGACAAAGATATATATATTACCGTTAAAGTGTGAAATCCGTTATTTCGTAGAACTATTTATTTTTTTTTATAAGAAATAATTAGATAAGTCAGGTTTTTTATTTTTTTTTATAACCGTCGTTGAACAGCCGATCCAATTTTTGGGTTTACGACTAGTAATGTTCTTGTAATTTTGAACCCAATTCAGAAGACAAGGGAACTCTTGGATCATTTATTGGAAGAAATTTTGCCTTCGTGGAGGACTTTTTGATGGAACTAACCCGCATTTGCTTTACATGGAGGAAGACCACGAGAACCTCCCATGTTGAGCCTGACGGCAAAGGGACTCTTACCCATGATCCATCAACACTGTGGTCGGTGCAAGCCGGATTTCTATCGACCAGCCATAGCTGGTATTAGAGCCTGGATCACCTCATTGGAAGGTGAACTCTCTATCCCCTGAGATAAGTCAGTTAAAGTATGAAATACGGTACACGAAAATTATTTGAACCCGTTTTAGTAGCTTTTAGTCAGTTTTGAATTCCTTATATCTGCTTTGCAATGACATGTGTGTGCATACACTTCATTCCGCTTTTAGACGGTGTATTTATGTTGCTTTACCTTATTATTTATCAGTATAATCATAATAGAGATAAAATGTATTTTTTTGTGAGATTTTAGCCAGTTATGATAAATTAATTTATAAAACAACATAGACATTTATTTTCCACTTTAAGGGTCTATCATTAATCATTTCATAGAATAACTATGTAAAGTAAGAAATGTTTGATCTCTGTTATACTTTAACTGACTTATCTAGATATTTCATGAAAAAACTAGTTATTCTATGAAACAACTGAATTATACACTTTAACAGTTGGATAAATACCATTTTGTCATTAAGAATTATCTGGGCTTTAGAAAGAGTAAATAAAGTGAGTATTTCAAAACTTTTCATTTATTGTTTAAACCGCTCATTAGGTAAGATTACGATCCCCTTAGATGAGAATTATAATTGATGAAAATTCTTAATTTCCTGAAGTGTTAACGAGTTCAGAAAATACAGCATTTCTTCATACGTGCATTTTGAGGTCTGCCCTTTTTCTTAAATAACACTTTTTAGATAGGAAAAAATCAGATTAAATTTTTTTTTTTTCCTTTCACAGAACTGCACCACTTTCATAATTAGCATAGAGGGCGCTACCTAAAGATAGGCTAAACAATTACGATATTGTTAGGTCATAACAATAATAAATAACTCTTGCAAACTCACAGCAACTATAAAAATAGCATGTTATTCTAAAAAAAAGGGGGGGGGGGAGTTATTTTGTGATGATAGAGCCTTTAAAAAAGTGATTAATGCAACAGCCAAAAACACAAAATGCTGTCCTTGGAATGGCATACTTGATATAAAAATTTCAAGGTCAAAATGAGGAGAATATAAAGTTTTTTTCTGAATTATTTTAAAGTTCTTATCTTGGAAATAACTAATTATGACTTTGAAGGCAATAAGTAGAAACTGCTTAAGGATGAATTTGTTTACTGAAATTATTAATTGGAAAAAAAATTAATTGAATTAATTAATTGAAAAAAAAACTTAATTTTAACAGCAGGCACTAACTGTTCTCAAGTCCATATGTGAGTTCAATCGAAGAAAAAGGGTGATATAAAATAACTTTGTCGAAAAAAAAGCTCATTTTACAACAGAAGAACTTAACAATTGGCACAAAAAAATTCAATTTAAACAAAAAGTAGTCTTAACTGAAAATACAATCATATCTTTTGATGATAGACTGGCTAATTATTTGTAGTTTAAAGTAACAATTTTAAATATAAAAAAGTATATTATAAATAAATAATGAAATTTTCTGTAAGTCAGAATGAAGCCTAAGTCAGCCTGATCTTTCAACATAAAACAAGCACCTTTTAAGTACTTTTTAAGCACTACATTTTTTTAAAGCACCATATACATTAACAAAATGCAAAATAATTTTCAAAGACTTTACATGATCTTGATAAAATAATTAGTTTCTGACAAGAACTCTTTTTCTTGATTATATTAGCCATCATAAAAAGATAGATTTTTTTGGTTCGATTTCAGAGGGTGGAAAATGAAGCCTGATATTGAGAAAATCTTGCAAAATGCAGCAGAGTTGTACAAGAGAGTGCAAGAATCTTACCGAAACCAGCTCAGCAGTCACTCCCAAGTATTTCATCAAACATGT
The DNA here is from genome assembly GCA_949128135.1 of Parasteatoda lunata. Taxonomy (NCBI): domain Eukaryota; kingdom Metazoa; phylum Arthropoda; class Arachnida; order Araneae; family Theridiidae; genus Parasteatoda; species Parasteatoda lunata. The sequence continues at coordinate 119,236,043 of OX421970.1, forward strand.
AACATTATTGGCCCCCATCATACATTACAGAGAGACGGCAAAACGAAATGGATTTTGGTTGAATAAATTGTGAAAACATTAAATAGAACAATGTAAAAACCACGCTTTTGCATAATATGCAGCAAAAATCAACATTGTAAAGAATAAAAAAATCTAATTTTCAAAAAAGGAACATTAAGCTCTTTTTAAAAACACCATATAAAAAAAACTACTTTTAAGCACTTTTTGAAAACGCTACAGGCCTTGATAAGAGTAAGCAAAGATAAAACGCATTAATACTTCTTATATCTAAATATTTTTTAAATTTAACTGCTATTTTCATTCTCACACAGGGAAAAAAGAATGTTTTACAACAATTAAAAGAGTTTCAGGTTGCCTTAAAATTTTTACAAGCATACAAAAACAATTACAGGCAGTATTTTTCCAAAAGAGTATATTTTTGTTTAGTTTATTATTGTAAGGAACTTATTTCTTTATATTTAATATTTTGCACCCAAAGCTTTTTGAGTTCTAACTTAAGAATTCTATCAATAAAATAATTATTTTTCAAATGAAAGAAAAAAAAGATATTAGAAAAAAATAAAGCTAGTCAAATATTTCAAAAATAACAATTTATCACTTATAAGCAATTCTCAAATTTTACAAACTTTTTATCTTATATTTTAGTTTGCCAAGTTTTCCTCAAATGATCAAAAAAAATTTACATTTTATATTGCTAAAATTATTATTTTTTTAAGAGAAAAACTATTTTACAGATTATATAAATATTAAATATTTATTAAAACTTCCCACACAAAACAAATATTCATTTCAATTCATGAATCAATCAATAAAAAATAAGCGTAACCTGCACCAATATTACACTTATTACACAGTAGCAACAGAGTAATTTTTCAAAAGTAACATTAAAATAATATTCTATAAGTTGAACAACAAAATAAGCTGCAAATTATTATCTATTTAAGGCAACAAAATTCATACGAAAAAAATAGCTCTCTATATTAAAAATAATAAAATGAATATAAGGTGGAAAAGAACATTAAAAGGGGTAATGGAATCAAAGGATACTAGCAAAAATTATCAGGAAATTAGTCAGAAATTTGAATTAAATCTAAAAACACACACAAGATTGAAAGGAGGAAAAAATGGTTTTATATCAAAACAAAATTTTATTTAGAAGCTTGATACAATAAAAGCAATTATTTTTGTGAACATAAGTTTAATAAATATTCACAACCAAAGTTTTATTAGGAAAAACAATCTATGTTGTGCAAGTATTCTTAAATCTCTATAATTCAACGTAACTAATTTAAGATAAAATGAAAAATAGTGAGATCATCTCTTTAGCAATCTGACTTATTCCAAGAAAAATAATTTTTTTTCTTCACTTGGCTTGCAACACAATTCAGAAAAATAAACTACTATAAAAACATAATATTCATTAATTTGATTAAAATCTGTATTAGAACTAGTAAATTAAATTGTATAAAAAATGTCTTAAGATTTTAATAATTAAAAATGTATATAAAAGTGCATTAAAACATAAAGAAAACACCGGACATGAAATATTTTTTTAAATGTATATCTACATAGCAACCAACTAATCTCAAGGAAAGCAGCTGATGAAGGGAAGAGAGAAGAAACCAAATGACAATAAATAGCAGCTTCTTTAATTTTGGAAAAGTGTGTGAGTAAAGTCTATGTAATCATAAGCCCCAGGAATAGCTCGCCCATTTTTGTCTTCATAAGGCTTCATTCGTGAAACACAATAATCGGCCATTTCTTTCGTAAGATTCTGAAAAGGAAAAGAACAACATTATTTAACAAAACGAATGCAATGTTGCCACGCTGAAAAAAATTTCCCTGTACATAATATACACAATATATTAGGAAGAAATACACAATTACTGTGCCCTTGTTGAGAGAGCTATATTAGGCTAATTTTATTTAATTGCTGAAAAAATAAGGAAGATCTCATCATACATAAAACAAATAATGCTATAGTAAATGAAATAGTTTAGTATAGCTGAAATATCATCCTTAAATATCCCATAGATTACGCTTTGAGTGGTCATAATTTTTTAAAAGACAAAAATAAGAAACAAAATTCCCTGTATAGTTCGTTCACTAGGAGTTTGAACTCAGCTCCACCTCCTCAGACGAAGAGTTTTTTTTGGCGCATGTGTAAGAGGAGAAACAACTTTGTGTTTGAAATTGAAACAACCCTTTAATGCAAACAGTGAATTCTTTTTCAGTCAACTTACTTCACCTTATCATCTGCTATTAAACCTTTTGTTACTCTAACTAATTAAAAATATATGCGTAAAATAGACCCCTGGTCGATGTGCCCTGCTCGTAGGAGCTGCCCAACCTCTAAGCCTGATTAAAAATATTGTAGCAAAATATCTCAAAAAGGAAAGATTATTAACTCATTTTTAAATGCCCATAAAGATTGCAAAATAAATATTTTTGTCATACAATCGCCAAGTAGCAACCGTGTCAAGGATTATTTACATCCTTCTCCCCAAAATATCGAAATAGTATTGTCGTATACTAGGTTAAGGAGGAGCCAAGTGTTAACTCCTTGTGAACGAACAATATTTTCCTAGTTCGTAAAGAAAAAAAAAATCAAAATTCCCTGTTATTTTAGGTGATTTTTCAAATTCCCTGTTATAGCAAAATTCAATGAGAAAAATAACCTTGTCTTTTTGCTCTCTCATAAAAGAATTTTTATAAAAATCCAACTTACTGCGTATAACTCTTCTGCAGTGACATAGGGTCTCTCGCCTGAGGTAATGGCTCTGAAGGCATTTTCCACTTCTTCGCTGGAGCGGACATTTTCAGTTTCCCTGGAGATCATGAAAGCCATGTACTCTTGGAGGGAGACATAGCCATCTCTGTTAGGATCTACTACATTCAGGATGGCTTCGAATTCTGGGTCTGGTTGTCCCTCTTCAACCATTGGAAGGTCATAACCCAGAGCACGAAGGCAACTTTTAAACTGGAAGTGGTTGAGTCGACCAGATTTCTCTTTATCAAAATGTCTAGAAATAAATTTACAAATGGGTTTTTACTCATACCACAATATGTACTAGTGAGGAACAGGGATGATTGTGGCACTAAGTAAAAAATCCTGAAAATTTCAATATCAAGATGTCAATTTCTATACCATACATGTTTTGTATTTAACATACTTTTTTTTAAATAAGAATAATTATATTACCCACCAATGATGAATATCACACCTTTATAGTAACTGATATTAGTTCTTACAAGAATTGCGATGTTGGATTTTTTAATATCGCCTGAATATGATTTCAGAGGCTAGATTTTGAAATCGTGTGAATATATTATTTTAAATTTGCGTGAATACAAATCATGATGTAAGATTTTTAAACCACGTGAATACAAATCGCAACATGTAACTTTTTTGTTTTGTATCACTAGAGCAAATCAGCGAAAGATTCAAAATTAGGATTTTAGATTGAGGAAATCTGAAAACTTCATTGTATTGTAAGTTTTTGATTAGCGAAATTCCGAACGGTCTTGAGAAACATGGAATTCTGCGATATTCCCCAAAAAATCAAATGCCTTGCTTTTAATCTTTAGACCCGGAACGATAATGCGAAAAACCTGTAATTCCTGGTAACACGAGGAATACAATCACTTCTGAATACAAAGATAAATATTTGTTATATTTTCAATACTATTTATCATTAAAAATATAGGATTAAGCATAATATTTATTACAATTTTTAGCTTATTTTTTTTCAATATTCTAGAAGTCTCTTTCCATTTCAGTGGTCTATTTATTAATTTATACTTTCAGTAAAATTATTTGCGAAAAACTTGGCATAAATTCAGAATTTATTGAAAGATTTTATAAGTGTGTTTTAACTCAGGTGGTGCACAGCGATACAGCATTTACAACTAAAAAATGATTCATTTTAACTATATAGAATGATTTTAAAGGTCAGTTTCTAAATAGCTATTTTGAACTTATTTAACAACTTAATCAGAAAGTTGAGCGCTTTCTACTGTGGCACATACAAGCAGCATAACTTCACAATACTAATTGGTGCATTTTCAATTGTACACAATATGTTTTTAATTCTTTCAGGGACACTAACTAGATAAAGAAAGTAGAAAAATGGTGATAAACTCTAATTGGAACTAAATCACAGATTTAGCTTTGAATTGATGCAATATTTTTAAGTTGTTAATCTAAAAATAAGTCTAAATTGATTGAAGATTAAATCTAAATGTTTGAAAAAACAGAAAGAAAATACTTACTTAAACATCATACTAAATTCTTTCAAAGCATCTTCGGAAACTCCACTCTGGTTTCTAAAATCAAAATAAAGTTTTACTTCTGATGTTTAGAATATCAGAAACATTAAAAAAAAAAAAAAAAAATGCATTCTTTCAGGCTCTTCTGAGAACTTAAAGTGCTTGTTAAATATTGTCTAATTTGAGTCTTTTAAATTTGACATCACCATCATTATTGATGTTAGAACCACCAGAATATCTTCTTTATATTTAATTGCATAAATTTTTAGAATTAAAAAATTTCTTTCTTGTGGAAAAGGGTTGATATTTATTAAAAATGGCATACTTTAAAATGATTCTAAATTAAGATTATGTGTTAAGCACATAATATCATAGCTGGAAATCTGGATAGGAAAAAATCCAGTATATTATTTTACAAAATACAAATTTCAGGATAATTATTACATTATGTACTAGATATTTAACACATAGGACATTTTAGGGATTTTTATAGAAAAAATCCCTAAAATTCTCCATGTGTAGAATAGAAAAACTAATATTTTCCAGTTAAGATTAGCATTAAATATATTTGAAATATTATGACTTATGTTTACTTATAATTTTGAGTAGTAATTAATAGATATTTAATTCATCATTAGTTAAAAGATATTTTAATGAAGTTAAAAAGGGAGTTCTGAATAAAAATAAACTGAACATTTTAGAACAAAAAGAGTTTAATACTGATTTATATAAATGAGACTTGCTTCATTATGCATTAGTAATATGTATTTAAATATTCAAGCAAGCAATAATCTGTGTAAAAATGCTATTTCAATAAGGATTTTTCAAGGAAAGTTACTCAATTTTGGAAAATTTTCTAAAACATACAAAAACTAGGAGAAATTTTATTAGACCAGTAGAAACTGGCAAAATCAAAGAAGTCTACTGGAAAATCCAGTAGAGTTGGCAGCTATGTAATAATGATGTAAACTGATTGTAAATGAAAAGTATCAGTTCTTACAGAAATCTATAATTAAACCTAATTTAAGGGCTTAGTGTAATCTTCACTGATATAGCACAAATGTAACTCCAAAATATTATGTTAAATGCAGGATGCATAATATTTATGTAAATTTTGATTGGAGTTTGCCGAAGAAAGTGTATTTAATGTGGAAATTTATTACAAAATGGCGAGGCCAATGTTAAATAAAAAAAAATTAAATTTGTTTAAAAATGCTACTAGAGACCAGTAACAAACTTCAATTTCTGTTTTTGACTTAATTTCTTATGGCATAATTTAAACTCGTTTTTATTCATTCTCAATTTTTGAAGATTATAGGATAAAAACTAAACCTTTTTCGAATTTCGTTTTACATTTTTTTTAGGGTGACAAGCAATGCTTCCAGATTCACAATAGGCTGGAAAAACAACCAATACTCTAAATATTATTTATTCTTTTAATGGCACAAAATACACGTGCAGCTAAGCTATTTCAAACACACCCAACACTAAATACTCAAAATCATTTTAACAAAAACAAAATTGACATAATTGTAGCAATTTATTAAATAGACAAAAGTTAACTTTTATTTAAATGCGGGACTTTTATATTACAAGTTAAAAATAAGAAAGTTATTCACTTCTAAAACAATTGTTAACATGTTTCTTAAAAACAAAAACTTTTTTTCTTAATTCTTGACATTTTATATGAATTAATTTTAGGATTTGTTATTGATAAGTTAAGGCAATATACCTCCAAAATATTGGTTAAATTCAGCTTAAAACACATACCTTGCTTGTATTTGTTGTTCTAGATTGTGCTGCATTCTCATGCCTAACTGATCAAGCTGATCCCATTGTTGAGCGAGGCCTACAGTACTGTGCTCGGTGTAACGATTGTCAAGAATAAGGTGTTCGCCTAAAAGAGCGCCTAAATCTTCTATCTGTTTTAGCTCGGCTCTTCGAGCCCTGACATCTGCTGCTTTGCGCTAAGAGGGAAAAGACACATCTTAATGGAGAATCAACATTTTTTATTTTCTTTTAAAGGCCCACAACCATATTGTTAACCCTTCAATTTATAACAGGGTTGCCACTCAAATCAGAAAAAAAATTACCTGTTCATATTATACACAATGTATTAAGAGGAAACAATTACTGTGCTCTTGTATGAGCTATATTGGGCTAACTATACTAGTTTTAAAAGCTGGAAAAACTTAAGAGTAAAAAAAGAAAAGCTGAACATACTTATAATGCTATAGAAAATGAAATAGTCAAGTAAAGCTGAAATATCTTTCTTAAATATCCCATAGATTGCCCTTTGAGTGTTCATCACTTTTTAAAAGATAAAAAAAAAAGATCCCTGCATTTTCCCAGATTGTAAAGAGAAACACAAAATTCCCTGCATTTTCCCTATTCTCCCTGAGGAGTGGCATCCCTGTATAATTTTTTTCTTATTTTTTATATAGAGAAAATGTTTTATAACTATTATCGAGGAAGCCACGAGAGATAAAAGAAATTTAATTACATAGTTATAATTTTTTATAATTATAATTCATTTGATTTCTTTGGTTTGATAACAACTCGTTGGCAAATTTTTTTTAAGGAAAAGAGCTTAACAAGGATGTTATGATTTATCTATAAATTCACCAAAATTTTAGATACAAATAATTTTGTCCTCAAATTCTTTTTACAACATGAGCAAGATGTTTTTCTAATGCTCAGACATAATTAAATATACATACTTTAGTTGCATCCAGCTGAGCTTCTAGAGAACCAGTTCCTTCAAGCATCGATGACCTAAAAAAATATTTTGAACATTCAGAAAAATGTTTTTAAAACATAATTTGTTTAATTATGGGTTTTTCTGTCGGATATCATTTAATGTTACTTTTTAAAATGAAAATTGAAAGAAATTTATAAGATAAACATCTCTAAAAATTCATTGTTGCTCATTTATGTCATCGGAAACAAAATTGTACTCTTTATAAAATTTTATATTGAATATGAAAATTTAATTTTAAAATAAAAAAATAGCAAAAAGAGTCTAAAATTTAAATCTTGGCAAAAATAAATTTAATTTATTAAATAATTTTGGTAAAAAGATATAATTATTTCACCAAAATAACATTACATAAGATTCAGAGCAGTTTAAAAAAAATCGAAATAATTATAAAAAATAAAACACAAAACAAAATCAACTTACCCGTCAAGCAACCACATTCTGCAAAATAAAAAAATAATTAAATTAATACCAAATTAATAATAAATAAAATATAAGTAAGACAAGCTCATAAGAATCATTGGAAAAAGTCACGTGAATTGAACAGATATTTTGGTGTAATCCACACACTTTCCTTTTGATCTGTTCAGCATAAGATTCATTGTTTTTAGAACTTTCATTTGCTTAAACAGGGTGCATAGCCAAATCTTTCAACAATAAATAAGCACCTTTAAAGTACTTTTTAAGCACTAAAAAATATTTTTTAGCACTGTATACATTAACAAAATGCAAAATAACTTTCAAAGACTTTATTTGATCATGATAAAACAACTAGACAAAGAACTCTTTTCTTCATTATAAAATAATCAAGAGATTTTTTCGGTTCGATATCAGAGGGTGGAAAACGAAGCCTGAAATTGAGAATCTCTTGCAAAATGCAGCAGAGTGCTAGAATCTCACCACACCCAGGTCAGTAGACGCATAAACAGACTCGCAAACATGTAAAATGATTGGTGTTTTCATACGCTACGGATCGACAGTATGCCGAAACGGACTGTGGTTGAATGAATAGTGAAAATGTTAAATAGAAAAATGTGAGAACCACGCTTTTTGAATAATTTGTGACGAAAATCGACATGGTAAAAAAAATATATCTCATTTTAGAAAAGGAAAAATTCACTACTTTTTAAAAACACCTAATGAAAAAAAAGCACCTTTAAGGGCTTTTAAAATACGAAAATTAAAAATAAGCACTTTTTAAAAAGGCTGTGAAATTTTTAACTCATTAAATAGATAGTGTGCAGATAGATTTATCATTAGTGTTATTATGAAAATTGTGTACCTTGTATCTGTGAGCCATTGGTGAAAAGCATTGGCATGCTTTGCAAATTCAATTCTTAATCTATCATTTTCTTCTTGCCTTTGGTCTTCTTTAACAAGCTCTACATCTCTTTCCTGAATGAACATATCACATGTTATCAAATCACACAGAATATTTGAAAAAAATGGTAACATATATACTAGAGAATTAAACGTGCACCTACTTGTATGATCTTTTGAAGATTGCGCCAAGTATCCTCTAATGCTTCCATAGTGAACCAAGTATAAGGATTACCCCCAACATTGAAGGATTTTATCTGCTGATCCAGAGCTGCTAATACTTCAAAATCGGCTTGTGCAGAGCTCAAAGATGCCTGGAACTTTGCATGAGCCTCTCGTAATGCCTACCACACCAAATAGAACAAGTTAATAAATACTTTGGTCAAAATACTGAATTTCTAAGAGATAATTAATACCAAGGTTTTAAAATTTATACTTACGAAAAGGTATTCAATGATTAACAAAACTTTTCATTTTATTTAGGAAACAAAAAATATCACATTTTGGTGGCATTCAAATGAGAAAAAATAAAAAGTTAAGATGAGGGACATGGGGGGGGGGGGGGGGCACTTTATTCATACACATTTTTATTCTCATTTTTCTCATAAATTTGTGAAAACATAGATATTTTTTTCTAATTCAATAATCTAATCAATAAGGTATATTGATTGATTTCAGTTATTGGCGATCGAAATGGACTACAGGTGGCGTAGAGCAGAACTTTCTACCTGCGGCAACACTTTGCACGTTTTCACCATTAGCGTGTGGAGAGTCGTAAAAGAAGGAAGTACGTTAGTTTCTGTCTTGATTTTCAAATAGATTAAAATTGTTTAAGCTAGGAAAATATATGGAACTGAAAACTACATTAAATGTAGTTCTTAAAGAAAGCGTCATGGAAATTTTAAAAAATATTTTTAACAATTAAATACGAAAAATTTTAACAAAAGGAAAAATATTGTAGTACATTCCTATACAACTGAAAAGAGGAGGAGAGGGAAGGGGGATGGGGCCAAAGGCTTGACTTGGTCTTCTCCCCAAATGGCGTATTCGAGCACTGCGATAACCTATGCTAAAAAGTAAATATTAAATATAAAAAAAAATTTTCTTTTGAAAATTCTTAGTGCAATTTATTATGTTAGAAATTATTGATCTAACAAATATTTAAATTTATATTATATTGCATTATAAACTTTAAAATATATACATTTAATAGTTTTCATAATCAAATTAATATAGAAAGACAACTGTAACTAAACTTATTAAGCTTAAATTCAGTGAAAAAACTATAGAAGGATTTATAAATCCGATTTTTCATTTAATCTATCAGATCCTAAACCATAGTCTAGGTTTTGCATAGTTAAAGGAAGTTTTTTAAAAACTGTTCACAAAGTAAAAACTGTTAGTGATAAAATATATAAATACTTTGATTTCTTCGATAGAGTTGCAGCGAACTGGATCGGTAAGATCTTCCTCTGCATTTTCAAACCAGCTGTTGAAAGCAGAAGCTTTCTTTGCGAATGTAAGGAACAGGTCTTCAATCTAACAGAAAATAAAAGCTCAATCAAATCTCAATATTTTTACCAATTGCATAATAGGTTAGTAGTAAGTAAAAATTACTAATGCAAGTGTACAAATAATCCCTAGCAACTTGGGTGCTCATTGGACTAATATTCACGAATATTGGCTAAATAAGATTTCAAAGCGCTGTTATCTTCCAACATAGGCTTTAATATAGAATTGTCTGATTCACCTAATATTTTACAGCCACCTTACAAATAATATCAGCAGTATATAGAATTGTCAAATTTATTTGATATTCTATATTCATTATTCAGTCACTATAGGTCCTTGCAAAAAATTAACTTGGGTGCTCATTGAACTAATATTCACGAATCTTGGCTTATTAAGATTTCAAAGGGCGGTTATTTTCCAACATTGGCTCTATATAGAATTTTCTAATTTACCCAATATTTTACAGCCATCTTAAAACCAATATCAGCCTTATATAGAATTGTCAGATTCACTTTACATTTTATATTCATCATTCAGTCATGGCCGTATGTTGGTCGATATTTGCTCTATAAAGAATCAATATTAAAAAATCTAGACGTCCTAATATTACTCCCTCGATGCATGTTCATAAAGGACCAATATTGAACCAAACTGCGGTCAAGGTAAAATTTTTGTTAGGGATACTAGAGCAGCGATTCTTAATCAGGGTTCCCACTCTTTTATGAAAGAAAAAATTAAGAACTTTTATCAAAAAATTAAGGACTTTTTTTCTAAAAATTAAGGACCTTAAAAATGGCATAATGATGATTTATCATCAAAACATCATAGAGTAATAATAATAGATTAAAAAAATGGAATAGTTTTTCTTCAAATCAGTCATCCTTTAAAAAATTAAAAAAAAAAAAAAACTAAATAAAGAAATGCTTAATACAAATAATCTGTATTTAATTAAAATTAAATTGCATTTAATCACCTCACGTAAGCTTTTAAGAATATAAAGAAAAAAAGAAAAACTCAAAGAATGCTGATTAAACATTAAGATTTTCTATTTTAAAAATAGAAAAAAACTGAGTAAACAGATAGAAATATATAAATTAAAAAGGTAAATTCGTTAAATTAATAAAAATATTATTTTGAGTGACTAATACTAAACCAAGAGAAAAAGAAACTAACAAATATAAGTTTATTGAAGTTAAGACAATTATTTTAGACTAAGTAAAACCTAATTACAATAAACTAAAGATTTATTAAAATCACAAAATATAAAAAATTTAATGACTAAAATCGGAATATATTTAGTACCTAACAATCAGGAAAAAAAGAAATAAATAAACTACAAAGAAAATAGGCCTGGGCGTTGTAATAAATTTTATATCGTAATAAATCGTCAGTCAGACATCGCGATTTAACATATGCTTGAAATTTATCAATCATAAATCTTTAAATCAATCAAAAATAAATAAAAGAAATAAATCTAAGAAAAAAGAAAATGTTAATTCAAAATTTTTTTTTTTTCTATAACATCAATAGCATTGCTTAATTTTTTGAATTAAAATAAAGATGGATTGACTTAAGACTGTCTTAAAGTAAAAACAAACACAAGCTTTATTTTAACTTTTTTTAAAAATCAAATATGACTTCGATTTTTTAAAAATAATAATAAAAGTGTTACAAAATATTTTACATACATTAAAAATTTAAAAAAAAAAAAAAGAAATGTCCACTTAAATAAAACATTTTTTAAATTATTTGTTGAAATAAAATGTGCTTTTGAAGCACCATTAGGCTTTTGTTAATTACTTATTTAAAATAATAAAGTTTTATTGACTAATGGTCAAATGGTTTTAATGTAAAAATAAATGTAAATTTATTTATTTATTTATTGTTATTTTCCCTTTTGAAAATGAAATACACTAAAGATTTAAATGTTTAAAAATAATACTGACTATCTAACAAATTATTAAACGAACACATATTGAAGGAATTTTGAAAAAATATTCTATATTTAAGAGTACTAGTGTTAATTTATTGAAAAGCGTTAAAATATTGCTTAACTTTTTATTTAACTTAAAAAAAAGAAAGAAAGAAAGAACGCAAACTTTGTTTTAATTTCCTCAAAAATAAAAGCAAATCATTTAAATGAAGGCTTTGTTTTAATTATATTTAAACTAAAAGGGAGTGAAAATTTATTGGTTTAAAAACTAATCAAATTCTATCGAATTATTATATTTACGTGAATTAAACAAATTTAAAAAAAAAAAAAAACTAACTTTTCATGACAAAGTATAAATTACTTAAATACAAAATATATAAAATATTAAATTGTATCCTTTTTTTAAAAAATCAATAAAGAATCTTTTTTTTAATTCATGATTTCTTTTCATTAATATATTAACGAAAATTTAAGATAACAGCGATCGCCAAGTAACGGTAGGTCTGCTGAAAATAATTCGCAACGTTAAATCTTGACTAAAAATGTTATCAACATCTTCGCAGCTAGACAAAATCAAAATAGTCTTCGTCAGCGCGGTGATGGTGTTAGCATAGGCAAGAATCCTCGCTTGTTAAACTGCGAGCGTCGCCTTGGATCAGATTCCTGATACATAGCCTAAAATAAAAGTTATTATATCGGCCTGCCGATAATTTGATAAAAAGTCGGTAATACGCGATATATCCATTTAAAAATGTCTAAGAATAGTGCTCGTTAAAATTGCTGCATCATAACAAAAACAAAAGTTCTTAGTTTTTTTTTGTTTTTTTTTTAAATGGTAAAGCCAAACAGAACTAAAAACAAAAAACCATTTTCAATTAAGAAAAATTTAACGTTGAAAATGACGAAAAAAAAGGCTCTTTAAAATATGCTATCAAATTAATAATAATAATAAATAAATAAAAAAAAATAAAAAAACACAAACACAATTAATCAAAAAAGCAAAAGAGGAACAGAAAATTTTCCTAAATTCTAAAACAAAACTTGCAACGTAGAAAAAAATTTTTCAATTTTACCGGTTATCTAATTATCTGTATAACTTTAAAAGAAAAAGTGGAGATAAAATATATCAGGAACACTGTTAAAATGCCACGCTATAGGAAAAAAAAAAAAAAAAAACTGCAAACATTTCACTCTTTTTTAAAAAAAAAGTGTCAATGATAAAACGACGAAAGTGACTTTCCTGATTAAAATTATACTTCGCCGAATATTCATAATATCCCTAATATTAAAAAATAGAGTAATTTATAAAATTCAATTTCAGAAGAAAATATAATACAATGAAAAAATTGTGACAATCACTAGATGCTGTTAGCCATTCCTTATATTAAGTGTCCATAAATTATTAAAAACACACTTTCCTGGCATTTCTAACAATTGAAGTATCACAGCTACCATGTGTGCTATCAGAAGAATTGAATTTCTTGAATCCTATGGATGTAAAAGGTGATAGAGTACCTAAGTACTGTCTAAAAATAAGTAAGACCTCTACCCACCTGTATTATCACGTTCCTTTCTCCCCACACAAATTTTTTTTCTTTAAAAATGATCCAGAAAGAAAGAATATTTTAATGAAATAAATAAAAAATCAATAATGGCCTGTTTTCTTCCACTCGCTTGTAACCCCTACTCTCACATGCATTCAAAATGTTCTACCCTCAATGCAGGGTCTCATTCTAGGCGACAGACGTACTTTTCAACAGTGGATATTTTCCTAAGATAAAAAAATTGTTCCAACCAACTAGCAATACTAGAAATTAAGGACTTTTAAGAACCTTGAATCAAAATTAAGTACTTTTAAGGGCCCTTAATTTTCAGAATAAAAACTAAGCAGTTTTTAAGGACTTTTAAGGACCGTGGGAACCCTGTTAATGCGTGGTGAATCTTAGGGCAAAATTAATGGTTGGAATGAATAAAATAGCGATCAAAAAATGTTCACTAGTCGCTACTCGATTGTCATTTTCTTTTTGAAAATGCATATCTTATTTACTTTATTATTTTAATGAATATGGAGTTATTATGAATATTGTATAATATCCTGAAAATTGTTTTGCACTTGTTTCTTAAAGTTTTCTTTCACTTTGAAATTCAACTTTGTAATATTTGCCATATTTTGAGAAATGCATTGCATTAATATTAATTTTTTTTTAATTGTTTAAAATTTAATTTTTTTTTTTAAAAAAAGTGAGCATGATTTAAAAAGTGGCCACTGCTAAAAAATACTACAACTTGGCCAGAAGAAAAATTTCATAATTTGACCCCACATGGTGCCTGAACTACTAGTAAAATACAACACTATTTGATTTTTGACAATGGCGACATGTATAAACCTTACCAATTTATCCACTTATATAGATATAGTGCAATTTCCGTTTATTACTTACTGTAGCTTTAACTGGGGCGATTTAGGTTTCATACTCAAAGAAATATATATATAGATAAAAATAAAAGATACTGTTGTAACAAATTTTTTACTTTTAAATGCTGCGTTCAATCGAATGCAAAGTTAAAAAGGCACAGAAGCATGAATTAATTGAATTGCACGAAATTTTTTTTGTTTTTACATATTTCTATATTATTTATGTACTCTAGGTACGATTACCAAGCTATGTCACAAACTAAGCTTTACTTGCAAGTATTGTTACAGTGAATAAAATTAAAAACATCAACATATTTTTAAAAACATAATCAGAAAAAACAAATTTACCTGCTTGAACTGTTCAAGCATATGAAGCAAACGCTGTTTACGAGCTTCTGAAGCTGCTAAGAGGTTGTGCCACCTAAAATTAATTAGAATATTTTTAAAATTACAAATATGTTTAATTCAATAAAACTTTTAATAAAATAAAGAGTCCTAATTTCAAAATTATAGACATGATAAATTTCCCAGTCAAGGAATGATGTGGCTGAAAGGCTTGGGGTGCATTTTTTTTTGGAAAGAACATTTTATTTTGTTTAGGTATAATAAAAAGGTATAGCTTTTATAAAGTTTAGGTATAACTTTTCTTTTACATCTAAATAGTCACCTATTTAATTCCTAAAGAAAACATAAATTCACACCTGCAACAATGTCGAAATAAAATAACGGAGATTTCACCAACGGCATTTTTTTAGGCTACGAGTAAAGTTTTGATACGTTGCGCTTAATCATGTAAGTCAAAAAGAGAAATTTAAAATTGGAAATGATATAAGCATTTACATTTAGTGAAGTAAAAAATATGTATATAAATCTTAATATAAAGAATATTTTTTAAACCATTATTTATAGATACTAAACTAATTTATTGTACAACAGTCGTTGAATAGCTGACCCAATTTTGGGTATAGGACTGTTCATGTTCAACTCTGTAGCCTTGTAATTTTGAACTTGATCCAGAAGACAAGGAAAATCCTGGAACAAGAATTGGGAGAAATTAGCCTTTGTGGAGGACTTTTTGATGGAACTTACACATATTTGAGTTGAGGAAAGTCACGTAAACCTCCTACGACAAGGGGAATCTAACCCATGATCCGTCTACCAATGAGGATATTTTACACCAGCACTGTGGTCGGTGCAAGTCGGATGTGGAATTCACATAGACCAGTCAGCTCTGGGATTTGAACCTGGTTTACCTCATTGGAAGGTCCCTGAGCCATCACGGCTCGATTTAAACTATAAACACTCAATATACTGCAGTACTGGTGAGAGCACCATCTGTTGAGGAATAAGATAAGTATTTTTGCCATCAGTGGATATTTTATCACCTAAAATTTCCTTTTTCAAATTTCTTTAACAAATACAGAGAAATTTGAGAATATACAGGTAAACAGGAGATAGTCATAAAATATAGGAGTCTTCGTTAAAAAACAGGAGACTTGGTAGTTATGTAAATTGAATTTGAAAACTTCAGTAGCCACAAGATAATTTGACGATACAAACCTCCCAAGAACATCGTCATGACGTTTAACAATTGCTGGAGTTTGGTCATGATTAGCAGCCAGAAGTTGGTCTTTCAATTGAGTGATGCTTTGAATACCTTCTTGCTCGAATGCTGACAGACCAGCATCAAATGTTTCCTACGAACAAAAATTCCATATTTAAATCACAACCCAGTTTAACACTAAACGTACCATAAGTGGTCAAATGACCATTTAAGTATCAAAAATGCCCTTATCATCTTATAGTTTTTGCGTGTTTGATTTTTCTAACAATTATACAGTTAATATTCTATTCTATTCTTATTATTTTGAATAATACCTGGCTTTAACCTATTTCTACCACAATCGGTCATTTGACCAGGAGAACAATTTATTGCTTTATAATGTTATTGGATCAGAAATTAAGAGGTAATGCGTGTTCAATGTATTACTTTAGATTAGTTACAAGTTTCTGCAAAGACTGTTGCGTAGTTAGTTCAATCAGAATAACTGTGAATTCAAATTACAAGAAAATTTTAGATTCTCATTTTTGTGTCCAAAAATTAATTTTTTGGTAAGTAGCTTATATTTTATTTTGATAGCTTTACTTAATTTCTAACTAACTGTTAGTTTTTACTCAGAAAAATGACGATACTATCAAGACAACACAAGTTCTTAGAAGTAATAATATTAATTATAAGAATTATAGAAATAGTAATAATTAGAAGAAATACGTTTGCGGAAAACATACAATGTAATATATAATGACTCTGTATATGTAAAAAATGTGTTGAGCAATGAATTAAAAATTCTTATTCTTTACGTTGGTAATACATAAAAATTAGCAAGATAAAATTTTTTTTAACTATGCTAAAGTTTTTTTTGTTTTATTTCTTTCCTAACATCCATATTTCATACATTCAATCAAGAAACATAAAGTCCGGTCATTTGACCGGCTATGGTAGAAATAGGTAAATGATAAGTGTTGGTATACTTAGTGTTAAAAATAATGACTATAAAAAGTAAGTTCAAAGAAGTCAAGAAAATATTTAAATATTAATTTATTTACTCACTTGTTTTGTCAACAGAGTCTGTACAGATGACAGATCTCGACCATAATCTTCAGAACGAACATGTGTTTCTTTGTCACCTGGGGAAGGGGGGGGGGAGAAAACAGAATTCAAAATATAATCAGGTAATAACAGTTGTTACATATACTAATGGCATAATCATTCTAAGACAGACATAGTCTAGTTCTGAAAGTATTACACTAATTATTTTGCCTCTCACTTTTATAAAAGATGTTCATATAAAGAACTTTTTGAATGCAGAAATGGCAAAATTAAAACATAATTACAGCAAAAAATTAATTCAAAATAATAAGATTGGCATAAAGTTTCAAACAAATTGCCATATACTACTCAGGGGTCTGTCTAGGTTTTTCTGCAAGGTACCTATTTTGTGAAAATTTAGGCATAATTTGTAAAAAATTAAAAATTATATTAAAAAATCAACACAAAAATATGGATTTATCGTATCTTAAGGGATACACAAATAAAATAAAAAAAGTATTTTGTGAAACTACCGTTTTTCCTGAAGTTGAATTTGTGAAAGTACCGCTAAACAGTAGTAAATTCGGCCTGGACAGACACCCTGCTACTAAAATGCCAATGTTCTTAAAGCACTTTGTGTAGTGCACCATTTCCACACTATAATGTGGATAAATAAACGGCATTAAAATTCCACTTATCTATCTACAAGTCAAACTTTTTTTTTTACCAACCCTGATTTTTTGTAAAAACAAAATAAAATAAAGTATTTATTATCAAATTTATTAATATTTTAAGAAAAGTTATTCTAAGACTGAATATTTTAAATTCATAAAAATTAGCAAAAACGGAGAATTATTCACTGATTTTGAGGACTTTTCATCTGGATGTAAAAATTTCATGAAATTATTATTATTATTATTTTTTTTTAAGTTACGTTTTAATTACTGAAACAAGTAGATTCAGTCAATTCTTCTTAGAAATATAGTATTAGCAGTTTAAAATTCAACCTTTGTTTCAAAATTTTAATGAAAGTATTAAACTGGGGCTTTAATTTTTCTTCTTTGGTACAAAATTTAAAAAATATATATATATATATAGTTTCATAATATTCCTCACCATTCTGTTGTAAACTAATCATTATAAAAAGGTTGAGAGATTTTCGGTTCGATTTCAGAGGAAGGTAAATGAAGCAAGAAATTTAGAATCTTTTTTTTGCAAAAATGCAGCAGAGTTGCACACGATAGTGCAAGAATAATTCCCACTAAATCCAGCTCAGTATATGCACACACAAACTTGCAAGCATTTCATCAAACATGTAAAATGAATGGCGCTTTCATACGCTACAGAAAGATGCTACTCCTAAATGAATTGCGTTCGAATGATTTGTAAAAACATTGAATAGAGCAATGTGAAAACCACTTTTGCATGATACGTGGCGAAAATAGACACGGTAAAGAAAAACAAATCTCATTTACGGAAAGGGAAAATTAAGCACTTTTTATAAACACCCAATAAAAAAAATTACCCTTAAGGGCTTTAAGCATCGAAAAAAAGCATTTAAAAACGCTATGCAACCTGATAGAACAATGTGAAAACCACGCTTTAGCATAGTACACAGCGAAAATAGACATGGGAAAGAAAAACAAATCTCATTTTCAAATAGGAAAAATTAAGCACATTTTAAAAACACCCCATTAAAAAAGCATTTTCAGGTTTTAAAAAAAGAAAATCTAAAATAAGCATCTTTAAGCACTTTTTTAAAAGCACTACACACCATATTAATAGAAAATTCAGTTGAATAAAATAAAGTGTAGTCCTTTATCTAGCTTACCTATCCAACTAGCGACAACATCAGCTTTCCACATGAACTGCAAATAGGCTGAGTTATCCTTCAGTTTACTCTTCCTTCGAATGGCGCTGGCATCGAGTGCACTCAATCTGTCATGAAGTTGCTGCAGTCTTTGACTGATGCTGCCAGAGTGGTGGTTCTCTTCAGCCACCAGTTGTTGCCCTTCTGATGAAATCGCAACACATCTTTCACGGTGGACTGCAAAATCTATCTCAAATGCATCGTGTTTCTTCAACAGGCCCTGCCATAAACATTTCATTTATAAATTTTTGTTCAGCAATTGACTTGAGCTAAATAATAGCTTTTATTTTTATATCATAATAACCTAATTTCAAACAAAAATGGTCCATGTTTATAATCATCTCGTGCCCAACAACTTTTCTTGTTTCTATAAAAAAGTATTTCTTAGCACACTAAACATTAATACACTGTGCCCATAAGATTCTCCCATTTAATAAATTTCCCAAAACACTTAAGTTAAACAGGGTGGATAGCCAAATCTCTCAACAAAAAATAAGCACTTTTTAAGCACTCAAAAAAAATTTTAAGCATTATATACATTAAGAAAATGTAAAATAATTTTCAAATATTTTACATTTTCGTGATAAAATAACTAGTTTCTGACAAATAACACTTTTCTAGATTAACTTAGCAACCTTAAAGAGATTGAGAGATTTTTCCGGTTCGATTTCAGGGGGGGGGGGGGATGAAGTCTGAAATTGAGAATATCTTGCAAATTGCAGCAGAGTTGCATAGGTGAGTGCAATAATCTCACAGAACCCTGCTCAGTAGACGCACACGCGGACTCGCAAGTATTTAATCAAACATGTAAAATGATTAGCGCTTTCATACGCTATGGACAGACGGTACATCGAAATAGATTGTGGTTGAATGAATTGTGAAAAGGCAGAATAGAACAATGAGAAAAGCCTGCTTTAACATAATTTGCAGTGAAAAATTGACATGGTAAAGAAAGAAAAAAATCTTATTTTAGAAAAGGGAAAATTAAACACTTTTTAAACACACCCAATGAAAATTGCACCGAAAAGGGTTTTTAAAAAACGAAAATAAGCACCTTTAAGAACTTTTTGAAAGTGCTATGCAGCATGTTAAATATTCAACTCCTGGGTTAATTGCCAGTAAAAAAAAATTGATAATAAAACAACAAAAAAAAATAAATAAATAAATAAAAACAAAACAATTGTGGATAGAATAGATAATGAAAGGGAAATACCTGAACTGCGGCCATTGTGTCTCCATAATCATCAACATTCAAAAGTTGATGTTTCTCAGAAATCCATGCTTCTTCCTCCTCTAATTTGGCTAAGAAATTCTGATAGGCAAGAGATTCATTCAATTTTGTTCCTCTGTCAGATGTCATCTAAAAATAAAATTAATGGCAACTAATTTTAATGACAATTTAATTTTAATGACAACTTCAATGAAAATCAGTAAACCAGGTAAAACACTGAATAGTTTTTAAAAAAAATTGTTTTAAAAATAATTTTAAGAGTTATAGTAATAATAAAACAACCTAATAATGAAATTAAACTTTAAACCTTCCAAACTATAAGAAATGTACAAGTAGAAATAACTAAGAAAAAAAATTTCTTAGAAGTAAAAAATTATAAAATATGTTGAAAGCTCTAGGCAAGAAATTTACAAAAAAATTGTACTCTTGCAGTGCGTGTTTTATGTATCTTTATTAGTTTTTCCAAAGTGTTTTGCCATTTTAAAAAATCAGGTAATTTTTTTAAAGTTTATTTTTTAAATACTAAGTAATTTTTCTCAACCCCCTCGTCCTCCAATAATTAAAAAAATCCTTCAATACACACACGCGAAATATTGTATTTGCAAATAGAGGTTGTAGAAAAACAAAAACATTCCAAGTAAAAAAATTCCAATTATATAAAGCAAAAACCAGTGTTAGAAAATAGAATTAAAAAAAAAAAGAATCTGGTTTTTATTGTCAATAGTCTAGTTAATTATAAGGATACCAGAATATAATGAAAAAGTATCAACAAATTTCTTAATAGATACAATAATAAAAACAATAGTCTTTTAAAATGGGTAAAATTAGATAATTCATACACAGAATAAATGAAATAAAAAAAACAATAAAAAAATCATAACATTAAATGTTGTAATGATCCCAGAAAATGATAATTTTAAAGAATAGAAAAAAAAAACAGGACCAAGAGACTGATAACAATAAGCAATTAATAACATTAGCAATAAATTAATGTATTCCAACAAGAGTGTTGAGCCATACTTGTAAGTGTTTTCTCGAGAAAACACAATGCTCCTTAACCACCAATCATTTATTAATAGTTAAACCTACAAAGATAGTCAAGTTATACTCCAGCTTTTAGAACTTTTTCTGCCCTTTCATACACTCCAAATTTATGCAGTTCTGCCCCATCCCTATCTACGAATCTAACAAAAAGAAACCTTCCACTTGTATACATAGCTATCAACAAGGATAGAACAAAAAAATCCAGTAGATTTTACGAAAAATAAATTTCATGATGATTGTTGCATAATGTACTAAATATTATACACATAAGAAATTCTAGGGATTTTTATAGTCATCAAAATAGAAAAACTGCAATATTTTCCAGTTATGATTGACATTAAACATACTTGGAATGTTATGTATTATGTTCACTCATAATTTCAAATATTAATAGGCATTTAATTCAAAGATAGTTAAAAGAATTCTTTATTTAATTTAAAGAGAGAGTTTTTTAAAAAAAAAATCTGAACATTTGAGAACAAAAAAAGTTTAAAACTGATTTCTATAAATGCAGTTTGCTTCATTATGTTATTAGCAATACTTATTTAAATATTCTAGCAAGCAAGCAATGACCTGTACAAAAATACAATTTCAATAGGGATTTTTTTAGGGAACGTATTTAATTTTAGGAAATTTTCCAAAATTTACAAAAACCAGAAGAATTTAAATTAAACCAGTAGTCTACTGGAAAATCCAGTATAGTTGGCAGCTATGCTAGAATGAAATAAATTAGGAATTTTACAGAGCACAAACCCCCTGGAATACACTTAAATATGCATACTTTTTTGAGTTCCTGCCAAGCATTATCCAAATTTTTAAGTCTCAGTTCTATTTCTGGTACACCTAAGTTAGACTCTGCCATCAATTTTTGACCAGCCTCTTGGACAGCTTCAATAGTTGGTTCATGGGCAACTAACTCTGCCTCGAGACGCACATGCTTTTTACGTAAATTCTGGACACCAGTCAAGTCACGACCATAATCATCAGAACTAACCAATAGTTTTTTTTCTCTGAAAAAAAAAGAAACTTTTTTTTATCTTGAAGTAAAATATATATATATATATATATATATATATATATATATATATATATATATATATATATATATATATATATATATATATAAGTAGAATGAAATTTGCAATCCATTACTAAGTCCAAATTGGAAAGAAAAAAAAAAACTAAAGTTATTGGATAATGCAGGAACAGGGATGCCACAGAAAAAAAATGATCAAAATAGTTGCCTAAAAAAGAACAAAATATTTTTAACAATAATGATAATTTTTACATAAACGTAAGTGTTCTAGCACAAAATTTTTATATAATTAAAAAAAATATTTTTTCTAAAAAATTTTCCCTTTTATCAATAATTGACTTAGCAAATATGTATATATTGTGAAAAGTGATTACTCAAATTCGAAAAGCATGCATCGTAATATCGCATTTAATTATTATTATTATTTTTTAAAAATCATGCAAAATTTTGTAGCAATACACGTTGAAAAGGCGATCAAGAAACAAAATAGACTTACAGTGGAATCTATGCAAATGTAGCGGATTTAAAAGTTATGAGTCAAAGAATTTTTTTACGAAAAAAATATTCATTGTATTCAGAAGCTCCCACGGGCTGTAGGTTGTCAACCCAATTTATGCTAAAAAACATCGCTAAGAGTAAAGAAAAGTATCCTTTTCCCAAAAATAGTTGCTTTTTGAGCCTTTTCAGGCAAGAAAAGTTGCCATAGTCACGTCTCAGGCCAAAAATAGTTTCAAATAGTCACATTGTAGTGGCAACCCTGTAAGGAAGACTATTAAGGAAGCTATCCACCTATCCATACATATTATAAAGTAAAAAGTGAGAGCGAATGAGGCCGTCTCCATCATGTTTTAGGGCTTATTAGATTTACCTGAAGGCATACCCATTTTTTAGTACATGTATAAGTCCAATTTTCAGTTTTTTTATACAACTTTTGATTTTAATTTTGAAGGTGATCATCTCCATAACTATCTAATCAGAACTCCATAGTTTATCTAATTTAAAGAAAAAAAATCTAGAAATTTGTTTACTGCGCTCGATAAGTGAGACTTTCCGATTCTTGTAGGATGACCATCTCTGGGAAAAAATTTTATAATTTAAGTAAACATAGCCCTTTTTTTCCAAAGTAATATTTAATTTACTTTACCAAACTTTCGAGCTTTATATTGAATGCACTTTTAACAAAACTAAAAATTTTATGCTTTCTAGAATTTCAAAATCAATTTTTCACTCTTCTTTTTATGCTGTTAAAAAATTATTTTCGTTTGAATAATGGATTTGCTATTGAAATTCATTTTATACTAAATTTAAGCAATTTAGACTATACAATTTTGAACCCAGCAAATGCAAGAATTTGATTCAGTTAAGAAATAGTAGCTATTTTTGTTAGGAAGGAAAACTAGCAGCCCCATTGCCATCTTGCCCCATTCCTGTCTGTTGCTGTTCAGCAGCTTAAATGCTTTTCAGCCAATTACAATTTTAGAGATTATTTGTTTCATTTTTCTTTTTTTTATTTGATTTATGTAGCTTTTTGCATTTTAATTTCAATAGGGTACAGAGAAGTATATTTTTATTACAGCGAAACCCTAACCTTCGGACATTTTTGCAGGATGGATACTTCAAATTACGAGCATTCAAAAATTCAAGTAATATTTTGTGAATTACATACCAAAGAGTGGACACTCTGTCAATCTTGATGCAGATAACAATCTGCTTCTTTATAAATTATTTTTAATTAGTTATTTTTTAAACACAGATTTCTCACGGTTGTAAGTGTTTATTTATATACATAAATTTTTATACATAAGGGCAATTCCATATGTGACGGAATGACATTTTAACTTGCAAAATAATAACTAATCGAAATTTTGATGCATATAATTTCAAATAAACAAAGTTTTTCTCATGCAAATCATTATTATAGACATAATGTGATTCATAAACTAAAAAAAATGATTTTTAATTTTATGAACTTTTTATTTGTGTGACGGAATGACATTTTGGCAACCAAGCTTTTGGCACGCTGCTTAGAGCTGCTAGTTTCTGTAAATTTTGCAGCTATTACTTTTCTGAACTATTTTTTACTTTTAGTAAAATGTGTAAGCAATGCAAAAATTCAATTTGGAAAATTAACTCCTGGTTGGCTAGCAGTTATTAACATAAATTTGCTGTGACGGAATGACAAAAAGTTTATTAAGAAAAGAGTCATTCAGAGTCAGAGAAATATTCAAAATCATTCATTAAAAAAATGTTTTAATAATTTGTAAGTGATAAACTGAATGCAACAGATAAACAGGATTAATACGTAAGTAACCAATAAATAGAATTAGTAAAGTTTTGAACAATTTGAAAACTAGTTTGTCTCTTAAGATGTTTTATATCGAACTTGCCAATGACACATCTATCTTTTGTCTCAGAAAATATATACATAAATAAATTTTCGTCCCATCTTAGAACTTAATAACATCTGAATCATCTTTGTCCATCAAAGTAATTTGCGCCACATATAGATATTCCTTCTTTTTTTCGCAATATGGGACAATGATTAAAGAGCCGACCCCATACTCCTCTGTCATGTTTTCCATTTCCTCTTCAAAAAAGTGGCTATCTTTCAAATCATACACTTAATTTTGGTTATGGTTAAAATTAGAAAACATTATAATTTCGATGATAACTTATGAACTCATAATTTAGACTCTTGACGATAACTCATAATTTTGATATCAATTACATGAATCTAGTGCACGTCTCTTGTCTTTGGAAATGCTGCTGTAACAAGTGACCAGCTGAGCAAAAACAAAACTACAATGGTTTGTTGCTTCGACTTAATGAAATCATAAAATTCTTTTGCATATTAGGTGTCGTCTTAACATCTCGTTTGGCCAACATCTTGCTTGGCTTTTTAGAACAAAATCACATTTACGTGGTATTTACTAGTGCATGTGTTGTAAAGTATTTATGAAATACATTTACCAAAATTGAAAATAAGAACAAATATGAGATAATATACACTTTACATCATTACATGCTTCTTTAAACAAATAAAAAGCCTATTTTAGTACCATAAGCCTGTATTGCTTTTGCACTCTTCGTTATTCTGTTGGGGTTTGTATGACTGAATCCCTCATACCTGGGATAATGTAACTAACATCATCTTGACAGTAAATTTTTTTAACCAAAATAAACATTGACACTATTTTTCTCTCTTAAATTAGTTTTTTTTGAGTTTGATGTTAAATACTTCTCATGTAAAGACTGAATTTTTTTTCCCCTCCTTTATTGGTGATTTTGGAAATGAGAGTGACTTTTTTCACGGTATTACCAAGATTCCGCCAGCATTCGTGTGGGAAATTTAAATTAGTATTTGTATATGAAGAAGTTGGTAGAATTTGATTTTATCTTTTTCTTTTTTTTTTTACACAATCTCTGCACAACAGCGTTTGCCCATCTAAATTTCTTAAGTTCAGCTTTTGTCGTGGAAGCTTACTCCTCTGCCTTTCTTGATCTGTCTTCTTTTTTTATTATTTCATCATATCATGGAGATCTCGTTCCTTTTTCTACATTCTATTTGTCTTTCAACAGCTGTATTAGCCCTTAGGTTAATTGAAAAAGAAATAATTCTCTAATTTTTGAATAAGATTTTCAATGACTCGTTTTGTCATTCCATCACAGAAGATGTGTAATTCCGTCACGCTAATTATTGGAAGATAATAATCACGTGCATAAAATTTTATAATCTCTCATTGATTCTTATGCCACATCTGCTTTATATTCCAAAATATATACATTTTCACTTTGAAATGCAGTAGTTATTTAAAAAAAAGCACTAAAACATGTGACAGAATGACACAAAAAAAGTTACTTTTATTTTATTAATGAAACTTAACTTAAAGACTACGTTTTAAATGCTTAAATATTGCACTAAATGCATAATTTTATCAAAATATTGCAAAAGAAAGATGAATTTCTTTTATTTTATAAGTGTTTTTCAAGAAAACAATTTCAGCTCAAATGTGAACAATTTACCTGTCAGCTATGTCAGTTACTTTAGCATGCTGACAGATTCAAAAAACTTAAAATTATCAAAAATAAAACAAGAATATAAAAAATTTGATTATTTTTTAACATATTTTTGAAATCAAAATATGCAATTCATAAAAAAAATTTATTACTTAGAAGTTTACACTTTCATGGAATTGCCCATAAGAGAAAACAAGGAAAATAATAAAGAAAAATTAAAAAAGAAGAAAAATTATTATAATATTATTATTTTAAAAAAAACAAACATTTTTTATGTATCATAAAAAAACAATAAAAAATTAAATTAAAAAAACTTATTAACATTCTGGGAAACAACATAAAGAAAAAAAGATATTTTTATTATCAGCCCACACGACTACATTCACAAAAAGAGTGCTCTCTAATACTGTATCAATATAGCCAAAGCAAAACATACCAATACAATAGTGTGAGGAGCACTATATATATATATATATATTTTTGAAACGACAATAGAACATAATTAAAAACTTGCAGCTGCAAGTTTTATATACTTGCAGCTGCAAGTTTTATATACTTGCAGCTTGTGTGCAGTTAAAAAAAACTAATCTTCGTTTTTCTTACCCTTTTTTTAAAAATCGTTTTTGTCTTTATTGAGCTATGTATATATATATATATATATATATATATATATATATATATATATATATATATATATATATATGTGTGTGTGTGTGTGTGGACAATATAATTTGGTAAAAAGGGCAAATTTTCATTTTGGGGTAAGGGAAGAAAACAGATTGCAATAACATTTCTTTGTAACCAAGTCTACAAATAATGTTCAGTCGATAAATAGTAGAAAATAACTCTCAAATCCTGTAACACTCAAGATTAAAATATTATTTAATACTTAGAACATATTCTTTCAAAGTGAAATTCAAATTTTTATAAAATGCAAAACAATTGAGTTTCGAAGAAAGAAAACAATGACATACTTAATCCACGACTCTTCATCGGCAATATCACGGAAGAATTGGTGCAATGTATTAGCTTCATTAAGTCTAGCTCGCCTGTGACCAGCCAATGTTTTTACTCTATTGTATCGTTCATTAATCGAGCTGCGCTTTTCTTCAATGGAGGCGGCATCACACTGTCCTGACTCAATTAAACTGTCAGCTAAAGTGTTCATATCTCTGATGCGATCTTCATGGGCATTCACATCAGCTTCAACAAGTTGATGTTTCTTGATAAGGTTTTGAACAGAGGCTAAGTCTTTGCCAGATTCTTCAGATTTCAAAAGAGATTCAACCTATAATAGCACATAACATTAATAATTATTTGTAATCGAGCAGGGGTCAAATATATTTAATATTTTCGTCAGTCTTGCAACTTAATTTTAAAATGACATATTAATGAAACAACGAAAAAATGAATTGGCATGATACTGATTAGTTACGAAATTTTTTTTGCAATACTTTTAGAGGATTGCCACAGAAAAAAATGAACAAAACAGTTGCTTTTAGTAGCCTAAAGCATGCAAATAGTTGCATGGAAGACATTTACGCGCTATAGCGCGTAAAATACGCAAAAAATTGAAATCGGACGAAGAAAAATGATCGCTACGCGTCCCGCGGGACGCGTAAATTTTTGAAGAAAGTTTATAAATTTCCCGACTTTTTAATCTTTGATATCGAAACATTTTAATAAAATCGAAAAATTGGGACGCAAAAAATAAATCGGTATGCATCCTCGGTATAAAAAAAAAAAAAACCCTGTCTCCAGAGTTAGACCAACACATGTTAGACACACAGGTGGGAAACCAGTTCTATGACTCAAAATGTTGACCATTATAGCAGGAAACATCCTACAAGACTTTCCCCCCAAACTTCTTTTCTCTGCTGAAAACAGTGACGTCATCGGAACTGAGGGACGCAGGTGTTATTGAATGGGGGGGAAATGACCGTACCGGATTTAAGTGACCTCGAATGAGCAAGTAGAAAGAAAGAGGTTGAAGGGGTGGGAAAAATTGAAGGGGTTTATTTTCAAAATATCATAGTACACACGTAGAAGCTTAGGGTTGATTGGTTATTTAATACCTACGTCATGCAATCACATTTTTAGTGGCCCCTTACCCTTTATTTTCGAAGGAGGTACTTACGCACCGTTATATTAAGCTATATGTTACTTTTAGTTCAGTTAGAGTCAAACATTTTTAATGACCTGACCTACGCATCCAAACTTTTAATTTTGTTTTATAATTAATACATGTGCAATAATTAAACGATGCCTAAAGTACGTAACTTTAATATTAGGTGGAAAACTGAATTTAATTGGTTAGTCTACGAAAATGGTAAAATGTTTTGTGATATATGCCGCAAGGCACGAATAAAAAATGCATTCACCACTGGCTGTGAGAATTTTCAACGTAGCGCACTAGTCCGGCATATTGACACATCGGGAAAAGACTCTTCTGCTCATCATTTACGTGCTCTTAATATATTAGAACAGCAACGGTCTTTTAAAGTGTCATCTGAAAAACAAATTGCTAATTGTGTTCAAGATTATTCACAAATGCGAACGGTCTATTGGATGGCTAAAGAAGAAATAGCAGAAGCTAAGTTCCCCGCATTAATTGAATTGCAGGTAAGTTTTTATTTTAATTATTAAAGAATTATAATTTACAAAAATTTTTATGTTTATACAAGTAATTAAATAACAGTTACGCAAGGGCCGTATTATACGGTTTGAGTCGTGACCACGTGTCAAATTTCTTTTTTAAATATTAACTTAAATGGTCATTTTAAGTATAAATTAGAAAAGTGTAATAGGATATATTTTATTTAATGCTATAAATATTAATTATTTTTGTATTTCCGCACCACAGGCCGTGATACGGAATTCAGCTTTCAATTATTCAAATAAGCGCCACTTTTTCTCTTTTAGGGTTTCCTTATAAAAAAAAACAGAAAGATAGTTTTCAAAAATAATTAATTATAAAAGAACATAGTTTCACTATTTTGTCTTCTCTGTAATGCGTATTTTTATTAATTTTTGAGTTTTTTTTTTGTTCGGTTTATTGATTGGGCCGGTCGTTTACAATAAATAAGAATCGAATTGTGCCATTTTGTCTTTGCTGTAATGCGTATTTGTTTTCTCCCTACGATTTCGCTATAAAACTTTGGATTTTTTTTTTGTGGGATTTTTTAAAAAGGGCAAATCGTTTAGAATAATTAAATAATGGAATTACGCCATTTTGTCCCCGCTGTAATGCGTATTTATTTTATAGCTACGATTTCTATATAAAACTTTGAGTTTTAATTTTGTGGGATTCGTTTTTACAATAATTAAATAAAGGAATTGCGCCATTTTGTCTTACACGTGATTTGTATTTTCATTCTCGCTAAAATTTCTCTATAAAAACTTTGAATTTTATTTTTGTGGGATTCATTAAAGGGGCCGATCATTTATAATACTTAAATAAGAATGGAATCTCGCCATCTTTTCTTCTCTGTAATGCGTATGATTATTCTAGCTAAGATTTCTCTATAAAAAGTTTGCATTTTAGTTTCGTGGGATTTATTGATAGGTTGATGGTTTTACCGTTTTTATCTTCGTTGTCGTGCTTATAGATTCTGTGTAGATTACATCATTTAATGATTGTTTAAATAAAATAATTGATTAAAAAAACTTATAATAGTTTTATTCCTCTAAGAAATGAATTATGTCATTTTATTTTTGTGATTAAAAAAAAGTTGTTTTTTTAAAAAAAAGTCAATAATTGGTTTGCAACTACTTATGAATTAGATTAAATTTTAATAAATTGACTACAATGAATAAGAAATTTAAAGTTAATTATTTTTTTGTACACTGCAAAATATATAATTCAATTTTAGAATTGTAATTTTTTTATTAATAGAATTTTTTTTTTTCACTTACACTTAAAAAATTTTTTTTATTATTTTGTTTGTTTTATATTTATTACGACACATGTTTGGATAAAATAATTTTAAAACCCCCCTTTTTTTTAAATATTCATATATATTTTTTTTATTTCAGAAAATGAATGGGGTGAATTTTCAGACTAGTACTTACCAATCTAAACAGTCTATCTCTGATATGACATCAGCATCCGCCCAAGCTATTGAGGAACTTTTGATACAGAAATTTAAACCATCATCTTTTTTCGGAATTATTTGTGATGAGTCGTGTGACGTTTCAAATTTTAAAAAACTTATTGTGTATTTAACTTACATAGATGAAGATGGGTATGGTAAAACCGCGTTTGTGGACATATTAAACATAAATGATGGAAAGGCTGATACAATTGTCAATTCTTTAAAATCTACAATGGAAAAATTAAACATTGATTTAAATAAAATTGTTGGTCTTGGCACTGATGGTGCAGCAGTAATGACTGGCTGTAAAGGAGGTGTTGGTGTGCGATTAAAGACTGCTGGTGCAACGCATTTGCTGCAAATTCACTGTTCTGCTCACAGGGTTTCTTTGGCCTTGTCACAAGCAGCGAAAAATATTAAACAGACTAAAGACCTGGAGAATACTTTGCAGCAACTTTACCATTTTTTCGATGATAGTCCTGTCAGAGAATCTGTGCTACGTCAAATTTTTCAAATAAATGAAATATCGGAAATAAAATTGAAAGAACCCAAAAATGTTCGATGGCTGAGCTTGTATGAAGCGGTGAGCGCTGTAATACAGTGCTTTGGGTCCATTGTAGAGGCACTTGAGCATATCGCCGAAAAAAAGAACGATTTAAACTCTGTAAAAGCAAAAGGTTTGTTGTCAAAAATAAAGAATGCCAATTTCCCATTTTTACTTGCGATCATACTGGACGTTTTAGAGCCAGTAAAAAAATTAAATGTATTATTTCAGCATCAAAATGTGATTTTCTCTAAGGTGAATGTAATGGTATCCAGTTGTATAAGTGTTTTAGAGAATCTTAAAGGTAATAAGGGGGAGCATGAAAATAATTATATTGAAAATTGTACTAATGATGAAGATGATGTTGTTTATCAGAATATAAAACTTGGAAAGCAAACTTTAAATGAACATTTTAAGTCTAATTTTATATCTGAAGTTGTAGGTAATTTAAAGTTTCGTTTCCCAGCGGAGTCATTAGATGTATTAAAATCACTAGATTCGATGTTAAACCCGTTTAATTATCCAACGAATTCAGAGGAATTACTGAATTATGGGTCAGAAGATATTGATTTATTGATTAGAACATTTGGAGAATTGATTTCTGGTGATAAACTTAAAAATAACTTTCAGTATTTTAAACAGATCGTATTAAACTTTAAATCTATGAGTATGAAAGACTTTCTTAGAATCTTCATCAAACAGTATAGTGATGAATTTCCAGAATTTTCTAAATTAGCAAAGATAGCCTCAGTATTGCCAATTTCATCAGCTGATGCTGAGAGAGGCTTTTCAGCCATGAAAAGAATAAAGACATGTGCTCGAAATAGGATATCTGAAGGAAAACTGAAAACATTAATGATGATTACACTTGAAGGGCCAGATATGTCAAATTCCCAAGATGTAATTATAAGAGCACATAAGATATTTCAGTCTTGTAAAATACGTAGAGGGGGAAGCAGTGTAAATAAGTAGAGAGGGAAGCACACTAATAAAAATATTTTACATAAATTTAGATTTTGTTTTATTTTATTTTTCTATTATATTTCAATATTAGCATATTACAGCATTATAATTGTTATAATTCATGTACTAATAATCTATTAAGTATTTTTCAGAAAGATTATATTTGTTTAAAAATTTATGTAAAGGACCCATTTTTTTTCAAAAGGACCCAGTTTTTTAAAAGTCATGGGTCCCAGGGACCCGGGATTTTGAAAGCCTAGTGTCTTCCCTGTATATATTGTGAAAAGTGATTACTCAAATTTGAAATTTACGCATTGTAATATTGTATTAAAAATTGTGTTTTTTTAAAATCAGGCAGAATTTCGTTACAACAATGGAATCTGTGCAATTGTTGTAATTTTAATAAAATCTGTAACTGTTGAACGAAATAAAAAAGTGATGTATCAAATTTGCAATTCAAAATCCCCCCCCCCCCTCTTTTTTTTAAGAAAAGAAATTTAGTGTGTTCAGAAGATCCCCCAGGCAGCAGGTTGTCAACCAATTTATGCTAAAAAACATCACTAGAAGTACAGAAAAGTCTCTTTTTTAGCATTTTTAGGCAAAAAAAGTTGCCAGTCGCCTCATGCTGAAAATAATTGCAAATAGCTGCATTTTAGTCGCTTGTGGCAACCCTGTTTTGCAATGCAAAAGAAAAGAAAAAGTTTATAAATATTGGTATTTTATGTTGAACAAATATTATTGAATAAGGATCAAGCGAACAATGATAGTTGTGCTCATTCAAATAAATGTAAACAATGTTTACTTTAACAAAACTGAGAGCTGGCTATAAAATAAATGTAAAAAGGAATGCTTTGAGTTTATTAATGAAAATGGAAGTGTTATAAATATTATTCCCACTTACAGGCACAGATAGAATATGCTGTGAAAAAGAGATGTACTAGATTTTTAAAGGTAATAAGAAATCAGAGTAAAAAACCATTTACGGTGAAGTTGCCTTCTACCAAGGATTTTAACACAAGTTTGGGCATTCAACGTATCGTAAAGTAGAAAAAAAGAAGATTGGAAACTATAAAAGTAATTTTAAAACTAAGTTCAATTCAAGTATTTATATTGTAAACTGACCCAATAAATCTGAATTTCAATATTTTTGTAACAGATTTAATTACTGAGCGATCTTCTTAAAAGAATAACTTACTTCTCCAAGCCAGAAATCAATGTCTTTGACAGCAGCATTAAAAGTTCTCTGCTTATTTGCCTCTTTTATTTTAATGCTCTTTTCAATCGTCTTCTTCGTGAGGTGCTCCCACTGCTCAGCAAGGCAGCTCAGTCGTGCCTGGACAGCCTCTTCAGATCCAGCACATTGGTGCTGGTCAATAAGGTTCTGACCATTGGCTAGGACAGACTGAATTCTGTCCGCATTGGCAGCCAACTCTGCTTCGAATGCCTGGTGTTTTTGATGTTTGCTCTGTATGTTAGTAGGATCTTTATAAGACTCATCCATAGCCATTTGAAGCTTCTCTGTTATCCAATTTTCTATCTCATCTGCGTCTCTACTGAACTGCTGCAAGGTCATAGATTCACCAAGTTTGGAACGTTTCTTAATGAGGTTGTCTTTCAGGTGATGCCACCTTTCCAAGACTTGGTCCTTCTTTTCATTTATTGCATCGGCAGCATAATGATCGGCTGCCACCAGCTGATCGGCGAGAGCGGCCAATGCAGCTATTTTTTCTTCCTGCAAAAAAGGTTACAATGCACTTTAGAAGAGTTGAAATATATACATGACGCATAGAAGAAAAACTGATATTCAGAGCTGCCACCATGGATAGGAAAAAATTCAGTAGATTTTACAAAATAATATAAATTTCATAATATTTGTTGCATAATGTACTCAATATTTTACACATAGGGATTATATTTATATCAAAATAGAATATAGGGTCAATATTTTATATAAAAATAGAAAAACTGCATTATTTTTCAGTTATGATTGACATTAAACATACTTGAAATCTTATGTAATATGCTCACTCATAATTTCGAACATTAATAAGCATTTAATTCATCAAAGAAAGTTAAAATATTTTTTTAATAATTTAAAAAGAGAGTTCTGAATAAAAACTAACTGAACATTTCTAAAATGTTCAGTTAGTTTTTATTAGTTTTACAAAAAAATTTGTTGAACTGATTTCTATAAATATTTAAATAATTAATACTTATTTAAATATTTAAGCAAGCAAGCAATAATCTGTACAAAAATTCCATTTCAATATGGATCTCTTTTTAGGAAACTTACTCAGTTTTAGGGATTTTTCTAAAATGTACAAAAAACAGAAGAATTTTAACTAAACCAGAAGATCAGGAGAAACTGGCAAAATCCAGTAGTCTACTGGGAAATCCAGTGAAGTTGGCAGCTATGGATATTTATCAGGGTGCATAGCCAAATCTTTCAACAAAAAATAAGCACCTTTTAAGCACTACATACATTAACAAAATAATTTCAAAAGACTTTACATGATCATGATAAAATAACTAATTTCAATCTTTCTTGTTCAACTCTTTTCAGGGTTCCCACTCAATTTCAGAAAAAAAAATTCCCTGACTTTTCGAGGTATTCCAGGGAAATTTCAATGAAAATCCATACCATATTTTATCTATACTACAACATTTTTCATCAGAAAATTTTGATTTTTTTATTTGTTATGCCAAGTATTAGATTTTTTTATGTAAAATAAATTTCATTATATTAGGAAGGAAGCATTTCAGTATGTCTATATGTAAAATTTTTACAATAAATAATTGTAATAGATGTTGGCATTATTTAACTTGAATCTCAATAACTGAGTATTGTTACTGACAATTTTAAGACTGATATTTTTCCAGGAATAATGAAGGAATTTTCCAGGTTTTTGTAAGAAAATTGCAACTTTCCCTGACTATTCCCTGATTTTTGGAGTTGAAATAAAATTCCCTGACAATTCCAGGTTTTCCCTGTTCTCCCTGACCCGTGGGAACCCTGCTTTTCTTGATTATATTAGCCACCATAAAAAGATAAGAGATTTTTTTGGTTTGATTTCGGAGGGGGGAAAATGTAGCCTGAAATGGGTAATATCTAGCAAAATGCAAGAGTTGCTCATGAGAGTGCTAGAATCACCTTTAAGCACTTTTTAATGGGCCACAGTACTCAAATAATGACCGAAATATAGAATTTTTTTTATAGTTTATAATAAAACTTTAAACTATTTAAAATGCACTGGAAAAACAATCATCCCTCTATCTACATTTTTAAAAAAGTTATGAATGATTTTAGATTGTCCTAAAACAGAAACTTGATCAGCAGACAGACTTTAAGTTTGTTTTTCTCATACATGATAATTTTCTGTTTTAATCTTAATTAAATCCTTATGGAATTTTTCCTATTTAAGATAAAGCTTTGAAGTAAATTTTTTTTATCTTAAGTATAATACACTTATTTTAACTGTGCATGGAAACTGCATTTTATAAGGTATTACAGTTTTTAGAGCATGTAATTTTTAACCATTTCTTTCCTAATTTTTAACAAAATAATCTATAAAAAATAGATATATCAACATGTGAATGTGCAAAATTGTTAAAATAAATATTGTAAGCACTAAGAAGAAAAAAAAAATTTTTTTTTGAAAATATGTTAAAATAAAAAATCCTTAACAATTTAATTTTTTTTTTTTAAATTTAAAAAAAAATTAAACAGTTTAACGATTTTTTGAACATAAATTATTGATTATAAGTTAAATGAGCATGTAAAAAATCCACAATATGAGTGATATTTATTAAAAAAATAGGGTACTGTGATCCACTAAAAACGCTATGCACCATGATTGATTTAATTTGTGGAATATGCAGCTTTTATACCTGAGCATTTATTGCTTTATCAAAATCTTCATGTTTCTTTATGAGAGATTCCACATTATCTCCACCCATATCATCAGAGCTGAGGAAAGCTTCTCTACTTCCCATCCAGTTTTCTGCCTGCTCACAATCTCTGTAAAACAACTGCAGTTCCAGGCATTGATCTAGTTTCATTCTTCGTGCAATCCAAGCTCTGCAGAAATAAAAAAGTGATGAAAAACAATTTTTTTTAAAAAGTCAATTCCTACTTAGGGTCAACAAAGAAAATTATTAAATAATTAAAAATTTTTCTCACATATCAAACTAGAATTAATCAATTAAAGAATTAATATTTGAAAAAACTCTATTAACATGAAGTGTCATCCACTACAAAGATATATAAATATATATAGGGAGAGTGTGACCTAATAGTAGGAATTTAAATGGAAAAAAAAGTGCATTGTATCAGACAACTAAAATAGTATAAATTTGGTGACCAAGCGTGTTAGCACGGAATGTTCTTTATTTAATTTATCTGACACAGCGAATATAACATAATAAAATATTTAAACGTGCGCAATAAACTATTTATTTGTTCAATCAGAACTGAAAGTTAGAAATTATCACTGATGTCATCTTTCAAATATGTGAACAACTGAATCGCTTATAGTAAAATTTAAAACAATGACTAACACTTAACCAATCAGAAAATTCCATTTCGTTTTTGCTCATCCCTATTTAATGAATGAATTAATATTTGAAAAAAAAAAAATAATATTAACACCAAGTTCAAGAAAATGTATTTGAACTTGAGGGGATGAATAAAGAATATTTTATTAACAATTGAAAATTTTTTAGACTAACTCAAATTTTTAAATAGCATATTAGCCAGTTTTGAATTTTTAAAGTTATGAAAGTTATTAAAATGTGGAGTAAATGAGAAAAGAGTTATTTGTACAAAAATTATTATAATCAGTTTGATATTGATTTGTATGCTTTAAAAGTTCAAAAACATGTTATTTGAAAATGTTAGAACTGCCTTGAAGTATCAAAAACAATTCTGCTTTGGAAAGGTGAACAAATGGGTATTAACTCTGGAGTTTTAAAGCAATCTAAAGCATTTATACGGAAATACAACATTGGTTTAAACTATCATTAAGTAAAAAATATTTACACTAAGGTATCAAAATGCTACTACTGAAGAAAAACTTCTACACATAATTTCCACTTTCACAATCAAATAACAGTTCTAACTTTCAACAGACAAACAAGATATTTTAGTTTCTAACATGCTTAAATTATATTATTTATTTGAAAAACAATTAAGAGATGATTGAAAAATTAAAAAAAAAAAGAAAAGTGTTTTCTCCTTTATTAACTGATTTTCTATTGTTGGTGGCAATTGAGTTTGAACTGATGGTAATTTACTTTAATAATATTTTTCTTTCTTAATTACAATGGTATTTAAAAATAAAACCAAGTGTCACTAAGTAGAGAAAAAATACCGTTCAAGATCTTGTCTCGCATCATTCATTTTTTCCAATTTTTCTTGCACCTCTGGACTGGCATAATGACCACTCTGAAGCAACTGTTGCCCAAACATTTCAAAGGCCTGGAACGTACCAGCTCGAGCATCAATCTCAGTACGGTGTTCCTGAAAAAACATACAGCCCCTTATTATATCAAACCCTTAGTTCAAAGAAATTTACTTTTGTTAGAGATGCTATGTTAAGACTACTAGCAGATTTCACACAAGAAAAATATGTTGTGACACCAAATATAATGATGAAATGTAATGATGTTAATGATGCAGGAATATTATGACTATAGAGTAAATCAATTACTTTATCAGGGTGTGTAGCCAAATCTTTCAACATAAAATAAGTGCCTTTTAAGTACTTTTTAAACCCTCAAAAAATATTTTTAAGCACTATATACAATAACAAAATGCACAAATATTTTTTTAAAGATTCAAAAAGACTTTACATGATCATGATAAAATAACTAGTTGCTGGCAAAGAACTTTTTTCTTGATTATATTAAACTACATTCAGTGGCACGACAGCCCATAGAGGGCCTAGGCCTGCTCTGCGCATCTCAGTTTTCTTGAACTTGGGCTCTAGGGTGCAGGAGCAGATGTTCAGGTCAAGTGGTCAGCCGAATGTGAAACCCCAAGTGTTTAGTTCCCAGGCATGCTTGGTACTCATTTATCGACGCACTGAAGGGGTGAAAGGCTGAGCTAACCTTGCCTGGTCCGAGGATCGAACCCATGACCGTGGCATGGAAGTGTGAAGCGCTACTACTCAGCCAACAGGTGTCCTTGATTATATTAGCCAGCGTAAAAAGATCCGAAAGATTTTTCGGTTCGATTTCAGAGGGTGGAAAATGAAACCTGAACTGGAGAATATCTTGAAAAAGGCAGCAGAGTTGCACACGAGAGTG
This sequence comes from Parasteatoda lunata, assembly GCA_949128135.1. NCBI lineage: Eukaryota > Metazoa > Arthropoda > Arachnida > Araneae > Theridiidae > Parasteatoda > Parasteatoda lunata. The sequence continues at coordinate 119,273,967 of OX421970.1, forward strand.
CAAGAATCTCACTGCACCCAGTTCAGTAGAAGCACATGTGGACTCACAAGTATTTCATCAAACATGTAAAACGATTGGCGCTTTCATACAGTATGGACTGACGGGACGCCGAAGTAGATTGTGGGTGAATGAATTGTGAAAACGTTGAATAGAACAATGTGAAAAAGCACGCTTTTGCATAATACATGGCGAATATAGACATGGAAAAGAAAGAAAAAATTCTCATTTTTGAAAAAAGAAAATTAAGCACTTTTTAAAAACACCCAATGAAAAAAGCACCTTTAAGGGCTTTTAAATAAAGAAAATGAGCACCTTTATGCACTTTTTAAAAATGCTCATACCATGTTTATAATTACAGCACTGTACTGTTCTTTCTAATTGTCACAGTTGGCAAAATGAGCAAGCTATTTTGTAAGGGACAGTGAATTAATTGTAATAATCCAATATTTCATATAATAGAGCAACACAATTTATAATCTAGTGATTTTATAAGTGATGGTTACTTCACTAAAATTTACTTAAGAACATTATTAGCTTCTTGTGCGTCGTTGAGAACATAATAAAAACGCAGCAATAAAATAAAGCCTAAACTATCAGATAAATGGCAGAAAAACTAAATACAAAGCCAGAACAATCAGAGAAAACGCATCTAGTAGAAGTTAATGGTTTGTTTCAAACTGATGAAATCAGCAAAAAAGTAATTAAAAAGAACTCATAACAAACATCACATTCAAATAAGCAACACACTACTAGCTAAAACAAATCCAAATAAGTCAAAGTTTATTATCTTCTCAAGGTGTCAAACAATACAAGCAATAAGTTTAGTAAAAGCTGATATAATTGCAAAAAATAAATAATTTTAGTGTTAAATGGAAAGTTTATTTGTAATTCATTCATAAAGCACAAACACATTCCTCAATAATACCTGTGGGATGCCATAATATGCATCTATTTCTGAACGATAATTCTACATAAAACAAAAATAACTTAAATTCAGTAATAAGAAAAAAAATACTAAGTAAGAAATTTTAGTTTACATAATGCATAATATACATAATTCTACGTATGCATAATATATACCCAAATTCTGAATTTATTATTGTCATCAAAGTATAAAATAATTCTGTTCTCTAAAAGTTTAATATTATCAAAACATATTAATTTCATGCAACATAGATTGAAATTACAACCTCAGACAAATTTTAAAAAAAAATTATATTGATGATAAATTTGGGACTTTATAAATATGTAAAATAATAATAAATAAATAGTTTAAATACATTTAATATCTTTGTTAATTATTTTAAAATTCCAAAGTCTGGAACAAATCCTTTTTGAGAAATTTAACTGGAACATGAAGAGCTATCATTAGTTACACAAAATTAATCCTAATTAGCTCGGTATTTGCTAGGAAATCACGGAGACATGGACCACTAAATTATTAGTAGATTAACGAAGATTTTGATTAATTTAATATAAGTGCACAAGAGCCTGTATTGGCTACATGGAGTTTAGATCAATGTCACAGCGTTTGCTGATGAAATAATGTTGTAAACTAACACTTGGGTACCTCATATTTAAATTTCCTGAATTTTAAAATATCTGTCCGCGTAATAAAGAGATTTCAATCAAGATCATAATTTTATTTTTAAATATCTAACAATTTTTTCGTTCTTTGTGTGATAGAGATTTCAATTAATAGATTTAATTTTTATATTATCACTTTATTTTAAAACATTTAACAATTTTGTTCATATATTTGGTGTAAAAAAAAGATATCAATCAAGATCATTATAACTTTACAAGAAGCAGAAATGGTTGAGAAAACAAATGTATCCGATTATTAAATTGTCATTACAGGAAAACCAGAGTTCATTACACTTTAAGAATACATGCAGTTTTGCTATTAGAAACTTCGTAAGTACATCAATTTATTTTCATTCTATAATAATCAATAAAATATTTAAAACAATCTATTTATAATATTGTTTTGTAATTATAATATTGATTTTTAGTTTTTTTTGTACCTTGAAATAAGTAACAAATTGACTAGTTTAGAACAATGAAAATCAATAAAATTTATTAAACAATTTCACTGTAAAATGTTTTGTAAATTTTGAAATCAATAGTTTTACAAAAAACAATAGATTTAAATTTTAAATCAGACATCCTTGTCATTTCAAAAGAATGATTTCAATGTGAACAAGCATTGTTAATGCATTCTGTGAAGCGATTTTTAATTGGTTTTTGAATAAGTAGAGAAAGCAAAATATTGCCTATTGAGGAAAACATTTTTACTCATCCTGGAATTATAATAAGTCCTATTTATAATTTTTTGATGCAGAATAAATAAATTTAATATTACAGTTAAGAAAATTTTTTGTTAAAAAATGAGCAATTGCTCTTTTCAAAAAAAAATTTTTCCTGGTCAAGTCAATTAAAAATTTATAGAGGGAGAATTGCAATTGACTATTTTTTATCAAATTAGAAATTTTTTATATTATTGCCCATGAGTAGGAAAGAAAAAAATAATTAATAAAATGTGAGTAAAAGCAATTTTGGCGTGTCAATAATACACCACTGACAGTTGAAGTTGTGAAACATACACGCCTCAATCTGAAAGAAATGCAAGAAACTTGTATCTCACCTGATGTCTTTCAAGTAAAGCTTCTGCCCCAGTAACATCACTTGCTAATTCTTCGGAGAACACAAGACTCATCATGCTCTGTATCCAAGACATTAAATCTCTGAAAAACATTTGGCGATTTTTAAATATCAGTCCTATGCATACCCTCAACATCATTTTAAGTTTTTTTTTTCCCTAAACTCATTTTTGGCCAAAGGTGTGCAAACACACCATTTCAATAAATATTTTTTTATTAACACTTCGACGAATATTTTTCACTTATTTTATTTTTCGGCTATTGTCAAAGGTTCTGAAGACATCTATAAAATATTAGCAATTCAATTAGAGTAAACACTTTTGTTGAGGAATTTTTAAACTACCCTAGCTTATTAACTTAAAATGGTTATTAGAAATGAAATTTTTTGAAAATGTATAATTAATTATTCCTTTTGAGATTTATCACATGTTTTTATGATATATTAAAGTTGCAAGTTAGTAAATAAAAAAAACAAATTTCACAAAAAACAAGCATTCAACTAAATGGTTTGTTCATTGATTTAGTGAATGCTGTCTATATGTACAATTTTATTTCTTGAATAAAATAAAATTTTTCATACATGAAATTTTTTTTGTGTCTTAATGAATGTAATGCAAGCATATTTCAATTAAAATAACACCACATTTTATAAAATTTCTATGTTTGACCTAAAATGGGTTAAACTTGCAATCTTTTAAATGAAAACGGGATGCTACTTCTCATTAGTTCATAGCTGTTAAATTGCAATCAGAAGTTAACTTACAAAGAAAATTAAACAAACTATACTCATCATAGAATTAAAGGATATTAGAATATATAAATTGTTCATCACTCAAATTATTATTTAATTCAACACTAAAATAGAATAACACAGTTGTGCGAAAATAGAAAAAAAAAGGTACGAATGTAAACCTCAATTTTAAACAAGAAAAAAAAAAGGAAAAAAATGATCTTTTTTCTTTTGAATCAAAATAGTTATATATCTAAGCAATACCTGTAGTCGGCTAAGAATCGCTGTAAATCGTATGAATCTAGAAGTTTTTCTTTGCGGGCGTTTGCTTTTGCAGTAAGCTGTGTCCATTCTTCATTAATTTCTTTCTGTTTGATATAGATCAATTCTGCTGAATCAGGATGAGTTTGCATAAGTCTACTAGCAGTGTCATCTAAGCTTCTTATCTATCACAATTAAAAACCATTTATTCAAACATAAATATTTTAAATACAATATTCATACTTTATCTATAATGCCCAATTCAATAAATAAAACAAACAACATTAGTATAAAAAGCTAAAGTAAAAAAATAAACATTTTTGCAACGAAGAAAAAAAAATATTTAGGTGCCATTGACGTCCGACTTATATTGTAATTTCTAAGCCTGGTTGTAACTTACTAATTTTATTTTTAAAATGACTGATTTGATGTGGAATTATTTGTTAGTGGAGTAGGGTTTTGTAGAGACAGATGAATTAAAAAATAAATTTCTATTCAAAAGGCAACATGATGATGATGAAAAATATTCACCAAATGATTATAACAAATTAACTTGTAACCAAATTTGTCACTACAGAGATGACTCGTGTAAAGGCGTAAACTATTTATCAACAGTCATTAACTCAGCCACGGTTTAAACCATCCTGTCCAAAACCCTATTGAAATTATGCCACAATTTTAAAAAAATTATTATGAAAAATAAAAGGCTAATTTTTGAACAAGAAACAAAATAAAGAAAAGTTTTTGTTTCATTTAAGAAGTTTATTATTATTTTTAATATTGCATTATTTATCCTAATGCAAGAACATAATTTATCAGTATTAAAAGCATATTTATTCATATTCAAAAGGATAAGCTATTTAATTTTGTTGTTCCATGAATTGTAGAGCTTCAAAACTTCTAAATATTTTCCTATTATATTATATTACATTATTTAATAAGTTAAATTAAAGTGTATAAAAAATATCAATTATTTATTAAAATATCTAATTATTTAATGCTTACACCTATAGAATTTTTTTAAATTAGAATGTACAATTGTTACACCTAAAGAATTTCTTCCGTTAACCTAAGTTCAAGGTTTTGGACACCTTCTAAAACCAGTTTAGGACATCCAAAGCCTCAACCCTGTGACATGTGTTAGCTGCTGTATTTAATAATTAATTTTGATCACTTTACTCAGACATTTTTATTAAAGGAAGTACTCACTCTATCTCCCAGAGCAGCAAGATCTCTCTCCAATCCTTCATGCTTCCTTTGCAAAGTTTGGACACTACGCAGATCTTCACCACAAGCTTCACTATTTAGGTTGTCATCTTTCTCCCTTATCCAGTCCTTGGTTTCATCTACATCACGTTGGAATCTCTGCACTTCATGAGCAGAGCCCAACTGAGTCGCTCTTTCTTGAGTCACATTCTGGACTTCTTGCCATTTACGATTCACATCCTAAATGGGTAGATAACTATCATAAATTTACTTTCACACAATAAATTTTTTTTTTTATTTGGAGATATTCGATGTTAAGAACATTTATGCATGGTTGCCACAGAAAAAAATTAACTAAATAGCTGCTTTTAGTAGCCTAAGGGATCAAAATAGTTGCCTAAACAGAATAAAAATGTTTCAATAATATGACTAAAATTTTTATTAAGCAACTTAACTGTTATATACCATGATCCATTTAGTCAACTTGGTAGCAAATATAATAATTTTTATATAAACGCTAGTGTTCTAGCATTAAATTTTTATATAAAAAAAATGTGTATATATGCAGAAAATTAAATACTTTTAATTACTAAAAAACAGTCAAATTTTTTTTTCATTAAAATAAAACATACTTTTTCTAAAAAATTTTCCTTTTGTCAATTGGTTTAACAAATATATATATATACACATATTTAAATTTTGAAAAGTGATTACTCAAATTCGAAATTCACGCATTGTAATAATGTATTAAATTTTTTATATATTTTAAATCACGCAGAATTTCGTAGCAATAACCATTGAAAAGACGATTGGGAAACAAAATAGACTTACAATGATATTTGTGCAAATTGAGAGCATTAAAAAAGTGATGATTCAAACTTGCAATTCAAAATTTTAAACATTTTTGTACTTTGAAAAAAAAAAAAATATTCATTGTGTTCAAAAGTTACCGAGGGCCACAAGTTAGTAACCCAATTATTGCTAAAAAACATGGCTAGGAGTACAGAAAAGTCTCCCAATTGTCTCTTTTTCTTGAAAATAGTTGCATTTTAGTTGCTTGTCGCAATCCGGTAATGATTTTTTTTTTTAAATCTGCAATTGTTAAATCATACAAAATAATCTTTACATTAAAGGGTTAAAATCAATAAAATACATTTACAAATTAAAGCACTAACATAACATATTGTTAATGCTTAATATACAATACACTTAAGAAACAATATTATAATTAATATTTCTAACTTAAAACAGTTTAATAATTATAAACAAATCACTGAATACAGAAAATCATAATTGCCTTTATTTGAGTTAAACATCCTAATAAATAAGCAAAGACAAAGATCAAATTTGCAAGTTTGATATCAAAAAATTATTTAAAACAAAAAATATGAAAAAATAAATTTTTCTAAATTAATTTTGATAGAACAAGACTTTTTTCACTATTTATGTACATTGACTACATATGTTAAAAATACTTGTATTGAATATACAGTTGATGGAAAATCATAAATTAGAAAATTCATACAACTTTCTTCGTTGTTTAGTCTAATTTTAAAAAAAAATTTTTTTAGTCTACTTTGACTGTCAAATAAAAATTTATGTACATAACCTCAACTCATAATTTCTCTGGGAAAAAAACAAACTTTAATACCAATAAAAAACTTAACACAAAAAACAACTGTAATATATATAAACATGGTACAAACAAATATTTTTGACTTAACTATGCAGATTTCTTTTTAAAAAATATAGTGCAGTAAAAAAAAAAAAAAAATTTTTTTTTTAAAAATGTTATGATTTAAATCCAAATTTTAATCAGGTAATTTAAATCCTATGCCAACTCTGAATAATGAAAAAAGTTCTCACTTCAATCTGAGTTTGAATTTTCTGTGCAGCTTCAGTGTGTCCAGATTGCATCAATCGACTTGCGGTCTCATTCATCTGTTGTAACCTCGCTTCATTGGTTTGAAGCTCAGCTCGGAAATCATCAAAATTCTTCTGCATTACTTCAACTTGCTCTAAATCCTCTCCCACGTCTTGTACTTGGGCTATTTGTTCCTATAACGAATACATACATTAAAATAGTTAAAATTCATCGAAAGAGTATTAAAATGTGTCGAACTAATTACAAAATCCTAATTTAAGTTAGTATTAATACACATAGACGTTCCCGAGGTTTTTAGGCTGTCAAACGCATCTTTTTTAAAGGGGTTTTCAGGTCTAAAAATTAAAAAAATAAAAATAAACATTTGAATTTCTTTTATTGAATAGGCTGCACCTTACATTATGAAGAACATGAGGGCAAAAGCATTGTGTCCAGAAACTATTTGATATAGTTGAAAAATACGACCATTGAATCTTTCAAACTGCGTTGCCGAGGGCATGATTTACGAAGTTTCTTGCTTTTTTGTATATGTTTAAATAACAAAAAAGTAAATTTTAGTTAAATTTTTTAACCGTCATTCTGAGAAAAAAAGACTTTTTTTTTTCAAATTTAATTTGATTATATACACTCATACATAATCGTTTATTTTTAGTCTCTTCTGTTTCAAGTTATACAGTAATGAGATTGAGCTACGCTCGTCCACCAGTGCTGGGTATGCACTGTCTGTCTTCTTAATCGGCACTTTTATATTTAATTTATAAAACCATGAAATCATCATACCACTTATTCCATGTGACTAAAAAATGTTAAAAAATGGGGCATAAATCGAACCTGATCGCAAATCGGGCATAAATCGAATCTAGACTAGAAGAGTCCTTTTAAGACAGAAGAATGAGTTATTATTTGAAATACAATTAATGAGTACCAAGAAAAAACTTAGAGATAATCTTATTTTCAGTAAAAAACACAGATAATTAAAAATAAAAAAATATTACATAATATTTACAGGAAAAAATAAATTCTAAAGAAAATTTAAAAATTCTAATTTTTCTTCTCACTTTGCAATAAAATATGCTTAATGCTTTTGATACATTCTTGAAAAATTATGTAATTAGTGTCTAACAGTAATTAGATCTTTACATAGTGTCAGCTTATAAAAACATGCGCTATGTCACGTAGTCATCAAATATGCAACAACAACTGAAATAAAATGTTCCAAGTTCATTGATGAAAAGCAAAAAAAAAAAAAAATTATTGCACAACACATATTGTAACTTTTTGAGCTTTCGAGACAGAGACTACCCCTTTCGAGAAAATATATTAATAAAAAATAAACCAGTTTTATGATACAAAAATAGTTTCCTCTGAAAGTAAGGAGACAAAATTGAAATATAAATTAATATTCTTCCTTTGCTAATAAATTATTCCAAGCCTTAACTTTGTTTTATATTTCTTCTGATTTATTCTTTACTACTCTTTTAAAAAACAAACAATTTGTGAAAAAAAAAAAAATGAAAAAACTTATTAGCTATGGTGAATGTAATATTATCTCAAATTAAATATCGAATGAAAAATTTTTGTAAATAACTTGTTTTACAGATAAAATTTTAAAACAGTGAGTCTTTCTAACAATCATTTTAAACTACAATACCCTAGCAACAATTTTACCTTGGCCTCAGTTGGGTTCAAAATTGGCTCGATATGGGTCCTATAAGAACATGCACAGAAGAACCAATATTGGGATGTCTAGATTTTTTCAATATTGTTCCTAAAAGTCCTCCACGATGGCAAATTTCTCCCAATACTTGATCCAGGAGTTCCCTTGTCTCCTGGATTGGGATCAAAATTACAAGGCTACAGAGTTGAACATTAGAAGTCGTAAACCACAAAATTGGGTCGGTTGTTTAACAACGATTATAAAATTATAAAATATTGTTCCTAGAATGGCCAATATAGGGCATACATTGGCTAAATAATGGACACTAAATATAGAGTGAAACTGACAATTCTATATAGGACCGATATTGGCGGTAAAATATCGGGTGAATCAGAAAATCCTATATAGGGACAATATTGGAAAAATAAAGGGCCTTTGAACTCTTCCTTAGCCATGATTCATGAATATTGGCCCAATGAGGCCCCAAGTTATTTTGCTGCTAGGGTAGCTAAAAATCAAAAAAAAAAGAGAAGTTTTACCTTATCCTTGAGCCACTGCGCCAGTTCTGCTGCTTCTCTCACCAACTGGTAGGCCTTGCAGGATTCTTCCAGTTTATTGCGCCTTTCCTGCCCAAGTCCCATGAGGGATTCATACTGCGTCTCGATCTGTTGCTGCCTAGCAGATATGTTGTTGGTGTCTGCAAGATTCTGTTGACTGGAAGAGAGGCCAGCCTCTATCTTCTTCACATAGGCGGCAGGAACAAAACCCTGCCTGTCATTCACTTCCACTTTCCACCAATCCTGAAAGCAATAATGGATATTACATGCCGAATGAATAAAAATAACTGACACGCCATTCAACAAAGAAGATTTATAAATATAATTAGCCTTTTTCAGGGATGAGTTTGGTAAAAAGCCAAAAATAGAAAACCAAATATGTTGCTTGCAAAATAAATTTTAAATAAAAAAAATTCCCGAAATTTTAACAAGTGTATGTAACAAGCATATATTAGTAGAGCATTATCAATATTTTAATAAAAATACTGAATAATGAACAATGCTAAATTAATTTTTTTTATTTATTATTATTTATTTTATTTATTATAATTTTTTTTGTGAATTCCAATCTTGATGTGAGATTTTTAAATCGCGTGAATATGGTTGATTTTTTCAAGCGCTTGAATACAAATCAAGATGTGTTATTTCATATCGCGTTAATACAAATCGAGATGTATAATTTAAAATTGGGTGAATGCGAATCGTGATGTGTAATTTTAAATTGCAATACGATTTTTAAATCCAGTAAATGCAATTTTGAACCTCGTTTACATAAAAACGAAAATGCATAAAAAAAAAAAACAATTTTTCAGAAGTTAGAAAAGAAGCACAATTTTCTTAGAAAAGTGGAATTTTTTATTTATTAAATTTTTAAAAAAAATAATGAGCAGAATTCCACCAAAAAGCAGAAAAAACTCATCCTTGCTTTTTAAAATCAGCGGCACTCTTAACATAGGGTGGAGGGAGGAATTTTGAAAATAATATGCTGCTTTTTGCAGACTTACACAAAAGCAGTCAAGGAGTAACAGGCAAACCTGCCGAAGTTGCACAATACATCTTAGAAGCATAGCTTAGGGTGGTGCAAATGTACGCAAATTTTAAATGTATATAAAAAAATTAAATAACGTGTGGTAGCTTTTTACATCCAAGAAAACGCTAAATACTATATAAAATAAATATTGCTTAAAATACTGAATATTAAGAAGTTTTTAAGCATTTCACACAGAAAAGATTCTGAAGATGAAAATGGCGGACTTCATATTATATTAAAGATTGCCCAAGCTCCACTAATTATACACTTAGCTATATTTATATCTGGCACACTTTCAAATAAAGACGCATGGATCATAGTAAGGGTCACAACACATTTCAGAATCCTCTATACAAATATATATTTACCTTGTTGTTACTATTCAAGAGAGTAAGAACATCTCCTTTTTTCATTGAAACTTCTCTTGGACTTTTTTCAATGTAGTCATACAAGGCCATCACAAATTCTTTACCAGCATGATCTACAACTGGGCGTTCTTGTTGCTGAAAACAAAAATCAAGATATCACAACTCTAGATTAAACAAATCTTAAACGATCTTCGCCATAAAGAACTTGACAGCTTTATTTGGATAACATATACATTAATGTATAGATAAAGTGATATATGAATGCGTAATGTATTCTATTATGTGTGCATAGTAATGTAAGAAAAAGTAGTCAGATTTTACAACTCTAGAATAAATAAATCTTAAATGATCTTCGCCATAAAGAAGTACTTAACAGCTTTATTTGGATAACATATACAATAATGTATAGATAAAGTAATATATTAATGTGTAATGTATTCTATGTGTGTATAATAATGTAAGAAAAAGTAGTCCGATGTCACAACTCTAGAATAAATTAATCTTAAACAATCCTCATCATAAAGAAGAACTTAACAGCCTTTTCTATATAACATATACAATAATGTACAAATAAAGTAATATATTAATGTATAATGTATTCTATTATGTGTATAATAATGTATGAAAAAGTAGTCAGAATTTGAAAAAAAAAAAAGGTGTCAAAAATTACTAATGTTAATTTTGCTTTTGCATGTCTTGCTGTAACTACTTTAGCAAACCAAAAACTTTCAACACAGAATTATTAAACTACTTAATTTAAAGATATTTTTATGCAAAAATTATTTATAATGGTTAATTATTATTAAGCTTATAAGAAATAAAAAAGTTTAACTTATATTAAAAAGCTTTTGATTTTATAAGGTATGTAAATTTTGTATAATTTTAAACTAGGTAATTTCAAATGACAAAGTACAACGTTTCAAAATTTAGTTATTCATAAACTACTGAAATGAGTTTATTCAAATTTTATATCTTACCATTTTAAATCGCTTAGTTTAATAATATTTGAAAATTTGCATACCTTGCAACTCAAAAGTTTTTCTGAACATGTGTTTTGACAAACATACAAAACTTTTTTTTTTTGTACGGAATTATCTTTGGATAACATAAGCTTTTTAAACCTCAAAGTTTTTGAATAAAAATAAATTCTCCGAAACATCGTTAAATACGAAAAAGTGAAATTAACGTGAAGGAGAGCATAAGTTCACTTGCTCTCCTGACTAAACTATTGTCGCTCTTACTTCTAAATCTAAATGTTGAGAATCATAAATTGAAATAAATAAGAAAAAAAGATTTTTATTCAAAGAGAGTTTGTTTTGTATCTTGCTTAGTAATTTTAAGTTTGCCCACAAAAAATGAACATATTTTAAGTCAACCCCTTGAACTAGTACGTGTGCATGTTAGAACCAATAATTAAAATCATTAGATCAAAAGTACTTTGCACACTGTAAATAATTATCTGCATAAAATTTTCAGAGATAAACTAAACTAATGTCTTTATATATATATTTATTTTCTGTTTTTTGCTTGTTGTTTTATTTTGTACATATTTTTTACTTAATGTGTTCTATTACATATTAGAAAGCAAACAGAATACATACTACAATATCAGAAAGCACTCCTTTTTGCGGATATAATCGCGTGAGCTGATGAAGAGATTTTATCATTTGTTTATTTTGTTTTCTAGATTTTTAATATTTTTTTTTATAGAATTAAAAAATATTTTTTAAATACTTATACATGTATATAATATTGTCTTTATATCTAATAATAATTTTATTCATTAATTTTCCACTTTTGGGCACGCAATATATACAAGGTAATCTCACATTCAAAAAGGAAGAGATATATCAGACCTTGTTTCATAAACTTAATATTTTTCCCGACAAAAATTCAAAATAACTCTGAAATTAATATTTTTCAAAAAGATTATTTAATGTCCTGTGTTGGTCTCTTAGTATATTTTTTGAAATTACCTTTTTTTTGCACAATTTACCACACTGAAAGAATTACTTTTCCGTATGAAGCAAATCAGTTTTTGAGAGTTAAACAAAAATAAAGGCACATTTTCTTAAACGTGGAAAAAAAACGTAGGGTGCTTAGCTATCTACCTAAAACAGCATATTTTTATTGCTTTAAATTAAAAAAAAATTATTTTATTTTTATTTTTTTTAAGGTTTTTAAGTGATTCCAATCTAATAAAATATATTTTTTCATTTTCTTTTTTTATCTAAGGGTAGGCTGATAAACTCATCAAAAGTTTGTTAAAAAGGAAAAAAAGAAGAAAAAAAAAATAGAGAATGAGGATTAAAAATATAATAATTACACACAAAATCTGAGAACAAGGGAATAGAACTCTCTAAATTCAAAGTATATCAGTAAGTCACACAACACATTTGGTTACTTACTCGGCAAGAATGAGCCTGCTCTTTGAGTGACAGTATAGTATTTCCAAAAGCTTCCAAATCAGCCATCAAAGCTTCATGTTTTTTCAGCAAAGACTACAAATAAAGAGCAAAATTATATGTACAGATAGAGATTAGTTTTTTTGTTGAGACATTAGAATATGTTTAATACTTCAGTGGAATCTTCGTCCTTTCCGAAATCTTGACTTCCGACAATCGGCTCTTTCTCTTTCATCCAGGACTCAGCCTCATTTGCATCAGCAAAGTACTGATGAGCTTGAAGAGAATCCTCTAAATCCTGCTTTCTTTGCAAAGCTTTATCCTATGCAGAAAAAGTTATAAGTTAAGTCACAAATAAAATATTTTACTTAGTATTTTAATAATTTTTCAAGATAAAATACAGCATTGGGCTCGGGCGTATTTTTTTTGCATTAAAGTTTAAATTTTCCAAACACAGCTCACTTTCAAACAACAACAACTTTTCACATTTGTACTCAATGGCAGTTATTAGATTGAAAAGAATACAAGAATTCATCATTGAAATTTCTTTAAAATACAAAATCAAATTGATAAATCTTTGAATAGAAATGAAAATTTTTTTTCTTGGATTTATATTTCAGAACATATACAATTACAAGAATCTAACAAATTTTTTTAAAGAAACTATTAAGATTGTTTTTTAGAATTTATATATATACCAAATATGTTTTTATTTGTAATTAGAGTGTCAAATAAAAGGGACACCAGTGTTCCACCTGTGCCAAGGGTTAATAAGCAAAAATCTGTGCATATTCAACCTAATCATCTATATTTTTTCAATCCAAAAGGCATATTTTCTCACTGCAAAAACCTAGGATTCACACAACAACAACAAAATAAAATCTTCCGCATTCATGCGACCTTTACAAACTTTTTCACTAAAAGACTTTTCTTAAATTTTTTTTTATCTGTAATAAATCAAAATATATTTTTTAGTTGAAGAAATAAAAAACTAAATTTCTTTAAAAAAAAGAAAAAGAGAGAGAGTTAGATACTAAGAGATGAAGAAAATGGTGGATAACAAAAAAAGAGATGAAAGATTTGCAATCATTTTGCAAGCAAAGACAATTAAATTATATATAAAATAATACAATATAAAATTTACTAATTGCAAAAGAGAGAAAATTGTGATCGCACTGTTGCGATCACTGGTTACCAATCGATCAAACGTTTTTTAAGAGTAGACTCTTATAAATGTCACAACATTTCAAGTTATAGGTTACAAAAACTGCATTGATTGAAGGTTGACCTCTTGTCAACCAATGGGCAGGCTGAATTGGTTTTCAATTATGGCTAATAATCGTTTTCTAAAATGTCAAAAAATTCTTTCTGCAATATTCATATTTATATCAAAAATCGCCGGTCAAGAAAGTAATTATGAATAAGTTAATCATAAAAGAACATAAAAATACTTTAAAGTAATATTATGTAAAAACTTTTAAATGCATATTGGTGAAAATAGAAAGAAAAGGACTCTAAAAAAATTATCAAACAGCAGCGGTTGCCATAGTAATGCCTGCAACATCCGCGATGTGTACTATTATTCTTAAACATTGTTGAAAAGTGTGATGATAATCAAATAAGGTGTGCACGCCATCAAACCCAAAACAACACCTATTTTGCCAAGGAGTAAAAAATTAATAATTTTTCTTTTTAAGTAAACTGAATTAGATCCGTGCAGAATCATGAGAAGATGATGTCCTAAAATAAAAACAACAATGAATAAATACCTTCAAAGCTTGCCACTTTTCATTCAATCCACTCAATCGTTTTTGTATGTCGTTCGATGCAAAATGGCCTAAAAGGAAAACAATGATAATAAATAAAATGTTATACATTGAACTGAATATAATTTGAAAATATAATAGGATTTTTTTATTTATTTATAAAATTTAACTTCGAAATTGAAAAAAAAAATTTAAATACCTTCTTGCACCATTTCATCACCACATTGGCAGACAGAACGTACTCTGTTTTCATGATTGTTGATTTCTGCTAACATGGCTTGATGTTTCTTAATCAAATTTTGAACACCAATCAGATCTCTACCTGTAATAATAATTTAATTATGTGATGAGTTCAAAGATATTTTCACTTAATACTTCTGAAAAAAACTGGGTATCAATTGCAAACATATAAACAAAATTGAAGATTTCTTAGATATATTACAGAAAACAATTAAAAAATAATTTAATATTAATATTAACAATTAAATTTAAACAAAATAGAATAAGGTAATTTTTGACATGCCACAATGTTGGCCATTTGAACCAATAACGGCATTTTCTTAATTTCTACTCCTGTGAGTTCATTGAAAATGTTCAGTACAAAAAGATTTCAGAGCTTAAATTTAAAAAATAATAATAATAAATAAATAAGAGAGTGGGCTTAAAGGGTTGAATCAAAACAGTTAAATACTACTTAAACTTAGATCTGTATTAAGGATGTTGGTCAATATAATTTTTAAAGTTTACTTTTTTTAAAATCAAAATATTCTCATAATATCATCGGTCATATGGACGAATAGCTACATTTTCTTAATTTCTACCCTAGTAAGTATATTTAAAATTTTCAGTGTAAAAAGATTTCAGAGCTTAAAATTAAAAAAATAAAAAGGAAGTTTACTTTTCTCAAAATCAAACATTTTCTCAAAATCTATACATAAATGTGATCGATGATTTCTTGTAACTTCTGGACCTTGGAATTCCGGAGCACAATCATCTCTGTCCAACCCATTTTATTGTAGTGCCCTAGTGGCATTTTTTTAAAAAGAACTTTTAAATCCAGGAGAATAATATACAATTTGTGAATTAGGACACTCCAATAATTTGCAAGTATTAAGAGTAACTTTAAAAAGGTAGAAACCATACCTCGATTAGTAGAAGCAGCAATCGGTTCCTTCTCTCGAATCCAAGCCTCCTCATCCTCAATATCTCTGTACAATTGCTGCACTCTCAGAGAGTCTTGAAGTCTCTGACGTCTAGTAGTGATGGGCTTTTGCAAAGCATTATAACGCTCAACTAGCGCCACCTGTTTATTCTGAATTGAAACTGCATCAAAATGACCACGCTCAACAAAATTGGTGGCCTGGATGATAACTCCATCAATGCGATCCTAAAACCAATTTATACATCAAGATTGTTTCTTTGAAAAAATTTAAGAAACTAGTACTTTACTAACCATAAATTCTTTAATCAAATTTATGAGGAGGGGAAAAAATTACCTGATGTGAGGCAATATCTGCTTCCAATAAAGCATGTTTCTTTATCAAGTTTTGCACGCTTGTTAAATCCTGCAAAAAGATATTTATAATGTTAATATTTCAAAAATAATTTTAAAAACTGTTACTGATTATTAAAGACAAGATTGTTGCTATTGTTTCCCCAAAATTTTAAACACCTAGTTGTGTTCAATGAAATTAAAGTTAAAATAATCAGTTCTACCTTAATAATATCAACTTAGGACCTAAAAATATTTGAATTTTTAAAATGTGTAGAATCATCTTCCAAAGATGACATCACTATAAAGTAACTACCTTTTCCGAAAGTATGCTTTTAAAAAAAAATATAAAAAAAGCTGGGTATCTTGCAACCATGATTTAGTCATTTTTTAAAAGTTCATTGATCAATTTTCCATTTATTTGCGAGTGTGTGATATTGAAACACTCAAGTAGGGGAAAGTTATTCTTCACTTACACCAGCCAAAGGCAGGGCGCGTAGCTGAATCTTTGAACAACAAATAAACAACTTTTAAGTACTTTTTAAGCACTTAAAAAATATCTTTAAGCACCATATACATTAACAAAATTCAAAATAATTTTCAAACAATTACATCATAGATTCTCAACCTTTTTAATGTTACCTTAAGGAGCAAAAAAAATTTCAACACCCCCCTTTGGGAAAAATCTAGTTATGGGGACTAAAGGAGGTGTGCTGAATTATAAGAGGAAATATTTGTAAGCAATTTTTTCACGCTTTAAATTTGTTTGGTGTTTTTTTTAAAAAAAATTATGTGTACATTACTCGATAATTTTCTCCGTTTGTTATGATCAAAATAAATACGTTTAATGAAAAACAAAATACAAACACCCAAAATAATTTTTTAACACTAAAAAGTAGTATCAACAAAACATTCAAGTAAATATGTTAATGGGATGATTGCACTTAATGGTTCAGAACCAATTTCTTAATGCTGGGTTCAATACTTTTAGTGAGATGAAGACGCAAATCCCCTCATTGAGCGATTTCAAGTATATTTCTCCTTTTTGTGACAAGATCTGTAACGGCACTGAATCTACGCTCGACAAGTTAGGAGGAAGGGAAGGCTATTAAAAAATTTTTTAACTATAGTCTACAGTCCAGGATAGAGACCACTGATGTTACCTTTAAGCAAAAATTCTGGGAGACGATCATCTCTTCAAAGTTTCATTAGTTAGAAGTTCGACCAATTTCCAGCAAATCTGAACCTCTGCTGTATCAATATTTACAAAATGGTTCAGAACCCATAAACCCATTGAAGAACTGTCAGGTAACAAAACATCTTTAAAACGGTCAGAAAAGTCTATGTGCAAAGAGTCAAGTTGTTGACAATATTCTTTTGCATCATCAGAGCAAATTTCCCCTGCTTGGCTGAACTCATTCTAACCAAAATTCTGTTTCCACAAAATGTGTAGGGATCAAATTGAGCTCATCGCCTTGAAGTTGTAAATTAACGTTATTAAATTTTATAGATAAATCAATCAAAGCCTTTCTTAAATTCTAGAAATCCGTCTCTCAGATCTACATCTCCATTTTCGAGGAATTCAAGCACAGAGTCGAATAGATTTCAATACTTGAGACAGAAGCTTTTGGAAAACCAGTGAATCTCGGTGTATAGTAGCAAGCGATTGAATTCTTCATTGTTTTTCTCACACAACTGTCTGAATAATCAATCGTAGAGAGCATTACTGTGAATTTTGTTCACAGCAGATATGGCATATTGTAATGATTGATGCAAACGGTTGTTGAGATTTTTTCCTACTAAATGCTGTCTGTGAATCACGCAGTGAACAGCTAAAATATCTGGTACCTCCCTTTCTAAAAGGGCGATAAACCCACGATGTCGACCCACCATTGCAGGTGCCTATCAGTGGCAATGGACATAATATTCCCAAGAGGAATGCTTTTCTCCTTAAAATAATCTTTAACAGTATTAAAAATAGATTTACCCTTGATTTCCATAATCAAGCTTCTTGAAAAAAGTATATCTTGAATAATTTTTCCTACCTTTACAAACCGGACCTATGCCTATAGTAAAGTCTACATTACCTGACAAGGTTGATTCATCAACTTGAAGGGAAAATTCGTTTCATATCAAAAGTTTGCATAAAGAAATTTCAAGCCATCTCATAATTTTGTCGCCGCACTGTATCATTGCTTATTGGATATTTTTTTATTACATTGGATGCAGCTAGATGGTGTAAAACTGTTTCTAAACAACCGGCAGTTTTAACTCTGCTCAGACGGTACGAGCTTTCCCAGATTTATCAATAAATTTTGATACATTATCAGAAGCTATTAAAACATCGTCGCATTTTTGTGATGAGGTTGATGGAGATCAATAGTGCCTTCAGAAACGTTAAAAAAGAAGTTCATGAGAAATGACAAATTTTTGTTTTGTTTGTCAAGATGAGTTTTTAGCTAATGCTCTTGCTAACGGTAAGATTTCATTACCTCATTAGATAAAGATTTATTACAAAGTAAACACATGGGTAGTTGAGAGTTCAACAGCGATTGAACAAGTTCCAACTTCAAGTACGTGGAACTGCATTGATGAGGCTTCTTTTTGTTAACGACATTGTTGGTGGCAGTAAAATACAAACGATGAAAGAAAATCAACTATTTCAAAATCAACTATATGATAAAGAATAAATCCGCGCACGTACCTGGCCAAATAAACTATGAAATCAAATCTAAACTGGGGGGAAAACCCTAAAGAAGCTAACGAAAACCATTATAAGAAACACTGGTCAAATCAAACATTCATATTGAAAGCGCATGAACTTCAATTTCCACCAAATGGCTTAAATGAGTCAGAGAAAAAAACTACTGACTCATGCGCTACTGACCATCGGAGAATAGGTGTCGTATAAGTTCATTTTATTGCAGGTGCAAATGGTGTATCGGATAATCTTTATTTATTATATTAAACTTTTTTTTCTTTAATATTAATTTTATTTATGAAGTGAATTTTAATTTAATAATTTTATTTTTAAGATTTAAAATTAAATTTGAATGACAAAACATGCTCATTGCCCCCCTACAGCCCAAAACATAACCAACGGGGCCCCCTACCACCCAAAACAAGTTCACCTCCCCTCAGCAGACTCCCACCGCCCTCAAGGGGGCGTTATCGCCCCCGTTGAGAAACAATGCTTTACATGATTATGATAAAATAACTAGTTTCTAACAAAGAACTCTATTTCTTGATTATACTAGCCACCATAAAAAGATAGAGATTTTTCGATTTTAGCTACTAAATTGATTGAAGGGCAACATTATGCAGCAGATGATGTAGCACAAAGAAGAGCTGCTGTAAGTATACTTAATTGCTTATATTGCTATTATATATATATTATAATTGAAACTGTTTTTTTTTTGCCTGGAAGGGCTAAAAAGCAACAAGAGTTCGATTTTAGAGGGAAGAAAATGAAGCCGAAAATTTAGAATCTCTTGCAAAATGCAGTCGAGTTGCACATGATAGTGCAAGGATAATTTCCACTGAATCCCGCTCAGTATGAGGACCCGCAAGCATTTCATCAAACATGTAACGGAATGATGGTACACCAAAATGCATTAAGTTTGAATGATTCGTGAAAACATTGAAAAGAACAATATGAAAACCACGCTTTTTCATAATATGTGGTGAAAATCAACATGGTAAAGAAAAAAACATTTAATTCTTAAAAATGGAAAATTAAGCACTTTTCAACTTCAAGGGCTTTTAAAAAATGAAAATCAAAAATAAGAACCTTTAAGCACTTTTTTAAAAAAGCCACGCACCCTGCAGAGGTGTTTGTGGTAGAGAGTGAAAAACCCTGAAAATATTATTAGCAAAAAATCAATATTAATTTATATATCATGCATGTTTAGTATTCAACATAACTTTTTGAACTAACATTTATAATGAAACTACCAACTATCACACTTATAGAGTAACTAATTCAAGAAAAAACATTACAATGATGAAATTTTAATATGATAATGCAAATACGAATCAGTGCCTAATTATTAGATCATGTGAATACGAATCGCAATGCATAGTTTTTAAATAACCTATAAATGCAAAAATTGATGTTTTATATTACAAGCAAGCGAATATAAATCTCAATATTGGATTTTAAAAACGTGTGAATACAAACCACAGCATTGGATTTTAATATGAATATGCAAATACGAATCACAGTGCATAATTATTAGATTGCTTGAATACGAATCGCAATGCAGTTTTTAAATGAACAATAAATGCAAAAAAAATTATGTTTGATATTACAAACATGTGAAAACGAGTCGCAATATTGGATTTTAAAAACGCAAGAATACGAACCGCAGCATTGGATTTCAGGCTCGGGTAAATGAGACATTCGGTTTAAAAAAGCGTTAATACAAATCATGAAATTCTGCGATATTTGCGTAAAAATCGCATACTTTACTTCTGGTTTTTAGACCCGGAAGAATGTTGCAAAAAACCCAGAATTACGGGGTACTCATAGAATATAATCACCCCTGACCAGCATGTTGTTTACACCAGTATTTTATTAGGACAAAAATTATAAAAGAATACATAGTACATAGCTTAAAAAGATTAGAAACAAAAATGTGTACCTTTCCATAATCTTCAGATAAGAGTTGTCCCTCTACTTCAGATAGCCAGATTTCGATATCTTCAATACCTCTATTGAATTGTTGTTGGGCAGCTGCCTCATTCAATTTAGACCCTTTTCTTTCAGTTGCCTCAACAAGTGACTTCCACAAATCCAAAATTTCCATCATACGTTCACTAACAAAAAAGAACACTTCTTTAGTCATACATCAAGCACTGTATTTATCTACCTGCCCACTTTTAAAACAATCCAGTTACTATCATAACTTTTGATGGGGTTTTTTTTTTTCAATATTTAAAATGCTTTTTTAATTAAAAAAAATTACAACAGTACTGTTTTATAACTTTCTCTCATTTAAGTCTACAATCGTTTTAATTATAATGTCCAAATAGACAGAACTGGCACATACTAATTATTTGCTATAAATGAGTGAAAAAATAATTAATCAGCTTGTGGGGAGAGAAGATACAGACAATGTACTCCCCTACCAGAATTTTATCAGGGATATAATTCGATGAACGGATACCACAAGTTGCTATATTTACCAAAGACCGGGAGAAGTGTATTAAGTTCACCGGATTTTGAGCGTTTGTGGTGAGTGTTGTATTAAGTTCACTGAGTTTTGAGCATTTGTCGAGAGAGCTGTTTTGCCATTAGCAGTCTAGTGTATGCCGGCCAATGTTGTGTGTGATTGAGAGCGAGTAGCAACAGCGAGAGGAGGAAGATAATATTGCAGTCACAAGTAAAAGGTCAACTGTTCAACATGGACAATCCATTGAAGTTGGTGTGCTCAAATTGAAGTGGGAGTTTCTGTCAGGGTAGGCGTGTTCACATCACATCTAAAGTTCACCAATGAGGGGAGAGAAGTTATCGATAATGTCAAACTTCATCTATGAAAAGGTATCCCAAGATTGATTCTAGTTAGCAAGTCTTATATGCCAGTGAATTGATGTTTAATAATCGTAGTGGTAGTTTCGCCACAAGTTACTAATACTAACATAAATAAACATTAAGTCAAATAAAGTAATATTTGATTCCTCTTGAACAAGTTCCATGTCATAATGTTTGACAGGGAAAGAGCAATGTTTTCGAAAAAAATATTGGACTTATAGGTCCCTCAAATTAATGTATTGTCACTGAATTTTTAGGTATTTTAATTCAATTCCCTGCCATATCTCCAATAAAATTTTCAGACTGTATTCCTGTTCTGTGGTAAACCTATAACTTTTTTTAAAACACTTTTACTGAGCATTGAATGATGTTAATATAAGGAGAAATATTTAGCTCACCTTATTCGGGATGAAGCATAATGATTTGCTTCCATCAATTCTTGACCAGTGCTAGCAATTTCATCAATCCTACTTTTATTGGCATTTAACTCTTGTTCAAAATTTTGATGTTTCTGGACTTTGCCATTAACATTGGTTGGATCCTACAAATAATTGTTGTGAGCAAAAAATGAAAAAAAAGTTGCTTTTGTCGACACAAATATCAAATAACTTACAAGATAACTTTCATCGGTTGCGGTCTTCAACTTTTCACTAATCCAACCTTTTGTTTCGTCACAATCTCTTTCAAACTGTTGTAAACGATAAGAATCTTCTAACATTGCACGTCTAATATCAGATTTCTCCATCAGTGCAGAACGTCTTTCTAGTAACTGCAAGATATAAACTTAACATATAAATTTCTGAAAATCACGACACACATGACTTTTAAAAACTCACTTTCATAAAGTAAATGTTTTTCTTCATTATCCATCATAAGAGAATTATTTCGAGAAATTTTAACAATGCATCAGGCATGAAAACAATGTTGTGAACCCTGTGGCAGAATTTTTTTCAAGCTTTCAGGGACATACCTCTCTAATACTAATATATAAAGAGTGGCCACAGAAAAAAACAATATAGTTGCTTTTAGTAGCCTCAAGCAAGCATGATAATAGTTGCCTAAATAAGAAGAAAAATAAGACTAAAATTTTATTAAATGACTTAATTGTCATATATCCATTTAGTCAAATTGGTGGCAAATTTGACGATTTTTATATAAACATTAGTGTTGTGTTCTAGCACTGAATTTTTATATCAAAATTTATTTTTATATTTTCAGAAATATAAATACGATACAATCACTAGAAATTGTTCAAAAAAATTTTTCATTAAAAAAAACATACTTTTTCTAAAATTTTTTTAGTTTAGCCAATAATTTATTTAGCAAATATATATACAGTAAGACCTCGAAAATCCGGACTTCTGAAATCCAGAAATCTCTAAAATCCGGACTCATTCGTCCAGTTACTCAGAAAAAATTTTCAAAAAATAAAAAAAAAATTTTAAAAAATCCCTTAAAAAAAATTTTTTAATGCAAGAGTGCAAAACCACAACACTTCTTCAACAATGAAGCAGTAGATGAAGAGGTAGGGGTGGGGAGTGAATGAAAGCTGATAAGGAAATTCCAGTCATTCTTATCAGCTCTGTATAGATAACAAAGAATATAAAGGGGAATCCCCTGGGGAATTCTTCTACCACCTTGTTTTTACCCCTTGTGAAGAAAGAAAACTCATTCTTTCTTAACCTTGAAGCTTAGGAGGTGGGGGCAAGTTCCTTCATCCCCCAACAGAAAAAGGATTAGTATCAGCTGGCACAGTCTAGTCTAGAAGCATCTGTTTCAGTTATAAGTTGAAAATCAGCTCGCATTTTAAGCATATATTTTTAGTTTTAATTGCAAATATTATGTTATCTAAGCGATCGATTAAGGAGGAAAATGACGAAAGTTTTATTTTCAATGCCTCTTATGTATTATTTAAAGAGTATATTTATGTTAAAATTGACGTCGGAGGTCCTACACACGTGCGTTTAATCGCGAAATCGGCCTGGTGAATTCGAAACTTCGATAATTCTACCAATTTAAGTAAGGTATCTAAAATCCGGACTTTCCAAACCTCCCAGCAGTCCGGATTTTCGAGGTTGCACTGTATATACATATAAATAATGTGAAAAATGATTATTGAAATTGAATTCATGCATCATAAATATTGTACTAAACATTGTTTTTTTTCAAATCTTGCAGAATTTTGTAGCAATAACCGTTGAAAAGGCAATTGAGAAACAAAATAGATTCACAATGGAATCTGTGCAAATTAAGCGCATTAAAAAGTGAGGACTCAAATTTGCAATGCTAAATTTTTTATTTTTTAAGAAAAAAAAATTTCATTGCTTCCGGAAGCCATTGAAGGATTGCAGATTGTCCACCCAATTTATGCTAAAAAAACATCGCTAGAAGCACAGAAAAGTCTCTTATCGTATTTTTCGGTGGTAGCGCCGCAGCGCTATCGAAAAAAAAGATGTTTTTTTGATACACGCGGCGCTTCCGACGAAATAATTTTTAGCAGCAAAAAAACTTCTCAAGTAAATTTATTTAAGATGAAATAATTTTCTGAGAGAAAGACTATTAAAAAAAATTAATAACGAAGTTGATGAAATATTTGTCCGTATCGCGATCTGCTGCAGAACAATTGCCAATTCTTAGCAAACTTTCGGCAGCAGCCTGCAAGAAAATAAATAAACGAAATAATAATTTTAAAAAAACATCGCGTAAGGAGAAAATTTAAAAGGTAAGCATCTTGTATCCACCCCCAGCTTAAAGAAAAATCGAAAGCTAGAAATCTACTTGGCAATTGTAATTGGAGCGGACAGAAAAGGAAGTAATAGGACCCCAAATCCGGCACTCACGGGACCGACGAAACGCCGAACTTCGGATCTCTTTCGGAAATTCCAATATGGCGCTCAAATATTACTATAATTCAATTACACTGTCGATTTTAGAAAAACCAATAAAATTAGTCAAGTTTCGATCGTAGATTATGATGGAGTGAATTTAAAACTGGTCCATCTTAAGAAAATTTATTAATTAAAATAATCATCTATATAATATAATCAAGAAGAAATAATCCGAAGGAGAAATAATTCAAGAAGTAATCCGAATCCTCGGATGAAGAAGAAATAATCGTTTCTTCTTCGGAGCGAGATCATAGTTCTCGTTTTTTTCTTTTAGATAACATTTTGTTTTAACAAAAGACGCTTACCTCACAAGAAAAAAAAAAGCTAACAAGGAACTACAAAAAAAAGTAACAATTTAAGCTAAGGAACTAACGATAACAGCAAAAAACAAGCTAAAAACTAATAACGATAAAATAAAAAAAAAAACAAGCAAACAACTAACAACAAGAAAAAAAGCAAGCGAACTGTAAACAAAAAAAAAAAAACAAAAAAAAATTAACAGTTAATAACTAATAAAAAAGCCGCAAAATAAAAAATAAATGAATCAAACAAAAAACCACAAAAGGGATAGAATTCATTTTGTACTCCACGTGGTAGTTTCAATGTCAACTGGGTGTGGCCAATTTATGGTCAAACAGAAGAGGGAAATGTGGGGACAAACCAGTAATGCACAAGCACAGCTGTCAAGATTGATTGATCAGTTTCTTCCAACTTGCATTTCTTTATTTTGTTCATTGGAAATGAATGTGTTTTTACTTTTCACTTTATTTGAAACTGCTTTAGAAACAGATGTTTCCTTTGACACAGATTTATTATATATTTTTTTCAAGCTTTTTTATTTTTAAAAGATAAAATAACATTACTTACTTCAACAAAATAAAATTCCAAATAAAAAGAGAATATAGCTGATTTTTTTGTCTCACCAATATATATTTCTTAAAAAAAAAAAAAATTAGATCAGATTAAATGCCGGATTAGGGGTCCAATACTGTATGCCCTTTTCTTTTCCCCAACGCCTTTAAAAATAACTGATTGATTCCTCCTAAACAGCTCCAGTAGAAATGACAAGCAGAGGAGGTGGGGTGCACCCCTCTTTTAAACATTTTCTTCTCTTTCTGAGTCACATTGTGTTATTTCAATTGAAGGAGAGGGCATTCTACCCACTAAAATTCCACTCCCAAAGATTGTGAAAGTGAAACTCATTTCCCCTTCCTTCATTCCTTCTTCAGAATTTTTTTGGGGCGCTCTTAGTTATTTCTTATTCTTGTTATTATTAGTTATTTCGTTATTATTAGTTTCGTTATTATTAGTTTTTCCTTAGTTTGTTAACTGTAATAAATTTTAAAATCTTTTTATTTTAAAATCTTTTTTTTAATAAATTTTTCTTATTACATTGTTTTACGGATTTCTGTAATCAGTCCAGCATTAATTCAGCTGCTGAGCATATAAATATTTTTTTGCTGTTAATTATTTGCTATTCTGTTGTTTAGCGCGGTGCCAACTGGGAAGAACAACTTTATTTTATATCGTTTTTTTGCTGAAGGAGAAAACTTTTTTCACGTCAACTCTTTGTTAACGCAGTTTAGGATATTCTCTCACCACCCCCAAATAATTTAGAAATTACGTTATTTGATGTATTAAAAAATATTTTGCTGTACTTAACATTATTTTCAGAATTATTTTCTGTACTTAACTTTATTTTTTGGTGTGGTGCCAACAGATAAGAACAATTTTATTTTATATCGTTTTGTTGCTTTTTTTTTTTTTTTTTTTTTTTTTTTTTTTTTTTTTGCTGAAAAAATTTTTTTTTATTATAATTTAGAAATTAAAACCTTACTTTATGAAATGTATAAAAAAATTTTATTTTTTATTATACAGATATTCTAAATGGTAATTTAAAGGTCTCTTGCATAAGGATGCTGATATGCGCAGTGTAGCGCCATTGCGGTGCTTACTATAACTTTTCTTTTAAAAATTTCATTTTCATCGATGTGCGGCGCTTGCGACGAAGCGGCGCTTTCGCCGAAAAATACGGTAATAGCCTCTTTTTCCTGAATATAGTTGCTTTTTAGCCCTTCCAGGCAAAAAAAAAACAGTTTCAATTATAATATATATAATAGCAATATAAACAATTAAGTATACTTACAGCAGCTCTTCTTTGTGCTACATCATCTGCTGCATAATGTTGCCCTTCAATCAATTTAGTAGCAAATTCATCAAGAGCCTTAAAAAAAAATTTAATACATAAATAAAGCATTACTGAAAGACATCAAAATTAATGAAGATAAGAATATTCAATACTTCTCTAGTCAAACGATTAAAAAAGAAAATTCAAATATTTTTAAATCAAAATGCAATGAGCATGCAGCTTAAAGTTTTTTTTTTCCCCAAAAGTAAATTAGTACAGTGGTGCAAGTGGCAAAACATGGTTTTGGAGCAACAAAAAAGCGATTTTGGAGCAGCAAAACAAAGATTTGGAGCATATTTAATAAAATAAAAATTAAAACAAGAATTTTTAGTTTTGTTCATTAATAGCATACCTTATTTTTTACATTTTTTTTTTTTTTGAAGGTCCCTGCATTAACAAATTAAGTTTCTTTTTGGTATCTTCCAATGCTGTTAAATATTCTGCTATACTCGACTTAGCCTCAGATAAAAGGATTTGTCCGCTTTCTATAATCGACACGTCTTTATTATTTTACCCATCTTTAATATTTTTTTTAGCTGTGGCTAAAAGATCTTGAGAAGCCTTCAATTTCTTTTTTTTTAAAATCAATTTCAGCAGTTTTCAATCTGCTTTCCTCAGCTTCAGTGTTTTCACATTCTTTGCGCTTTCTTTTTTCTCAACCTCTAATCGAGCAGAATAATTTTTAAATGCTGCAAGAGCCACTTTAATCATATCTTTGTCAACTTTAAAGTTATTTAAACCCCCTATTTTGTTGATATGTGACACAACTGGTCTCAAACCATTAACACTATGGGAATTTAAACTTGCCCTATTGTCAAGTAGCTTTTTGTTCACACTAAAACCATGTGATATGCATTCCCATGTGGTATGCACAAAAGAGCTTTAAAAAGCTTTGTTAAAAGAGGATATTTGATGTTTCCCAAATTATCTTTCTTCACAAAATAGTTTTTCCAAAACAAATCAATTGGTGCATATTCATTTGAGTCAGAAGAATAACCTTCTGGTTCTCCACGTAACCTCGTCCATTCATCTAGTAACAAAGATGCCTCTTCAGGATTTATAATGGATGGGGTTACTTTTGCCAGATATCTTATTGACTTAATAGAAGTGTCTTCCATTCTCATTATAGGATGCAACACTTTAAGATGGTGCAGTAACCTATTTTCAAGAGGCAATTCTTTTAATAACTTTTTTGCACATGCCAAGTAAAAAGACCTGTCCTTTGTGGTATCTAGTCCAACATCTATTATATTTGAATTTTGCCATTTCTACATCTAATGATTTTAAGTTCTTTCCTGACAAACTAAGAAAAGCAGAACTCTTTAAAAAACGCCTTAACAATGCTTTAACTAGAGACACCATTTCATCAAACAGCAAGTGAATCAATGGTGTCTCAGTTTGGAAAAGACCTAAAAAATTTTTTTAATATAGCCGAAATATTTCTTAAAAAAGAGCTTTTGGCAAAAGCAATTTAAATAAACTCAATATTGAGTGGCGGCTCATACTTTATTTTACATTAATAATTACTTTATTTAATTCTGTAAAAGATAATTCAAAACTCTAATTAATTTAACTATTATTTAAGGTTATCAAAAGTATTTTTCTTAAAATTTAAATAAATGTTATTTGTAATAATATATTCAACAAAACATTAACACGATTAATATTGATCATACCGAATTTATAAAAATATGTAAAGAATTAATCAAATTAAGAAAACTTTAATAAACTTATTTTACAAATGTAAATTAGTGAATGGCCCCTAATAAATTTTTATTCAAATTGGTTACCTAGTACAGTATTTCTTTAATGAAATGATTAAAAAAAATTAAATAATTTTTAAATGCAAATACAATGAGTATTGAAGCTAACAATTTTTTGTCAGAAGTAAATTATTATACTGACCCTACACTTATAATATTTAACAAATCTGTGATAATTAAAATTTTTTATATCAATTGTTTTAAATCAAATCATTAAGAGATGAATTAAAGTATTTTTGAATGACAAATCTGAAAAACATAAGATTTTTTGCTGCATTTAAAATATTGAAAGTCCCTTTGTTCATACTTATTTAAAATCTTGCCTCTAAATATAATTAAGCTTTTTTCCTAAAACAAATTAAAAGCACTAAGAATTTGAAAGTAATAATACAATAAAATGCAGTAAATAAAAATAAAAAAAATAAATAAAAAAAATATTAGTAAAAAAAATAATAAAGTAAAACAAATGTTTAAAAAACAATATGCAATTAGTGAATGGTCCCTCAGACAAAAATTTACATTTAAGAAACTTAATTAATTCTTATCTTTATTAAATTAAATGAATAAAAGGGATATGGAAATTTTGAGGTTATGAAGCTTTGTGACTGCTCTCAGGATTAACAAAAATATGTACTTAGTGAATGGTCCCCAAGTTAATTCAAAGATCATGGTACTAATCTATAGATAGAATAGCGCAAGAAGGACATTAGCTTGCCATGGACGACGACGATGGCACTTCAATAATGATGAAATTAACAAGAGAAATAAAATTTTCTTTGCTATTAAAATTTGGCAATGTTTAGTTGGTCCCCGAAAATTCGCAAGAAGTTTTGGTTTCTTTTCTGAGGAAGAAAATGAAGCCTGAAATTGAGAATATCTTGCAAAATAAAGCAGAGTTGCACATGAGAGAATCCTTCCCACTGAATCCAGAGCAATCTCCCACATGGCAGTAGCTTGGTTGCTGCAAAATTGTGACTTGGCGATACCCATGGGAAAATATCCTTTTTGGCGCAATTTAAGCCAAATACTTCAATTTGGAGCATGTAGGCGCAGGTTTCCACAATTGGCGCATAATATACACTGTTAGTATATTATGTCTCACTAAAGTTTAACGTCTGAATTATTAATTTAATAAGTTTCTGAAAAGAAATAATACAGAGATAAATAAGAGCTTTGGGGGGAAAAATGAATTTACACTACATGATGTTGGTAACTTTGTTTACGATATATATTAAATGAGGAACTCTCAGATTTATTCTCCTTGTTAGAAACAGCAATAAAGCACTGTTAATCAGAAATGGCTTGAAGCTTATTCTCTATTGTCTCTGCAGGCAATCTGCATGGTTTTGCGTGGCACTACCAGAATTTAATAGACATCTGATAAATAGTAATGTATTTAACGTTTACCAATTTTTAATGTTCTACAACAAGGGTTTCTAACCAAGGGAGAACTTCACAATTCAGGGTTTAAAGAAATGCAGGTTTCTTTTTTAAAAAAACCCAACCCATGTGGGTTTTATTGGGCTTTTAAAGATATTGCCCATTTTAACACTTTTAAAATTTAATTTTTAATTCAAAAGAGAACAATTTTAATAAAAAGAGCATTTTTATATGAAAATAATGTTTAAGTTATGAATTAAAATAAAAAAGTGTTAATTTCAATGTAGTAACATCTTTTCATGCTGGTATTAATAAGAGACTTACAGTACCCTTCCAAATTATTAGGGACACTTAGTGTCATAACTTTTTCAAAAATGAATCAATTTCCATAAAAATTTCAGGATATCATGTTCAGGTCTTCTACTTTCACTTAAAAATTAATAATTTGATTTATCTCAATGTTTTGCAAAAATTTGCACATTTGAACAAAGCAATTTTTTTTCTCTAAAAAAATTTCAAGTTTGACAAGTTGCTACTTTGTAACAAAATTTTCTGCATAAAAATTATTATTTACACATTAAAGTACAAGTCATTAACTTTAAAACGCGCTAAAGTAAATGACTTTACGATTTTTTTTTGACCGAGATATGAGATTTTGAAATTTTTTTGTCATTTATAGTGAAATCGAAATTATTGTGAATTCGAAAATTATTTAGTATATATTTAGTATAGATATTATTGCAAAAGCAAAAGCTTGTATTGAAAGTATGCCGCGAAGAATAAACGCAGTTATACAAGCAAAAGGACATGTTACAAAATATTAAGAATTTTTTTATTATACTTGTTTTTGTAAAAAAGTTTTTGAATTTTATAATAAAGTTAAATTTCTTAAAAAATTCTTGAGTCGTTTTTTAAAATTGTTATTGCAAATTAAAAAATTGTATGTTCCTGTTTGTAATAATGTTTTAAATAAAAAACTTACTTAATCCAAATAAGAAAGTTGCAAAAAAAATAATACTAAATACTAAATAATTTTCGAATTCGCAATAATTTCGTTTTCACTATAAATGACAAACAATTTTCAAAATCTCATATCTCGCTCAAAAAAAATCGTAAAGTCATTTACTTTAGCGTGTTTTAAAGTTAATTAAATGTACTTTAATGTGTAAATAATAATTTTTATGCAAAAAATTTTGTTACAAAGTAGCAACTTGTCAAACTTGACATTTTTTTTAAAAAAAAAATTGCTTTGTTCAAATGTGCAAATTTTTGCAAAAAATTGAGATAAATTAAATTAGTAATTTTTTGGTGAAAGTAGAAGACCTGAACATGATATCCTGAAATTTTTATGAAAATTGATTCATTTTTGAAAAAGTTATGACAGTTTGAAAAATGACAATTTTTTAGAAATTTTAAGTGTCCCTAATAATTTGGAAGGGTACTGTAAATTAATCCTTTCCTTGAGTAAAAATAAAATCATAATATTGGGATCAGAGAAATATGCTGTTTTCTGTCTTATTTAATTATTTTTTAACATTCATAAGTTATAGCTTCATTTTTTAGTTATAAAGTAAACCTCTTAAAGGCCAATTAACTACAGAACTATTGTTTATTTAACAATTTTCTTCGAAGTTTTAGGAATTACTCTTTTAACTATGCATTTATAGTCAGTTTTGATTCAATTCTAAAATCAATATATTTAAGATAAATATGAAATCCTTTAAATACTTTTCTCTTTTATCATATTCTTTATTAACCTATTTTGATTATGCTTATTAGAAACCAAAAAAATATCCCATTTGAGCCTGGTTTTTTTTGGGTTTAAAAAAAAACAAAACACACCAGTTATTTTGGGCTTGTGGGTGGTGAAAAACCTTGTCACAATTTCAATGTAGAAATCCTAATTATTAAGAAAAAATTAAACTTCGACTTTTCTAATATAAGCTCTAGAAGTAACAACTCAGATTTTAAGTAATATTAACAAAAATACTCTAATAGAGAAAAATAATTCTTATTACACACTTAATCTTTCTTAAGTGTAATGTAACATTGGAACTTCAAATCTAACTGTTTTTTTAACACCTCCATTTTAAATAGGAAATATTTTTTAAATATTCAATTTTCAAAAAAAAAAAAATTTCCGTCTGAGTATTGTCAAGCTAAACTATTTTATCTGTAGCACTTTAGGTCTCTATTACTTAAACTTAACATTATATCATATAAATTACATGCTTTGTTTTATTTTCTGATTAGTAAGATATTAATTTAATTAAACCATATTAATTTAATTTTAGATACATTATAGCTAGCAGTAAAATACTTAGAATTTATAAAATATAATCTTAATAATAAAATATAATTTAAATAAATACACAGTTATGTTTTCAAATTCAAAATATGAGGAAATGCTGGTGAAAAAAAAATTTCTTACCTTAATTTTTTCTTCTTGAGCAGCCAGAGATTTTTCAAAATCTTCATGTTTTTTAATGAGTGCTTCCACAGAATCCAATGAATCTCCCAAATCTTCATTTACCAAGAATGCCTAGGAGAAGAATATATTATATTTGCAATGCTTAGATGTCTGACAAAATTAGCAGTTGGAAAGAAAAACCTTATCAGCTTAAACTACAAAAAATATATCAAATTTAAAATTTTGCCTGAACATATTTCTTTTATTCCTTGAAATATATATAAATCTCTGAAATGACCAATCTTAAAAGATTTAACTTCTAAAATTTTTTTGTAGTACAATATATGTAACAATTTTAAGTACAATATGTGTATAATTTTTATGGTTCAGTTTTACAATTTGCTTTTCAAAATAGTTTTAAGTTTAACATACTGCAAGAAGGATAAAGAAAACAGGCTAAGAACAGAACTGAAACACTAACACACTATAGAAAATTTAATAAACTCATATTTGCCAACATTGGAGAAATAAAATAACGGAGATTTTACTAGCGAAATGTTTTTGGCTTTGAGTAAAGTTTTGACACATCATGCATAATTATATAAGTCAAAAAGAGAAATTCAAAATTTCGAATAATATAAGCACTTACATTTACCTAAGTAACAATTACGTATATAAATCTTAATCTAAAGAAGAGTTTTTTTAAACCATTATTTACAATTACTTAAACTATAAACACTCAACATACTGCAGTACTGGCAATAGCACCATCTGTTTAGAAACAAGATGTATTTTCGCCATCCGCGGGAAATTTAACTGCCAATTTTTTCCCTGTCAAATACCGAGATATGAGAATATACGGGTAAACAGGAGATAGACGCAAAATACAGGAGTCTCCATTACAAAACTGGAGACTTTGCAGGTATGTAAACTATTATATTAGATGAAAAATAAATTAAAAAAGATAAATAAAAAATTTAAATATTATTAAAGTTCTTAAATGATTTTGTTATATATTAAAATATTGAAGGACATTCAAAAATCAAATAATCCATTAAATTTAAATAGATGAGTTTACTTCTTGCTTAGCCATCCAAGTGTCTGCCTGTTCAGTGTCTCTATAGAAGAGTTGCAAATCCATGCATTGTTCATAAAGGATACGTCTCTCCTCCCACAGTGAGAGTAAGGATTGTTTTTCATTTGCAAGAGTCACAAGCTGTAAAAGCGAAGACAACATTCTTTAAGTATTAGTTTTACTCGCGTACACAGGGAAATCCTTGTGTACACACAAATATTCCTTGTGTTTTCCCAGTACATAATATATACAATATATTAAGAGGAAACACAATTACTGTGCTCTTATGCCAGCTATATTAGGTTAACTAATTTTAATTGAAGGGAAAAAGGAACAGCAGAACATACTTAAATAATGCTATAGTAAATGAAATAATTTAGAATTTAATTTATATATACATATTTATTTATTAGCATATATTTAAACACTACTCAAAGAGCCTTCATTAAAAAATATTCCATTATCATAATGATGAATAGATAATTACTTTTTCCTTCACTTCTTCAACTGCATAATGATCTTGATCTAGAAGAATTTTCCCTGCTTCAGCAGTGGCTCTAAAACTATCTTCTCTTGCATCTATTTCACCCTTAATAAAATAAATATTTTTAAGCAAATATTTCATAAAGCATCTCTTTACTGAATTACTAACTATCAATGATTAATCAAGTAAATCAAATACTCAATTACTAGTTCCAAATACAAATAATGCTCATTAATATAAGACATAAAAGGAAATTTATTTTTTAAGAGACCATGCATTTATAAAATGTAAACACTAGTTTACATTTTATAAGTACATTTATAAGTACTAGTTTACATCATATGTCAAAGAAGCTTTTCGAGTTCTCAAAGCTGCTGCCACAAGTATTTAATGAAGACAAAATTCATGGAATTTTCGTCCTCAACTGTAAATTACAGTGCCTCTTTATGTATTAATGGTTATACCTTTGTAAGGCTTAGTGAATTCAAATACCTTGGCACTGTTGTCATCATACTTATCAAAACATACTTAAAGCAGAAATCAACAATAAAGTCAAAGTGGCTAATAAGCGTTTCTTTTGACTGAGGAGACAACTAAGATCGAATCTTCTCAGGCGAAAAACAAAGTTAAAACTCTATAAGACACTCATACTTCCTGTACTGCTTTATATTAGTGAAACTTGGACCCTAAATTCAGAAATTTAGTGGTCACTGGGCACTTTTGAAAGAAAGATCCTCAGAGCCATCTTTCATGGAATTCAAGAAAGAGGATGCTTCTTCTTCTCATTGGCACGACAGCCCAGGATGGGCCTTGGCCTTCTCAACAAGCCTATGCCAAGACATTCTTCCCTTAGCCAAGGTTAAAAAAGGATGCTGGTGAACCAGATATAACTTCAAGCTTTACAGACTCTATAAGCAGCCCCAAATTGCACAAATAATCCTCAGCAATAGGCTGAGATGGCTGAGCCATCTATGGAGAAGCCCTGAAAATAGCACAATGAGAATTGTTGCCCTTAAGAACCCCGAGGGGACACGTCCCAGAGGCAGACCCCTACTAGATGGCTGAACGATATCGAAAATTACATGAAAACCCCAGAGATTAGAAATTGGAAGGGAGATGCCATGGATAAGAGGCGCTGGCGTTTGTCAGCTGTTGAGGCAGCAAAAGCCAGCAGTTGCACTGACAAAGTAACACTATTTTGGAGAATTCAGAAATTGGCTTTGCATAAGAAATTTTGCTTTTTGAAAATATTCAATACAAACCTTGTGTTCCTGATGCCTTTCAAGTAATGCTTCAGCTCCGGCTACATCTTTAGCCAATTCATCTGCAGAAATGATAGCCTTCATGTCGTGAATCCAAGATACTAAATCTCTGAAGTCGGCTAAAAATCGGTGAAGAAGATAGGACTCATCCAGGCGTCTACGGCGCTCTTGTGCCTATAAATATATCAAATTATATTTTATTTTTTACTTTTATTTAATTATTTATAATTGCAAATTATATTATTAAAAAAGACTTAACATTTTTATAAAAGGAGGGACTAACCTTTGATTTAAGACTTTCCCAATTAGATGAGATTTCAGCATTTTTTGACTGTATTTGTCCTGAATGATCTTGATGAATAACACATAATCTGTCTGCTTCTTGGGCTAGTGTCATTACCTTAAAAAAATGAAGATAGCATTTAACACTGGTGATTGTGAGCCCAACTCTAAAAATTCTGAAAATTTCTTGAGTAAAATCATTAATGACGCATTTTAAAAAATTAATGTCTTCATAAATTTAAGTCATTGACATTTTTAAAGCATGAAATTCTAAATAAATTATATGCAGCATAATTTAAATGAATAATTATCTATAAATTTACTTTTGTTTCTTAATACATTTATTATTCTACCAGAAAAAATATTTACAAATGAAAGAGATGCCAAGCATTAATTATAGTTCTAATATTTCTAAATAAAACATACAAGAATTTTTATACATAAGTTTAATTGATGATTTCTTGAAACTTCTGGACCTTGGATTTCCGGAAACTTCCAGATAGCAATTAGCAACAAAAAAAAACATATTTTTTCCAGAGTACAATCATCTCTGATTTATAAAAACTAAACTAAAATTGACGATTATTCACTAAAGAAGCTACAATGCACAAGGATATTTGTCTAAATTTCTCTAAGTTCAAAAATATTTTTAGTGCTAGAAGAAAAATTTTCCTCAAATTCATATGTATATACAAAATTTACATATAAGAAAACTGTATTTGATTGTTTGATCTATTAAAACAAAAGTATTTTTACAATCACTATAATAATATCCGAAGAGATAATGAGCCTTACACTGTAACTAAGGGAGTTTCAAACAGAATATATTCTAGGAATTTAGGACTAAGATTTAATAAAAAATAATAATAATAATTTTTAACAGATTTTTACTACAGGAAATTGTTAAATTCTTCACTTTTTTTGGTTAAAATAAAAAAAAAACTAATTTCAGTTTAGGAGATTTTTTTTTTTTTTTGTAACATTTTTAGCATATATTTAAGAAATGTTCAACATTTAAAGTGATCTCTTTGAGGAAATAAAAAAAACTAAACTAGTCGCCATTTGTAAAAATTTTTTTATATAAATTATAAAAAAACTATTCCTTTTTAGTCAAAGTTTACTGTTGTGGCGTACATTAGCGAAATCGCGTTAGTTACTGAAAATATAAATAAACAGTTCTTAAAGAATTAAAAGAATAAATTTAAACATTTAGCAAAAGAATCAAGTAGATAACACAAAAATAATAAAATGGACATACTATAAATACTAATATGTATATTATAAATTTACATAAAAAATGGATTCATTTATGACACTTTTAAACATGAAATAGGGTAGCAATTTAATTTCT
Organism: Parasteatoda lunata; assembly: GCA_949128135.1. Lineage (NCBI taxonomy): Eukaryota > Metazoa > Arthropoda > Arachnida > Araneae > Theridiidae > Parasteatoda > Parasteatoda lunata. The sequence goes on from OX421970.1 coordinate 119,310,603, forward strand.
GGGACTCCGTGAGCATCCAGATATATGCAGTAACACAGTTGATAGCTACTGGAAGGGGTAAATCTGAACCCAACTTAAAAATCCAGAAAATTTCTTGACTAAAATCATTAATGATGCATTTCAAAAAATAAATGTCTTTATAAACTTAAATTATTGGTATTTTAAAAACTTGAAATTCTAAATAAATTATATGTAGCACAATTTAAACGAATAATTATTTATAAGCTTACTTTTATCTCTAATCACATTTATTATTCTACCAGAAAAAATATTTACAAATGAAAGAGAAGCAAAGCATAAATTCCAGTTCTAATATTTTTAACTAAAATATACAAGAATTTCTATACATAATTGTGATTGATGATTTCTAGAAACTTCTGGACCTTGGATTTCCAGATCGTTATTAGTGAAAAATCTGGAAATCCGAATTTTTCCAGAGCACAATCATCTCTGTACTGGTAGGTAAAATCACGGCACTTAGTCAATGTTAGGAAAAAATACATAATTTTTTTTAAAAAAAATAAAGTTTTGATAAATATTCATTGTTGAAAATGATTTATTTAACAAAACAGTAAAATAAAAAATTATAATTGGGTTACTTTGTCTTCAAGGGCAGCCAAATCTCTCTCAATGCCTTCATGTTTCCTCTGCAGTGTCTGCACACTCACTAGATCTCTTCCATAATCATCTGTAGACAAAACAAGGTCTTTCTCTGTTATCCAGGTAATGGTCTCATCAGCATCTCTGAAGGAAAAAATCCATTTTAAACACCACCAGTCAAACATGATAGAAAAAAAAAAATCAAATTTTATGTAACAGTATACATTTAAACCTCCAAGCAGAAACCACACAATGACAAAAGAGGATAGAAGGTAGAAAATTTAGTGACTGGTCTGAAGGACCGAAACAAGCTACATTGACTCTATTTATGGGCTATAACATCTTATACGCCACAGTTCGTAGAATAGATGCGAAAAATGAGTTATAACATGTAATTTTACAGAGTGTGGGAAAAAAATAAAAACATAGTGGGCAAACAGTGATTGTTGCTCAGTGACAGTTGCTAGCTGCTTAAAAAAAAACCACATTAGCTTTGGGCTAAATTTCAATTTTATAAGTTACTCAAAACGTGTGCTCTTTCAAAAATAAATTCTTTTGCAGTGAGGTTACAGAACATTCCAAATCGCAAGGATGGAACAGCGCTCAAGTTGCCAGAAATTTGTTACACAGCATTCCAATATTCAGCAAGCTCAACAGTTGTGTTCTGACACTAATTTTAGATCAATTACACTTCACCAGCTTTTAAAGGTAGAGCAATTTTAACAGTCACCAAATGATTTGTCAATAGTATCCAATGAGAAAAACACAGAAATATGCAAAAGCGTAGACACTATTGAGTGGTGATCAGCAACTAACAGCAATCAACTGCTATCCTGACGAGTTCTTGAACAGCACCAATCCCACAGGAAGATCTCCCCATAAATTAAAAAAGGTGCCATTATTATGTTCTCTAAAGGTCTGTGTAGTGGAACTGGACTAATTGTCACAAACCAGAGAAAAAATACAAAAATCAAAGCTCAATGAATTAAGGCTGAATAAGCTAATTAATTTTTATTCCCAGAATACTTCTAACTTCATCAGACATGCTCATTTCTTTTAAGAGAAAACAGTTCATAGTATGCAAGGCCTACTCAATAACGACATTACATTTGAAAAATTTAGTTCTGACTAAACCAGTTTTTAGTCATGGACAAATTGGTGTCAACCTCTCTAGAGTTGGGTAATTTGACACCCTTAGAGTGATAGCTACAAGCCCTGAAATTTACAACTCTGGTTTTTAAGAAGTTCTTAATCTTTAATAGCATTTGTATTCAGTATTTATTGTTAATTAATGTTTAGTTTCTGCAAGTTTTTATATTAAATGTCATACATTAATTCATTTAATTTCCTAATAATATGTCATTTGACAGCTTTACAGTGATAACTTACAGTTCTGAAATTTATGTTTTTAACAAAGTTGGGAATCCTTAACAGTTTTTGTTATAATGTAACTATATTATTTTGTTTATGCAACAGTTCTGATCATGCAAGTTTTTCTAATGCATGCCCCTTATTTCAATTTAAATTATTTTGTTCTAGTAAGTTATTGTTTAAAATTTTAATTTCTTTATGGACGAAAATTTTTTTTTAAAGAGATTTTAATAAATTTAAATTCTTAAGATTTTACACTAGAAAATATTTCAAATAGGTTTAATTAAGTAGCAAGCAAAACAAACATAAAATTATGTAGCAATATTTGGGGGTTGCCAAGCATCAAAGAGCAGGGGAGGGTGCTCACTAATTTTATAGGACTGCAACTAAATTAATGAGTATATAATTAACCAAAAATCATCCTTCAAAACTAAAATATTTATGTATTTCCTAACTATTACAGAGATGCCAAGTTATGAAAGTCAAAAATCAGGAGATTTTTACTGAAAATCAGGAGATTTTTCACGACATAGAAAACAATCTTAACCAATACTTATATGTATTAAAATTTTAAAATGAACATTTTATTTGTTAATATATAACAGTACATCAATGTTAACACATAAAAAATATAATTAGGACCTTAAGGGGGGAAAAACCATTTTAAAAGAAAGGATAAAATAGTTTCCACTGGGCAAAAAATTACACATATAAAAGATTATTGGATCATTTTTGTATTGTAAACATTAGCAGCAGATTTTGCTTTTTGAAGGAAAGCTGAGTCAAATGCTTGGTCATAACAATTTCCGCGTAGGCCAGTTTTAGCTAACAGCACTTTTTCTAGTGTGTCATTAGTTAAGTTAGGTCGAAATTTGGTTCTTGTTTTTGTCACAATACTGAAAATCCTTTCGCATTCCGCATTGCTATGCGGAATAGTTAAAATGGATAACATTACTTTTGAAATGTCACTATATTTCAAGTTTCCATCAGCACTTTTAATTTTTCCTATGGAACCCCACTGGGTGTCTATTCTTTCAATTTTTTTTATTTCATTTAAGTCCTCTAACTGGAGAGAGGAAAACTGTGCCTGTAGGATATCTACGGCGGTATCAATTTCTTTATCCGGTAAAATCAATTTAACTAAAATGGGAAATCTGTTAATAAAGTACTTAACATCCGAAAAAGAAGCTTGCTGAAGTCTTGAAACATCAGCTACTTGAGCATGCAGCACAACTTCATCTTTTATGGGAAATTTATGCAAAATATAGTCACATGCCCTGCATAAGTATTTTCTGATATTAATGTAAAACTGCTTCTGTTCTTTTTTCGATAATACAGACACAATCTTTCCAGTAGCAGTTCCAATAACCAGATCTTCATCCTCTTTTTGGTTCTCTCTCTTGTGGTAATCAACATCATAGATAGTATTGACATGCAATATTCCACAGGGTTTTACAAATTTCGAGAGGATATTTCTGAATAATTCACTGAGCATAGAATTAAAAATATGAATTTTTGGAATTCTACACTGCAGAGTTTTATTAGCGACATCAAATGTAGGTAGAATAAATTGCATAAACAAGCAATATGCTTTGTTTAGGTCGGAAGAGAGGAACATAAAAATTCTTTCTTCGCGAGATAAATTTTTAAAACTAGACTGTTCCAGTTTAGGAAGTTTTTTTTCTTGTGATGATTCCATTTCACTTTTCCTTTTATTACTTCTAGAAGTGCTTGGCTGAGTACTACCAGTTACTGATGGAGAAACATGCTTCTTGATAGAACTTGAAGCAGCAGAAGTGACTGCATTTTGACAAACTTTGGGAATTTTGTAGCTGTCCAAAGATGAAAAAATATTTGGTTTAGAAACCTTTACTTCTTCTTTAAAAACACTTAGGAGTGGATTCCACTGCTCAAGGATCCTTGACAAACATATGCCAAGTGAAAGCCAACGTGTGCAGACATGTTTAAGAATTTTTCTTGTTTCAGTATTATGGATTTGCTGAAATTTTTTTAATTTATCCTTCCTTTTGGAACTCTTTTCTAGATAATAATAGATATCTACAATACTCTCATCGATTTGAACTGGCAAACAAGCAGCACTTTTCTCTGCTGCTAAATTAATTAGGTGGCAGACACAGCCTACTACGTGTAGACTTGAATTTTCGTTTTTTAATATGCCTGCAACACCAGCCTTTGCTCCTATCATTACAGGTGCATTGTCTGCACCAAAAGCTAGGCAATTATTAAAGGGAACTTCATTTTCTTTTAAGACCTTAATAATTAGTTGGGCAATATTACACCCAGTTGAATCCCCTTCAAGAGCAGGAACAGTTAACAAATTGGATTCGATTTCCGATTTAACTGGGTTAAAGCAGGTAACAACAACTGGATACAGTTTTGAATCTGTATTGTTGCTGCCATCTGTAGACATACAGAATGAAGCAGTTCTAATGAGATCCAACAATGCTGATTTATACTTCATGCCCATTTCCTTAACAATTGCAGTTGTTTTGGTTCTTCCACTGGAGTACTTTTTGGCAATTTCACTGTCCGGAAACATTTTCCGGAATAAAGAACCTGCGTGGTCCGAAGCGCTCAAAGGAAGATTGTGTTCGACTAAAAATGCGGAAAAGAGGGATTCCGCATTTATCACTCTTTGGTCCTTAGATTGAGAAAAGACATTCAATTTTTTATTCTGATCAACAATCTTCACTTTATCTTTATGTTTTAGTGTTGAGACGTGTTTCACAACATCCGATCTTCCACCATGAGCCACGTTAAAATCAGTTTGACACACGACGCACATGGCAAACGTGTTGCCTTTCCTTGACGAAATAATACACGGAAACTCATCCGTGTATGCCTTCTGAAAACTCGATGAGTACTTGATTTTTTTAGAAGACATATCTCTGCAAATCAACGAAAATTAGCCGATCATAAAATAGACATGACACTATGAACACCGCGTGCACATGATAAACAACAAATAAGATTGAGTATTGTAACGTGCTACAAGCTCTTTTCTTTCGCTTATAGCTCACAAATAAGATTTAAGCAGCGAGCGCAGACTTGCGAACCACAGTTTTAAAACTTTCTTTACAAACAATCTAACATAGTGATAACATACTTCCGAAGTACATGCCTTGGAGGAGGAAATCTCCCAGCCATCCTCGGCCATTCAGAGCTCTTTAGTCAATACGTCTTAAAGACGCTGAAATCTCATTGGACTACTAGCAGATGACGTATTTAGCCACGCCTACTAGATAATACATGATTTAGACACTGCGCGGCAACATCTTGTGATGAAAAGATACTGTCATGTGTGAGCAAAAATAATGAAATATCGTAAGATTATCGTACGAAAGACGGAAAATCGGGAGAAAAACGTTTAAAATCGTAGTGGCGGGAGTTCGATCAAAAATCGGGAGTCTCCCGCCAAAATAGGGAGACTTGGCATCTCTGCTATTATAATTAAATGCAGTCTCTTTTTTTAAAAAAAAAAAATATATATATTTGTGTTCACATTTGAATTGTTAACTTTCTACGAAACTTACAAACACACAGAGATAAAAAAGAGATAAGTTTTTAAAAAAATGGTAGAAAGTGAAAAATCACAATAAAAGTCAAAAAAATGTTAAAAAATTTAGTCAATAAAATTTTTGGAAACTTTACGAGACAAAATAAACTATGGAGTTGAAAATGTAAAAATATTGACTTCAAACAACAATTCGATTTAAAAAAAATTTCAGTATTTACCTATTAAAACGTTGAATTTCGTGTGCCCCAAAGAGCTTTTCTTGTTTCAAAAGTGTCAAAGCTTTTAATCTCTGCCAAGCATCATTCACCTCCTGAAAGTAGTTAAAACAACAATACAATCTAGAGTAAAACCCAAAAGAAATGTAATTTATACAAACTTGGTACGAAATATATATATATATATATATATATATATATATATATATATATATATATATATATATATATATCAATATACAAAAAGCAAGAAAAACTAAAGTATACAAAAATGTATTCTTTTAAAAAATTTAAAGTCTTTAAATTTTAAATATAAAAGAAAAATGTTCATTAATAAACATTCTTCATTATCTAAATGTATAAAACAAACTTATTTTAAATAAATGAAAAAAAAGTTGACAAAATCAAAAATATTAGTAACATTTGTAATAAATATTAAAATTTCAGGTACAATAATTTCTAACTTTGCTAGTATTTGAAAATTGCTTCTTTGTGTCATCTTGAAAAAGAACAAAAAATCTTGGGGGGAAAAAATTAAAAAAAAGAAAAAAAAAGAAAGAAATAGAAAGAAAGAAACAATTAATCTACCTCTTTTCTCTTGTTGATAGTATCTCCTTCGGGGTGTCCTTCATTAACTAATTTTTCAGCTTGCTCATTCACTTCTTGCACTCGAAATTCTTGACTTGCCATATCCTATAAAATATCACACTGTAAAAAACTTTTACACTTTTTAAAAAACTTCTACATTTAACAACAGAGATTTCTGTATAATAAGATCTAAAAATGAATAAGATTTAAATAATTTAAATTAAATTGTTCACATATTCCCACAAAATAATAATGATAAGGGATTATCTACAAATTTCATCTTATGCTATTAAACAAGATTTTATAAAAATGAGACCGGCATTTTAGGGATCACCACCCCCCATAAAAGTATGTTTTCTTTCACTATACTTCAATTATTTTTTTTTATTAATTGCCAAAAACTAGTAATTACAAAATTATGATATTTTTTTTTTTAAATTTTCAGTGCATGCACTGTTAAAAGAACTAGCTTAAAAAACATGTGCAGTTTTAAAATTATTTTTTTTACAATTTTAAATTGAAACTTTTGTTTAATTTCATTGAATATCTATGAAGTTATAACAAAAAAAAGTAAGCAAAAAAAAAAAAAAATAATAATAATTTTTATAAAAATGTACGAATTTTCAAAAATATTTACTTTAAGTTTTTGAAACTTTATGCAGTAATTAAAAATAACAACTAAAGTAATTTATACAAGTTGCAAGCGTATTGCTTGATTTTCTGGCATAGGCAAAAATACTTTTTTGTTTTCGTAATTTATTGTATACCTCTGAAAGCTTTAACTTTTATTGATAAGAATGTAAAATCAAATGAACTAAAACAACTCTAAAGTTACAAAATAATCATTTGGGAATTTCTTGAGAAATTAAAAAAAAGTAAAAAACTGAATGTGTCTCTTCCATTATTATAGAGTAGCGTAAAAACTCTATATTAATCACAAATATTTTAATAAATTCATTAAACTACAAGTTCATTGAATTGTTCAAGATTGATCTACTCTTAAAAAAAAAAGCCTTTGTATTTTTTAAGTTTAAAATGAATAATTTGATTAAATTAATTGACAAACACAGTCATTCCAATTTTTTTAACTTTGAAGTAGGAAACTTTACACATTGAATGCATAAGTTGACCCTCATTTGAAACATAAAAGATATTTCTGAAAAACTTATCGAATACATCCCTGCGGCAACATTGTCGAGTATATTACAGAGTTCTTGCAGAAAGATTTTTCTTTTGGGAAATAAAAAATTTCCTTTTTCTGAAGAAATTTTTAAAAGATTTCATATTTTTTTCAGTAATTTAAAGTAACAGAAACATTGTGTTTAAAGTAACAGAAAAATGCACTAATTATTTCATATTTGAAAGTTTGCAAAGCATTACAAAAACTACAATTTGTAAATAAATTAAACGATATTAAATTAAAATTCATTCATAAATTAAAAATTGTATAATCCATGCAGTAACTTCAAAATAAAGATCGACCACAAAATCACGGGAATGGGACTCTTTAGAAAAGAGATACTTAAATAAGTGTGTGTGTAGAACATGGCGCTCTTTAAAATAAATAAATGAAGGAACATCACTTCTAGAGTGAACTATTTTTTAAATTTTATATAATTAATTTGAAATTCTATCTGAAACCAGCCATTATGAACTCTTTTTAAAATCCTAAATGAGAATAGAAAAAACGTGATTATTTCTTTCCACTGAAGACATCTTTGAAGATATCTGGAAAGATATCTTTGAAAAAAAAAACTATCCAGAAAGAAACCACAATTTTTTCTTCCTAATTGAAATATTTTTCTGCAAAAACTCTTAACGTCCTGCGACAATGTTGCCGCAATCATGTCACAAGGGACACAATCAGAATGATAAATACTGAATTGAATATAGAGATGCCAATTTGTCAGCATATTTTGAGATATTAATGCAAAATTACACAAAAAGATGCTGAGAGCACAACAAAAAAGAAAGAAAAAATATTGAATTCAATAAAAATGCCGCAACATTATGCATCAACCAAACACACAGAATACAAATCAGGGTTATTAAATTATCTATACTTGCTTTTTGAAACTCATCAAACTTTCTTTGCAATACTTCAACATGCTCAAGATCTTGCCCAAATTCATCAGTGGTAACAAAGGCTTCCTGTAAAAACATCAAATGTTAAAAAAAGAAATAAACAAAAGGCACAATAAGAAACGTTTCCTTTAACCTTACCTTATCATTAATCCAGAACATAACCTCATCACACTGGCGTAGAAATTGCACTAGAACTAAAGCCTGTTGCAATTTCAACCCTTTATCAGCAAGCTTAGATAACAACAATTCCCAAAGGCGGTGCAACTCTTCCAGACGATGCTGCAAAAGAACATTTAATAATACAGGGGTGATTGTGAGCCCAGGTTAAAATTCCAGACAAATTTCTTGAGTTACAAAAAAAAAAAAAAAAAAAAAAATAAGTTTAAGTTGAAAAAAATTTAAACAAGGTTTTTCTCCTTTTTCTCAATAATTCTGAGTTTACTTAAAATATATTTTAGATTTTACACACACCAGGTGAAAAAAATAAAATTTACAAATATGTCTTTCTTTCTTGAGTTTATGATTATAACAACTATTTACAGATAATAAATGAATATCAATTATGAATATAAGCTTATAAAGTATCTCTCTGGCTCTCCCTTACAAACAAATAAAATAAACTGTGTTTTTAAGTTCCACCTCTGAAAATTTGATTTCCGGAAACTTCTGTGATCAATGATTTTTTTAAACGTCTGGACCTTCGATCTCCGGAAACTTCCGGATCACTGTTAGCGAAAAATCCGGAAATCCAAAATTTTTCTGGAGCATAATCAGCCCTGATAATATGAAACCAAGGTGGAAGAAAATTACTACTTCATAAACAAGACTACTTCATAAGCAAACAATACAACAAGACTTATTTTGATCAAATTTTAAATAAAACTTATTTCAACAGAAAGTTTACATTCTTAATTTCAGTGTCATTCTGAAGAAAAAGTCAACACTATGGAATTATGCTATAAAAATGCTAAAAATATATAATTTTTGAAAAAATTTTATTTAAAAAAAAAATGTTTTTGGAGCCTTTTGGAAAATTTCAAGAATTATTTACTGTGAAGTAATAACTTTCACAACTTAAATTTTTTTTTTTCACACATAAACACCAAATACTTATTAACATTAAAAAAAAAAATCAATAAAGTGTTTTCAAAAAATGAAAAGTGATTTGTAATCACAAAATAATTCAAGATTTTTTTTATAGCACAAAACCAGTTTCTTGACCTCAATGATGTTAAATGATTTAAAAGAAATCAAGAGGGAGGTTTTTGGTCAGTTAAAAATATATATAAAATATAAATATATATATAGCAAAATAAATAAATGCAATAAGGAAGAAAATTAAAGAAAAACAATCAATAAGTTTTATTTACTGCGCATAAGCTGCAAGTAAATAGAAATAAAATAAGTTCAAAATGTAGAGAAAACATGGAAGAATAATAAAAATAACAAAAAACTGGAAGGGAAAAAAAAAATAATAATAATAATAATAAATAAATAAAAATCCAGGAAATAAAAGATATAATCTTTTCATCAGCTTACACGATTATATCCACAAAAAGGAGTGCTTTCTAATATTGTATCAATATAGCCAAAGCAAAATATATCAATACAATAGTGTGAGAAGCACTCAAAAATATTTTTACAAAAAAATTACAACAAATAAAATAGAATACAATAAGTAAAAATAACACGTAAAAACAGAAAATAAAATATAAAGAAAAAAACAGAATAAAACATGAAATGAAATCTATAAAGTGAGCAACGAATTCAAATGAACTTACATGAACGGGAAATTTTTCAAGAATGATTTAAAATATTTTCGAAACAAGATTGCCAAATTGCAAAATATGAAACCAAAAGCGCAAATTGAGGTAAAAGCATAAATAGAGGGGCTTTGTATTAAAGTGCGTTCTTACTGCATATATATATATATATATTTATTTATTTTTTAATTGAAAACTATCACATTTAACATTATGAGAAAAAAATAAGCTTGGAAAATCTCATTATTTTGACAAAAAAACTCATTTTATTATTTTTAATGACAAAAAACAAAAACACTTTTTTTACATTGAAAAATATGACATTTTACAATTGTGAAGGGGAAAATTTTGATAAAAAGTGTCTTGAAAGAATATCTTGAATAATTCTGGCTAAAAATCACTTTTAATTTACATAATTAGGCCATTCAAAATGGCCAGGTAATAATAGTCTTTGTACAAATATTCTAATACAATAATTTTAATTGTTTTCCATAAAAAAATTTCTACAAAATATTTTTAAAACAATCTGTAACATGATGGTAACTGGTAACAGCTATGGTTGATTTTACTTGAAATGAGCCATATACATATTTAAAAATGAATGCAAGCATTTTTATATGTGAGCTTTAGTAAGTTTACTTAATCTTGTAAAAAAAAAAATTCCTTATTAAGGGTCTTAATATTTCATTTTTTATTTGAACATATACCTGCAACTGCTCAGGTAATAAATAAATCCAATTTTTACTGGGTGCCTAGAATTAACCTAGTAAAATATTCTAGAAATATGAGCTTAGTAAATTTACTTAGTCTTGTAAAAAAAAATTCCTTATTAAGGGTCTTAATATTTTATTTTTTATTTGAACATATACCTGCACCTGCTCAGGTAATAAATAAATCCAATTTTTACTGGGTGCCTAGAATTAACCTAGTAAAATATTCTAGAAATATGAGCTTAGTAAATTTACTTAATCTTGTAAAAAAAAAAAAATTCCTTATTAAGGGTCTTAATATTTTATTTTTTATTTGAATATATACCTGCAACTGCTCAGGTAATAAATAAATCCAATTTTTACTGGGTGCCTAGAATTAACCTAGTAAAATATTCAGTCTATACTCCTGAAAAATTTTTAGGACCCAGTACACTTTAATTCATGAACGTAATAAACATTTTAGACAAAAATTTTTTGAAACATTAGTAACAACAAAAACAGATTTTTTTGTTTTTTAAACTAGGTTAGACGGATGCTTTTTTAGACAATCACTTGACATTTACGGGCAATCAAGAAAAATTTAGATTAAAAAAATTAACATAGATAAGTAATAAAACAAATTTCAAAATATTCTGGGGTCTGTCTGAGAGGTACCTATTTTGTGAAAATTTAGACATAATTTGTGAAAATTAAAAATTATATTAAAAAATCAACACAAAAATATGGTGAAAATATGGATTTAAATTTCTTACGGGATACAAAAATAAAATTTTAAGAAAAAGTATTTTGTCCTAAAGTTAAATTTGTGAAGATACCGCTAAACAGTAGTAAATTTGCCCTAGACAGACCCCTGACATTATAAGTTTATTTTTAATTATAACAAAATAAAATTGCTCTATTGCCCTGGCTTAATGGGATAAAAAAAAATTAACTCATAAATTTCGCAAAAAAAAAAAAACTTTTTGTTTAATTTATTATTTTGGTATACTATAAAGAAAAAAACCAAAGTCAAATTTTCTTTCAAAAGCAACAAATAGAAAAATTAAATAACGGAAGCATGTAATCAAAAAGATATCAATAATGAAAAAACAAAAAAGACAAAACAAGTAATTACTTTAATGACATCAGATGCAAAATGATTTTGATTGATAAGTTCAGAACCAGTGTTGTCCAAAGCAACAATAGCGTTACTATGAGCAGCAACTTCAGCTTCAAATGCTTGGTGTTTTTGAATTTTAGCCTATGAAATAGAAAGGGAAAAAATTTATCAAGCTAAAATTAATATAATACAAAATTATATGGAGAATGATCAATTAAACTTAGTTGGAATTAATTTGTTTTCCAAGTGAGAAGATTAGAAAAATGCTATAAATTTAATCAAGTATCATTGACAATATTTAAATTCTTATAAAATTAGACACTCGTGCAACAAATTCTATACTTAAGAATAAAGTCAAGTACTCGCAAAATACTGAAATAAAAGGTATAAATAAGCAAAATACTGACACCATACCTACCAACATTGGAGAAATAAAATAATGGATATATATACATTGATAAAGTTTTCAAATATTAATTCATTAACTAAATTTAATTACTTTAACTTTAATTTGTCTATTTAATTATTTTAGCTTTAATCTCCCTTATAAAGCTAAATTATTTAATTTAGCTTTATAAGGGAGAAAAAATTTTAATTTATTTAATTTAGCTTTATAAGGGAGAAAAAATTTTAATTAACTTAATAAAAAGTAACGAAAATAAAAATTTTCTTTACTGACCTACGTAGGAATTGACTTCAATTTTTCTTTATCCTTAAAATTATTTGTTTACTTTCATTTCAAACTCGATGGTTTTCAAGGTATTTGAGATAGCTAATTTTTACGATACGAATCCTCCAACAAATTTAATATTGAGAAATAGGAATTAGTTTTTAAAAGAAGTTGTAAGTAACAAATCTACTAAAAGATATTTTTTACTTGAGACAGTAGACACTTTGGTATATGTGAAGAAAAGTGTGAAAATCTATAGAAACTAGTAAAATTTCTTAGTTACTAGTGCTTAATATTTTTTTTTTTTTTTTTTTTCCATTTCTAATACAGTAGAGAACCATTTATCCGGTATCCAGATAACCGGGAAACCAGAAAACCGGGAAAAAATTTGTTCGGTTTTCCCGCCATTTTAAACTAGAACGATTATGAAAAAATGCGGAAATTGGACTCATCCTTGAAATTGAGTAGAGGAAAATGTGAAGGGGAGAATTTTTTTCCCCGTTTACCCAGAGAAACGTCATTTCTTCTCTGACCTTGACGATCTTCAGATCGAGAGGAGGCAGGGAAGGGATGAATGTTTTATTTTCTCCTTTAGGCCGTCAATCAAACTCAAGGGAGTGGCATGCTGACTTCGTTTTCTCTGATTTATGAGGGGGTGGGGAAAATACATTGCACGTGCATATCAGTTAACCATAGTGAACAGAAGATGAAAGAAAAATATATTTATCTATTTGACATCGATTAATAAAAATAAAATATTTTTCTTTTGAATAAATTCTGATTCTTTGGTATCATTTGCAAGTTTTTCTTGATGTGGAATCACATCTGCTTTCGTTAAAAATCGTGTTTTTATAAATAAATAAAAATAAAAGGAGAATTGTTTATTAATTTAAACATACGATTATTTTATGAAGCAGATTACAGTTTTGTTTTTCTGATTCCACTATGCTTGATTTTTTTTCACGGTAAATTTTGCTCTTAATAAATTAATTCTTTTTATTCATAAATTTTATCATTAGGTTTTTCTTTATTCTTTTTTTAATTCCGTTGATCTTGCCTTGTTCCGGGCTTTAACATTTATGTTAGTGCCTTTTTTAACGATCGTTTCGGTTCGATAATTTTCGTTGTTTTGATTTAGATTAATAAGTTTTCCTTTTATTTTATTGTTTTCCCCCCTGTATAATTAGGTATGAAATATATTGCGTTATTTAATCATTTGTTTTGTTTATATTAGTTAATTTAGGAATTGTAATTATTTTTAAAAAATAAATATGAGAATTTTGTATTTTTTAAACTTGTTTTTCTTGTCTAAACTTGCAAATTTTTCTTATTCTTTTAAATTTTATTTTTCTACCATTTTTTTTTCTTTTTAAATTTAGGATTGCTTACCTTTTTTCTTTTACTTTAAAATGTGTTACACCTTTTCCTTGTAATTCGGGTTCGATAAAACATCGATTAACGACACTTTTTGGTTGATCCAGAAAACCGGGAAATTCAGACATCCGGGATAGCGATGGTCCCGAGCATCCCGGATAATTGGTTCTCTACTGTACTGCTATTATGAAAGTAGTTATAATAGCTATCTGAAGTGCAAACTTCCAATTTCTTTTAAAAATTCATTATGAAAAAGTAATAGCTAATCTAAAATGGTTTATTTTCTTATTTTAGAAAAATAAAAATAATCTTATTCAAAGTCAGTTGAAATAAATATTTATAATGCATCAACAATGATTTTTTCATTTACAAAAACTATCATTTATTACATTCAAAATAATTTTCTTTTCTTCTATTCTCACAGAGTGACTAAACCAGGGGCATACAGGGCAGTTGCACCGGGCCCCCACATCAGAGGGGGCCACTAAATTGCGAGTTTTAGGGGGCTTCCTTCTTTATTGAACTTTTTTTTAAATAAAACATCAGAACATGAGTAAAATCTGCCAGTTTTATGTTAGCTTCATCATTACTTCATCGTATGAACAGAAAATATTATTTCATTAATCTATGACTCTCTAAGGGGGAATTCAGCTAAATTTTTGCAAACACGGTCGACAAATTTGGCGAATGAAAAGCTTGTGATTTTACATATCGCAAAATGCGATGTTTATAAAAATACGGGCTTCTAATTGGATTAATTGAGCTATCATAATTGCAAAAAATTTAGCTGAATTCCGCCTTAATTTCAGCAAGGATATGAATATTAGGCAGCTAGATGACAAAGTTAACAATCAGGAAACTGCATTTGCACGACAGACATAGAATTGTCAGAAAATCAATAAAATGGATAGAACGATGTTTCGTCTGACGATTGGAGGTGAAGTGGGAGTTATTTTAGATTCTAGTGAACTTTCTTGTCATATATCCATAATGAGGTGAAAATGCCACCATAAAGTTCAGTTCTTCATTTCTGAAGTAGAGGGGAGCGGAACCACAAAGGAAATTTTTTCCCCAAACCCCATTTAGGGTAAGTCAAGCCCTACTCACAAACATCTGTTATAGAAAGAACAAGAGCATAAACATTAGTTCTTAAGAAACAATTACAAGCATTTTGTACTTATAAAAAAAATTATAATAAACAGCTAAAAAAACTGCTTTAAAAACTCTAAACATGCCTGCAAATTTGTAGGATCTTTATAGCTTTCATCAGAAGCTGCCTGTAACTTCTCATTTATCCACGATTCCAGCTCATCGGCATCCCGTTTAAAATACTGAAACCTTCTGGAGTCTTCTAATCTTTCTCTCTTATGCCTCGCTTCGATTTTGAATTCAGAATAGCGAGAGAGAACTTGTTCACGTCGATCCTGAATATCATCAACACTCTCCAAAATCTTAATTTCTCTCGGTTGAAGGTCCATATTGGACACTGGAAGGAAATGCAAAATATTTTTTAATACTCATAATTCAATTGCTAAGGTAATAAAAAAAAACATAGCAAGTAAGTGTTTAAAGCCAGAGATTAGAAACAATGATACTTAACTGTTTTGGGGGTCATAAAAACCGAATATACCTATTGCCAGACTAATAGCAGTATTCATAGGGTTGCCACAGAAAAAAATGAACAAAATGATTGCTTTTAGTAGCCTAAAGCATGAAATTAGTAGCCAAAATTTATGAAAATAGTTGCCTAATTAAGAACAAAAATTCCTCAAAAATATGACTAAAATTTTAATAAATAGCTTTATTGTCCCATACCATGATCAATTTAGTCAAGTTGGAGGCAAATATGGTAATTTTTATATTAATATTAGTGTTCTAGCACTAAATTTTTATATAAAATAAAAAAAAATTTATTTACAGAAAATTAACTACTTTTAATTACAAGAATTCATTCAAAAAATACTTTTTAATTAAAAAAAAACAAAAAACTACTTTTAAAATTTCCCCCCCTTTTATCAATAATTGATTTAGCAAACATATACAATGTATTAAAAGTCAGGCTTTTTAAAATCATGTGGAATTTTGTTACAATAACCATTGCAAAGGCGATCGAGAAACGAAATAGAATTTTCGCAAATTGAACGCATTAAAAAAGTGATGACTTAAATTTGCAATTGAAAATTTTAAATATTTTATTTTTAAAGAAAAAAGTTTTCAGTGTGTTCAGAAGCTCTTGGGGGTTTTCAACCTAAATTGTACTAAAAAAACATCGCACTGAGTACAGAAAAGTCTCCTTTACCTGAATCAGGCAAAAAAGTTGCCATAGTCGTCCCATGCAGCAAATAGTTGCATTTCAGTCGCCTATGACAACCCTGTATTTTGGGCAGGGATTCAAAACAAACCACCAGTGGAATAACTTCCATGGTCGAGATCTCCCCTTGGCGACATACCATTCACTGTTTAAAATTTTAGTATTCTGAAGGCACTATTAAAGAGCTAATAGCACTATTAAAGGGAAATTAACTTATATCTATATCATTGTATTGCATCTGAAAATCTTTTATTTTTAAAGAATTTGTTCTTTTATATATTTATAATAAAATTAGTAATAATATTTAATGTTTAAGATAAAGAGAATTAATTCAAATTTAAGGATTCAATTAATTTTCAAATTATTATAAAAATTGGCAGTTTGAGGCTTCGTAAATTTGACAAGGGGTTTTCATCCAAATCTCATCAACCAGTTTAAGTGGATGTAGGAGTAGTTTATTATGAATAATAATTTAAATTAACTCATTTTTTCTTTTTTTTACGAATTAATTATAAACCATTATTATGTTATCTAATTATATTAATTCCAAGCCATTCAGTGTCCAGCTAGCCTATATACTTTTTTTCATTTGACATAAAAATATTAAAAAAATGACTATAACAAAGCTAATGATGCTGAAATACACACAAAAAAAAATATGTATTGCAACAATTCATTTAAATGAAAATTGAATTCCTCAGACCGTATAATTAACTAAAGTAAACTTAAAGGAAAGGTCACTTCAAACTTAATGCAATAAACTGGTAAAAGAAACAATATACATTTAAAATAATTTTAAAAGTTGAGAAAATAACTTATCACATTCCAATCTAACCAACCAAAGATAATTACCTCATTATAAAATTACCAAAATAAACATAATACCTACTACAAACAATTTTCAGATTCGGCTACTTTTATAACTGAGATGTATAATAAAGAACTTATTATTTAAAAAAAAGTTGCATATTTATAAACAACAAGTTTACTTAAGTTTAGCTATTTATTTTCTATAAAGTG
Organism: Parasteatoda lunata; assembly: GCA_949128135.1. Classification (NCBI taxonomy): domain Eukaryota; kingdom Metazoa; phylum Arthropoda; class Arachnida; order Araneae; family Theridiidae; genus Parasteatoda; species Parasteatoda lunata. The sequence goes on from OX421970.1 coordinate 119,327,947, forward strand.
CTCGTATCATATATTCCAGAAAGCCCTAGAAAAAAAACCGGTAATCAAGAAAAAAATGAAACAAATTTTTTTTTCAAAATAAGCATAATATATTCAATATGAAAAAAAAAATAATTCATAAAAGTGAAGCAGTTTTACCAATTTTTATAAGGCAATAATATAATTATGGCATTAACCAACGCCCAATTTCGTCAACTCAGTTTCGGAAACTAAATTGAAGACCGGAAGCGGAAGACGAATCAGTGTTGCCAAAAATAAACATGCAATCATCGTAAGCGGCCTTACATCACACAGGCTTGTTCAAATCCCTTGTGTTGTTGTTGCAGAGCTCGGTTTTCCTGAATCAGGCCTATGAAATTTGCACTTGTCTGTCGCGCTTCTTTAAACCTTCATCGAACCATTTCTCTCTATCTAGTAGGGATTACCAGTATACAAGTAGGTAGGATTTATTAACGTCAAACTAGAGTTGTACAATGGGCTATTGGCGACGTTTTTGGAAACATCCATGCAGATGACGTAAAGACATGCCATCGCAATTTTGATCCTCAGCAGAACGGATGTCTCCCCTGCTTTGGCAGCGCACCGACTTGCGTATGAAATCGAGCACTTTATGGTAGAACAGCTCAAAGATTGACGATACCATACACCCTTGATCCCTACGCAGGCTGATCAAAGTGGTCACACACCCGTTTACTAATCGCAGCCAGTGATACTTGACTTCGGTGTTCTACTGGGACCCATTTCTTTAAGATCATTCCCCCGCTGTTTGCCCCACTAGACTGTTTCGTGGGGTCTCTCTGGCCGAGCGATATCGCCCTCAAAACGCTGTGCAAAGAATAGAAGTAGCTAGTTCGAATCCCGCTGTTACCCTGGCTGTACCTTGGTGCTGTAATTTTCTCTATTGTGCTATCTTTCCCTCGTTTTGACAAAGATTTATAAGCCTAAAATGAACATATACAAAAAGCCATGTGATTGCCACTCTGTCTAGTGATTACCTATCTCTTTATCCATGAGAGCTACAAGAGCATTTATGAAGTAGAGCGCTGCAAAACGGACTACAAATGTCCATTCCATGCTTAGCACTTCAAAAATGCTCTACAAATTCTCGAATAATAATTTTTACAGACTCACTATCTGTTCTGACAGCTCTAAAGTCTGCTACAGTCTCTCCTCAAGGAATCATACACCAAATCATAGCCTCGATGGAAGCGCTCCCACCCTCATGCCAATCTGTAGATATAGCATGGGTTTCCGGCCACTCCGGGATTCTCGGCAATGAAATCGCCGATGAGCTGGCAAAAGCAGCGTTTTCCAGACCGAGAATTTACGATAGATTTACAATAGAAGATACTTATCAAGCAATTAAACGAATCCACCAAACATCCAGGCAATCAACCTTCAAAAATAGCAAATACCATACCGATTTTCTTCATCTGAGCCAAAACAAAAACGAACTTCTACCCCTCTCCAGCAGGCACCAAGATGTTACTTTCTCTAGAATCCGCACCAGATCCTACCCAACAAAAGCAAAATTATTCCGTTTTGGACTAGCTCCAGACAACAAATGCAACTGTGGTTCCATCTCCGACATTGACCACACCATTCTAGTATGCCCTCTGTTCGATCAACAGCGCACCACCCTCAAAACACAGCTAGGGATTGGGGCCTTTTCCTTTTCATACCAAATGGACACATCTGACAAACGAAAACTACAATATGTTATGCAATACCTAAAATCTATCCATCTGCTATAATCACCATCCACTAAAATCTGTTATAATCACCCACCTACTCTCGCTACCCTAGATATAAGCGAGCTATAAGCTGCAAACTGCAAAATGCTCCAAAACCGATCGACGACAATCATCATCATCATCATTCCATGCTCACGAATAATAAATAATCGTTGTTGAGAAATTGTGAGTTCTACCCATGGTTACTACCTTTTAAGTTGTTTATTTTTTTACTAATAAAATCTATAATGACTTACATTCGTTCTTTTACATGTAACGATTTGTTTCATTTCAACAATGTGTAAGTAAACTATTTATCCAAATTAAATTTGATGTTGAAAGTTATGTTTGGTTATATGAATGTTTTAATTCTTACTTGCATTCAATTTACTAACTAACAAACATGAAATGATCTAATGTGCGAAAAAATTCCCCAAACGTATAATTAGTATATTTTTAGAATGGTGGCTGTGAGGGGATACCTTTGGAATATTTCCGTTTCGTGTTCTGTTCCAAAATAATCGCCAAATCGTGGTAACGTCTGAGCAGTGGCCCAGCAAAAACTTAAATTTTTATTTATTTCTGTTATTTTTAAATTTTTTTCAATCCCTTTCAGTGATATTTTTCTTACTTTCTCGCAGATCACTGCCCGGAAGCAACCAAGACTTAGCGATTATTCTGCCACAAATTTCGATACGGATATCTCCTGGAATATGCCACGTGAGAAAAAGACTAGTTCCATGTCCAGTGCCACCCTTTTTCCTTCTTCTCCTCTTCTGAGATGTATAGAAATGTATTACCAGGCTTCATAATATTTTAAGCATTTAGGTTGTCGAAAGTATATTTAAAATTTCCAGGATCCTTGCTTTAAGCACTTTGTTTGGTACAGTTTTGTGTTCCATGTAGTTTGAAAGCTTAAAGAATTTTAATTCAAGCCAGAAACTAACACACTTCTTACTCTAATGGCAGCCCACTCACAAATGGTTTAAGTACCTATGCGTTGCCACTGCTTAGTGTTGCCTTCAGTAAAGAGTTCTACTTTGTGCCACCCGTAGTCCATTTTAACCACCAATCAAGATGTGCAGCATTTTTAAAAAGTGCTTTATTTTCCCTTTTTCAAAATGAGATTTTTCATTTACCAGGTTGATTTTCACTGTAAATTATGCAAAAAGACACAGTTCACATTGTTCTATTCAACGTTTTCACAATTCATTCAACCCCAATCTATGTCGGCGTATTGTCAGTCCGAAGCGTATGAAAAGGCCATTCGTTTTACAAGTTTCGAAACTTCATGATTTTTGACAATTGTCAAAAACAATGCCAAAAGTTTTTTTGTTTTTTTTTGACGTGACAGTTAAAACAAGATTAAATAGTCAATTGTCAAAAACTTTCCAACCCTGCCCAATTATGATATTTTTTTAAAGTGCTTAAAAGGTGCTTATTTTTGGTTGAATAATTTGGCTTACGCACCCTGCCAATTGTCATCAAGCTTTTCAGAAAATCAGACACAGACTAGCAAGAAACTTGAAGAAAATATCATAGAATATTGTATTGATATCTGTATTCCAAGAACAAATTTAAAATTACCAGACTTATTAAATTCGGTAAAGACAGTTTAAAAAAAATCTAATGCCTTGAATCTTGATAGTTTAAAGAAGGATCTCAATTATGCTAATTAATGTATGCAAACAAAAGTTTTGAAATCAGACACAAAAACAAACTTCTGAAAGTAAAATATTTTTATCAACAGGTTCCTGACCCTCAAAATATGTTGGAGGGTAGCTCCAATCTGGGAAATATGGTCAGAAGAGCGGTCCAAAGTTTGCATTTCTTTATGTTAATTTTATTTTTTGTCATACCTTGAGAATTTTTTAACTTGAAGAAGTTATAGAAAAATTTTTGCTCACAATTGTAAAATTTGTTTATCCAAGGGTTTCTCTATGCATAAAATTATTTTTATAAGTAGTAGTTATTTTTTGTTTTATTGAATTACCTTTTACCTTTTTTTCACTTAGCATTGAAAGGATTTTGTAAGAGCCTCCCACTAATTTAATAGACATGTATATAATTTCTATCTGACCAATGCTCTTAAATGTTTTCTTTTGGAATCACAAGAAGGTTCTGCTTAGTGCTCGCTGTCGCTCACTTACCCCTGAAAATTCTGATGCAGATCCTTTCAAGTGAGCTTCTCATTCATTTTCTTCTTAGTTTTATTTAAAATTCCAATTTCTATATCCTGATGTTTTTTTAACATTTTATTGTAATTAAATTAAAGACTGCACCCTCTATTACTTATTGCTCCTGAATCTTTGGACCCTTACAATTTTATTACTCCATATATAAATTTTCATAAATGTGTCAAACAGAAAATTTATAGGAGGTCTTAGCAACTTCCTGTCCTGGCGCCCATGGTGACACCAGTTTTGTTTTGCTCTGAAGTCTCCAGCTTTTGTAGGATATGAATGTTTTTTTATTATTATTATTTTAATTTATTTTACACCAAATGAATATTTTTGATATATTTATTACATTTTTGTTCCCTTTGCAGGAATTTAGATCCTTTGACGGAGACAGTATCCTTTATAAAAAAAAATTATTTAGACACTGTTTGCTACATCAACAAGCAACAATTCAGGTCTATTGAACATTGTAATGCTAAATTCAAGGTTTCTTAAAATCTGGAAAAGTGAAAATTACTTTATTGAAACCTTAAAATTTATCTTGAAAATAATGTAAAACTTCAATTGATTGGAACCTCCTTAAAATAATTATTTGTGCTGCTTCTAACTATTAATATATGTAAAGAAATAGTATGCTGTCTTTTTTTTTTTTTTTTTTTTTTTTTTGATTTTCAGTTTCTTTTATATATATATATATACAATCGGACCTCTATAAACGAAGTCGCTAAATCCCGAAAAGAAAAAAAATTGTTATATGGAGAATTCGTTAAATAGAAAATCACCTTTTGAAGTACGTTTTAAATTCATAAGCACTGGAAATAATTAAAATTACAATAGATACACCTTTATCTTGCAAATTATTATTTATTTTACAATTATTAACGATAAAAGAAACTGCAAAGAAAGTAAGAATAGAACAAAACATTATCTAGTGTTACACTATCATGCTACATATATTTTCCACTAAATAAAAATGATAAATCTTTATATATTAAAATTATTGCTGCATTTATTATAAATGTAATTTTAAACATACATTATCACATGCATTCTTCATTTTCATTGCTACTGATAAAGTCCGTTAATTTTGTCTGAGTTTATCGTTTAAAAAAGTGTTTTTTTCTCATAATAGGTCTCGCATTTTTGTAATGCACCAGAAATTCCTTCAGGCGTATTTTTCTTAAGCTGCAATCCACGTCGAATTGTTTCAAATGATTTTAACATTTCATCATATGAAGGTTTGCTAAATTTTTCATCATTTCCAAATTCTTCATAATTTATTGCTGCATTGTTTTTATTTTCACACTGTCCAAAATATCAGATCAGTCAATCAGATTCAGTTAATGCTTCGATGGTTTCAGTTTCAAAATTAATAGAAAGAAAATCATTAATCAGTACATCATCATTTATTGGGTCTCTCTTAGCCTTACCCACATTTTTTAAGTTCTTCTAAAGGGATATCATCCTCATCCTCTGCACTTTCCAGCTTTAGCAAAACTGCTACGAATGGTACGATCTGTAACATCATAGTTCTATGCTATAGAAATTTCTATTATGCTTTCTGGCAAATTGATCTTTGGCATACATTGCTTATTTTCAAGCGCAGTGATAACTTTTTGTACAATTCTTTTGCGGTAGTGCAGTTTAAAGTTTTGAATTGCCCCTTGATCCATTGGTTGAAGCTTCAATGTAGTGTTTGGAAGCAAGTAAAAAACTGTAACGTTTTTCAGTTTTTTGTTAATTTCCTTCTGATGGGCAGGGCAATTGTCGAAAATTAGAGCAATTTTGCAATGCTCTGCAATCATAAGTTTATTCAAATTTTAAATCCATTTTTCAGAAATTTCTGGCGTCATCCATTATTTTTTGTTGAAGTCATAATGAACCTCCAAAGATTTTGTGCCCTTAAGACATCTTGGAGTTTTCCCTATAATTAAGGGTTTTGATGGCCAGTCATATTTGCACCTAGCATAATTATTCTTGCTTTGCTATGTTTTCTTCCTAAGCATTTTTCATTTTTAAATGTTAAGGTCTTTTGAGGCAAACATTGAAAAAATAAACCCATCTCATCAGCATTAAAAATGTTTTCTGACTTTTAGTCTTTTAAAATTTTATTAAGAGTCTCTGCAATCCAACTTTTGCAATCTTTATCATTGACATCATTACTTTCACCTGATATAAATTTTGCTATAATTCCCTGTTTTCTCTTAAGCTTATCAAGCCATCCACTACTTCCTCGAAATTCATCGTGTCCCAATGCTTTTGCAATTGCATTGCTTTCTCAGTTATTAAAGGTCCAGAGATTGGCACATTTTTATCTCGCATTGCGTGTATCCACTTCAAAACTGCCTCATTCACATCTTCATAGACACATGTTTTTAAATATTTTGAACAAGGATTCGGTAAATCATTGTTTTCAATCTTATCACGGTTTCTTATTATCGTTGATAAACTGCTTGAAGGAATACCAAATTTTGAAGCAATATATTTTTTTCACATCTTTATCCACCTCTTGAAGAATAAAACTTTTTTCTTTAATGGTCAGGCACTTTGCTTCGACATTTTGCAGCCGCAAGAACAGCAACAAGCAGCACTCAAATCAGCAATCTAAAAACAGGAGGCGACTTCAAGAATACTGAGTGAAAAACGGGAATGTTGGAAAGTTTTTTTAGAAGGGAAGTGGACAGTAAGGGTGGGAATAAAGACACCATGAAGCATGGGACATATCAATAAGGGAACACACACTTTGAAGGCCCATTCCCTCTATCTTCTCTGCTTATTTCCTACTCAAGGAATTTGACCCTCTCCCCCCTTTTCTAGAGGTGTTGCATTTCCTGTATGAAATGCAAACAAAAAGGAAAAGGAATTTTACTGCTTTCTCTAAAAGTTAAGTGAATGTGAAAATCAATTCAAGATCATTTTCCCCATAAAATGCATTAACAAGTTTATAATTTTCTCCAATATTTTGGAAAATAAGGGAAGTAGATCTCCAAAAAAAATTCATTAAATAGAAAATTCACTTCGCTATTTGGAAGTTATTTTACGAAGAAATTTCCAAAATGTTCTTGGTTCCACAAAAAAAATTTGTAAAATGGAAGTTCATTAAATAGAAGTCCGACTGTATATATACATATATAAAAGAAACTGAAGGAGGAAAAAATAATGGAAACACTTCTATACTAAAACATTTTTTTATCATTCTCAAAAAATCATTTTATAAGTGTTTAGGTAATGCGATTTCTCATACTTATCAAAAAGGTTTTAGAGGTTTGAAGGACTGATAATAAATTATTTTTAAATAGAAAAATAGAGTTTTTGAACATCCGATACCATAAAATGTAGCAATAAATTTGTAACTAGTAAAAATTATTTTGGTTATTATGTGCGATAATTGCGGAAAATTTTGTAAGCTTATCTTAATTATTTGTGAAGATATAAACATTTTTATTTAAAAAATATTTTTTTGTGTTACGTTTTTCTGCGATAAATGTAAAAATATTCAATAAAAATAATCAAAATTTTAAATCTCTTAGAGTTTTGAAGGACAGACCATAAATTACAAACAGAAAATATTGTTTTTGAACACCGAACACCCTATGCCATAAAATATTGCCGTAAATTTGTAACTTGTAAAAATTATTTAGGTCATTATGTGCGATACCTGCTCAAAATTTTGTAAACCTAGTTTAATTATTTATGATGATATGATCATTTTTACAAAAAATATATATATATATTTTGTATTGCGTTTTCTGTGATAAAATTTTAGAGCAATTTCAAATGAATTACAGGGTATCTGCGCACCTGGAAAGTCATGAGAAATCGTGAAAAATCACGAATTTCGGTATTGAACAAAATTTGTCGTGAATTTAACTATTTTTTTAATAAAATCAGGGAAAGTCATGGATTAGGGTCGCCGAAAAATCTAACTTTTAAAATGAAATTTATCCCCCCAGAATTCATGTACCGAATATCTCAATTTGTAACAAAATCCCCACTCACAGTCATATTTTATTAAAATATAAAATATTTTTATCATGTTCTTTAAAAATTATGGTGTTCTTTCAAAAGGTAAATTAAAAAATTTAAATTCTAGAGCGAATTTTCTTTTAAACTTCTGTGATTTCGAAATTTTTATTATTTATTCTATTTATTTCATCAATTTAAAATTCTAGCTGAAGTAAGCAGTCATTGTGAAATTTTTTTATTCCGAAATGAGAACAGAAAAATCAGGAGTATTTCTTTCCTTTCCGATGAACAAAAAAAGTATCTTTAAAATATAATTCTGCAGAGGAAAAAAAGAAAAAAAATTATTTGCTTTTGTATTTTTTTCAGCTATTTTATTGCTTCAACGCTTTCTTTACTCTGTTTTTTCAAATTTAAAATCTATAAATATGAAGATGCAGATTATAACAGTTTTGGTTATACTTATCATTTCCATTAATGTTATTAAAGTGCTTTTTTAAATTTATTGTTGTGTTTTTGTAATAGAAAATATTAACTTTGTTAAGTCATGAAAAATTCTTGGAATTAGTCATGAAACATCATAGATTTAAAAATCTAAAATCTAGCAGATACCCTGTATTCATTTAGTCAGTATTTTTAAAGTCATTTATAATATATCCTTTTGAGAAGCATTATAAAATGAATGTATGGTTCAAAAGCTTAATTTTGAAGTGTTCTCTTAATTTGAGTATTTATGTCCCATTTGTATTATCAACTAGATTACCTTAACTAAGTTTCAAGTATGGACTTTCATTTTATTTACAATACTTAGCTCATTGGCCTGAATATTTTCAAGTTGCTGAATCCCCAAATGGAAACATTATGGGTTATAGTGAGTATAAAAATGTTTTTATTTATTCATTATGTTTGTCTTACACATGCACATATATATTTACATGGTTCATAGTGTTTCTAAAAGGTGCTTATTTTCGATTTTCGTATGTTAAAAGCCTTTAAATGTGCTTTTTTTTATGGTGTGTTTTTAAAAAGTGCTTAATTTTCCCTTTTCGAAAATTAGAATTTTTTTTTTCTTTACCATGTTGAATTTGTAGGAGGAAAACACACTAATTATTTCCTTTTACTCGTTTTGTAAATCATCATCACATTAAAAAAAATTATTAAAAAATCATGAAGGTAGTAGCAGTAACTACCGAGAAAAAAAGATCAACAAAGTCACACGAATGGTACTCTTCCAAAAAGGATTACTAAATGTGTGTTTTCATTTTGAGATTCAGTTGTAATAAATAATATTGTATTAAAAATGTCGGATTTAAAAAAGTATGTGGAAGTTAATAGTAATAACTGCATAAAAGAATTTAGAATGAAAAGTTTTCCAGAAAAGAAAACCATTTCTTTTTACTTCATTACTCTTTGTTTTAGATAATTCTCAAATGAGAATATAAAAATCACAAGCATTTTTTTTTTCCTCGCTCTGATATGCGAGAAAAGCATCGTTGGAATATAATTCTGAAAAAAAGATAAAATCTTTAAAATAATTTTGCACGAAAGAAAAAACAAAATTTTTTACTTCGCAATGAAAACTCTTTCTACAAGAACTCGTTAACATTCTGCAGCAATGTTGCCGTATAGCTACGATTCTGCCATGGAGATATTATGTAGTAAAAAAAAAAGGTTAATATATAAATAATTTATTATTACCATCAAGACAAGAAACAAATACAATAAGACATCACAATACAAATATATATACCTACAGAATTTGAGTGGAAAACTGAATTCTGAATTTTTAGTTTCTTTTTATTAAATCTATTTTAAAGACAACTGTTATACACGTAGTTATTTATTTAGCTTATAAGTTATTAATCTTGTATCATTGTTTAAAGGAAATCTTGTTATGGGCAAAATAATTATGAACAATTTAAAATTGTTTTGACAGGTAGAAAACATGTTTTTACTCTCTAAAACTAAGATTTTTGCTCTTTGTTTAAAACCTTGCTTTGTGTATTTACAATTTGTAAAGTGTTTTTGTTCTTGTCAGGTATGTTATATTTTGATTTGTGACACTTTTTCATTTATTTTGTCTCTCATTGTTGTTCATTAGTTATGGGAAAGGCTGAAGGTCATGGAGAAAATTGGCATGGGCATGTAACAGCCCTGTCTGTTGCACCTGAATACAGAAGATTAGGATTAGCAGCTTCCCTCATGGCGTCCCTCGAAGATATCTCCGAAAAGTAAGTTCCTCAGATATTTTCAGGAAATACAACGAAGCCTTAGGTAAAACAAACCTCAAAACCAAATAATTGTCCTTCTCTTGAGATGTCTTCTCAAGAGACGGACATGCTAACTGAAAAAACTAATGCTGTTATCTGTTTTAATGAAATTAATCTGATGATTAATTTAATACATTATAGGAAATAAGATTTTATATTATTTATTTAAACTTAATAAAATAAGAATGATTGAAATTTAAAGAAGTTGGTACAAATATAATTATAAATACAACTTACATAACTTGAATACTATGTTTTTCATCACAAAAGAGAAAAAAGATTGAATAAATTTAGATAGTTAATCTACTTTGTCATTTTACCTCTATTTTCATATTTTTTTGAGAGTTAGTATCTTCATTTTTCAATTACCTGTAGAACTATTGTTAGAAACTCTTGAGTTTCTGATGAAAATGTTTCTTTATTCAATTCATAATATGAAACATTACTTTGAAATGCACTGGTGTAAGAAATTAAGAGAATTCACAGACTTTGTGGATTATCTTTAGAACTACTGGACCAATTTGAATGAAATTTGATACAATACAAAACAAATACCATCCAACAATTGTAATACACATGCACGATTGTGCGTAACATTCCTTGGAGTTGTGTGGTATGAAACCGTGATTGCAGCATAAACAAAAAAAATGGGTTAAAAGGGGGGATGATCCCCTATTAACCCATTTTTTTACAGGCCTTGCAGCGTGATTTCATACTTGAAATTAGGCAGTTTATCATTTCCTGTGGCAATTGGTCCCACTTGTTAAGCAAAGCTGTTTTCATTCTCTTGAAGGGGGGGGGGGGTAGCGAGTTGCAGTTGTCCTCCCCATAGCATTAATGTGTTTAGTGGACCAAAGTTATTATCACACATTCTTAACTAATATGGTGCATTACTGCATATACTGTTATTTGTTGCTTTGGAAAGTCAGGGATTTTTTTCAAGGAATTTGAATATAAACCCTGTTGGACCTTTTTATTTTTATTGATTTTATTTATGCTGTAGGTTTTTGTCTTTTCACCCGAGATGTTTAATGTTGCTTCACTTAAAAACGCTCAGTTGTTTTTTATTTTCTTAATTTATATCAATAGACAGTTACTTGAGCTGTGGTGGCTCAGGATATAGAGCGTTTGCTTTCCAATGGGGTGATCCAGGTTCGAATCCTAGTTATGGCTGGTTACTACAAATTCCGTACCCGACTCCATCCAGCCACAGTGCTGACGTAAAATATCCTCAGTGATAGATGTATAATAGGTTAGAATTACCTTGCCATCAGGCTAACTGTGCGAAGTTTTCCTCTCCAAGTTAACGCAAATGGTGGTTAGTTCCATCAAAAAATCCTCCACAGAGGCTAATTTCTCCCAATACTTAATCCTAGAGTTTCCCAGTCTTCTGGATTGGGTTAAAAATTACAAGGCTAACGCCCGTATTCACCATTGACCCTGACCCTCGGTCAGAGTTCAAAACAGGTTTTTCGAGAACAACTCTAAGTTAGAGTCCAAAACTTCATTTCACTGTGTACGTAACTGCGAGTTACTCTAACCCAGAGTTAAGTAACTTTAACCTGAAGATATTCCCGGTTAGAGTAACCGCGCCTGCACAGTAAACGAGTGTTTGTTCATTTTTACTTCGTTTTCTTCGTCTGTATTTTTTATATTTCTGCTCTTTTATGTTTCACATTTTTAATTGTTTTGAATTTCGATTCTTTTTTTTTATTTTTATCCTGAAGATTTCCCCGATTTGAGCAAACACGGATACGAAGAAGGAGATTTTTTATTTATTTATGTTTTCAAAAATAACACTTTTGATGTTCGGTTGCTTATGTTCAATGAGGTCAATTTTCTCACTTGATGCAACTATAATTTATTTATATCTTTGCCTTGCCTTCAAAAAATATAGCATACCATAATACTAATAAAATGAAAATATATTAATAAAATGAAAATTAAATAACACTTTTGATATTCGGTTGCTTTTTTTTATGTTCAATGAGGTCAATTGTTTTTACTAGCTGTAACTATAATTAATTTATAGCAAATAAGTGCTTATTAATAAAATGAAAATTAAATAACACGTTTTATGTTTGGTTGCTCTTTTTTATATTTAATAAGATCAATTTTTTTACTAGATGTAACTATAATTAAGTTATTTCAAATAAGTGGTATTATTATTAAGTCAAAATTAAATAACACCTTTGATGTTCGGTTGCTTTTTTTTATGTTCAATGATATCAATTATTTTACTACATGCTTGCTTTTTTATATTCAATTTTTTTCTAGATGTAACTATAATTAATTTATATAAAATAACTGCTTATTAATAAAATGAAAATTAAATTTTCCTGGGTTAATATCTTCTATGGAAAATACTATATATATTTCTCAAATTATTATTAGCAGTCGTTACAGCACTTAAATTATTTTTCACTCGAAAAAAAATCGTGGATAATAAAGATTGCGGCTGCAATAATTCAAATAAATAGTGTAAGTAAGAAGATTCTAAATAGTTTAACTAATTTTTATTTATTTTTTGACAAGAAAAAAAAACAACAATCGATGCTTGAAAGAAATATAAAATTTAAAAAAGAATATAATTCATTAAATGTTTTTAGATTTTGATAATATCTATCGAGATGATAGATCTTGCCCCAAAAAAAAAAAAATAAATAAATAAATAAATAGTTTAGAGATGAACTGGTAAAATAATGTGCAATATTTAGATATGAAGATAACGAAAAGAATTTAAAAACTTTTTAATCTATAAAATAAAGCTATTTATTAAATTAAAAACATATACATTATTAGAAATTATGCTGAAATAACTATTATGTAATCAATGCAAAATTTGATCCGAAGTAACATTTAAACCAGACAATAATCTGCATCAAATAACTTTGGAAATCAGGAAATTTAGAATTTTATAACCATAAAATAATCTACTGAATATTTGGAAAAAATAGGATCATTTGGAAGAGATTTATTGCTTAAAACTATATGAAATTAAAATGCCCGTCTTTAGTTATAATTTTTAATATATAGCCTGACTACTTTATGACATATGGGGCATTTATTCAACTGATATATTTCCATTTACAATTATCTAAATAATTAAATTTTTAAAGGCATGATTTTTTTTAAATTTTAAAAGTTTTGGAATATTTGTTCCGATTATGACATTTTCCTTTAAAAAAAATTTTTATCTTATTCACCATATCACCCATGGTGATTCTCTCTTATCATCGGCTGATGGCAGCACAATAATAGCCATTAATAACTTCTCAATAATATTTATGCTTATCTGAGAAGTTTATTTTATACAATTTCATTTAAAATTTTTTAAAAAAAATTCTTCTCAATGGTATAAGTTATCGATAATATGTTATGAAGGGGAAAAAATAATAAAAATGTGCGAATAAGGATGAGGAGGATGTTAGCATAATCCCCTTGATCATAGTGTAAAATAAAAGTATTTTTAATCGAATTGCAGTTGCGTTTCTATGGTTGCTTGCTGCTTTATGATATCCATAATAATAAAGTATCTAAATTCATAATAATAAAGCTCGGATCCTTTTGCTCATCAATACAAGTCAGTTAGGAAAACGAAACTAAACATATTTTTTATTTGACCAGTAAAAGAGGGATTCAAATTTAATTACTCAATGCAATCTTATTTCCCCTTCTTTTAATGGAAATTAAAAAAAAAAAAAGCAACGAAAATTGAAAACAAACACCGTTTATACGACTATAAATCTACCACCGGGATGCAAGTTATTATCCAATAGGAAAATGCCTATAACTGCCGGTCAAGTAACCCACAGTTAAAAAACCGACGGTCAAAAAATAATGGTGTAATCGCTTTTGAACTCTCGGTCAAAGTTTCCAAACCGGGGGTTTCGGAACTGGGAGTTACGCGTTAGGTCATAGTCAACGGTGAATACGGGGGTAAGGAGTCTAGGATGATTATAAAATAAAATTTAAAATAGATAATTACTATTAAACAGCCAATTATTAGATGCTTTAAGGTTTTTGTCTCTTAGATAAAAATTCCTTTATTATTTCAACTGAATTAAGTTTTGCTCTTTCTGGAATATACTAACATTTCACATGAACTGATTCACTTCAGTTTCTGAACCTTGAGTTTTGAAAATTAACACAATTGGGAAGAGGTTCCATTCCTAAAATTGTATATTTATATTTATTGTGATATATAATGAACTTGAGAGGCTTTCTGTACTCATTATTAATTCTTTAAAAAAAAAAAAAAAAAAAAGATCAAAATATAAAAAGGAAAACAAATTCAGCATAGCGAGATCAAATTTGATGTAATGTTTAGCTAATGTTGAGTAGCTTGATGGTTCTAATATATTTTAATCAAATTTGCTTTGTGTTGTAGAAAAAAGGCTTATTTTGTGGATCTCTTCGTTCGAGTATCTAATAAAGTAGCTGTAGATATGTATAAGCAACTTGGTTACAGTGTTTATAGAAGAGTGTTAGAATATTATTCAGGAGATCCTGATGAAGATGCTTTTGGTAAGAATTTTTACTCACATTTTTTAATTTAAAAAGAAAAAGTTATCTAAGTCTTGTACATTTTACTTATTTAGTGCACAGTTTCTAATCTCAGGGTATCAAACACATAGCTGCCAACTCTTCCGGTTTACCCGGAAGATTTCCGGTTTTTTAAAAATTCTTCCGTCTTCCGTTTTTTAATTAATATCTTCCGATTTTTCCACTTTCTTTGCTTTATCGTGAAAATCTGATACAACAGCACTACGATTTCAAAATACGTCATAAACTTAGCGCGCTTGAAGAACCAATCCAATTCCCCCAGATCACGTGGTCAACGTATAAGCGGGAACGTAACCTCAGTGAAGAGTAGGGAGAAATATAATTACTCGCAACCGCGAAATATTTTAGTAAACATTCTAATCTAATGGCATTCGAGTGGATTGTTTTGTTTTTATTTGAAGCAGTTTTCTAGGTCTTTCGTACTCTTAATAATGTCGAAAAAAACTTATTACTATCCAAATTTTAAAGACAGTTATTCAAAAGAGTTTGATTTTATTCAAAAGTCGGTAAAAGGCAATGATTTTGCTTTTTGTATTCCATGTCGAACTGATTTCCGCATTGCACACGGTGGACGTAGCGATATTGTTGCCCATGTGGGCACATCAAAACATGTGAGAAATTTTACAGCCATTGAAAATAACAAAAAGCTAGCTTGATCTTTTTGTGACGAATGATAATGATAAAGCAGTGATTAGGGCTGAAAGTTTGTTTACTGCCTTTATAATTGAGCATAATTTGCCAATTAGTTGTGCAGATCATGCGGTACAGTTGTTCAGAAAAATGTTTCCAGACTCAAAAATTGCGAAAAATTATGCATGCGGAAGGACAAAAACATCGGCAATTGTGCGTGAAATCGCATCAAAAAAAGAAGAAAGCGTAATAAAAGCACTTAAAATTAGCCCTTTTACAATTTCTGTAGATGGTAGCAATGATAATGATTCGAAATTATATCCAATTGTTGTTAATTTTTATAATTATCAAGTTAATTCTTCTAAGGCTAAAGTTGAGTGCATTTTATTGTCTCTACCAGTCTTAATAGGAGACTCTACTGGTGTAAATATTGGGAATTTAATTTTAAGCAATTTAAGATCACTTCAAATACCGATTGAAAATTGCCTCGCCTTAAGTTCTGACAATGCACCTGTGATGGTAGGGCAAAAGGCAGGTGTAATATCGGTATTGCAAAAAGCAAACGGAAATATTGCACTGCTAGGTTGTTGTTGCCATTCGGTGAACTTAGCAGCAGAGAAAGGCTCTGCGATGCTTCCTTTTCGGATAGATGAACTTCTCATTGATGTATATTACTACCTTGAGAAAAGCTCTAAAAGAAAAGAGCGGCTCAGGGAATTTCAGAAGCTGCATGACACTGGGGTAAAAAAAATTCTGAAGCATGCTTGCACTCGTTGGCTGTCAGTAGGCAAATGTCTTGCTCGTCTCATAGAGCAGTGGCAACCCTTATTGAGCTTCTTCAAAGATTGCTGTAAGTCCAAAGTCAGTAGTTCATCCTTATCTGACTATAAAATTCCCAAAAAATGTCAGAATGATAGTGCCAAATGTGTTAATTCTTCAAGAAGTATCTCTGCTGAGTCTTCAAGTAAAAAGCGGAAAGTAGATGAAGTATATGATTTTAAGAAAGGATCTTCCAGCATCCTTTCTCGAGAAGAGAGACTTTTTTATTTTCTCTCTAACGATTTAAATAAAGCTTATTGCTTATTTCTTTTAAATGTTGTCAATTTGTTTGATACACTTAATACCTTTCTGCAATCCAACTCACCTCAAATTCATGTCCTTACATCAGTCCTATTGAGTTTTCTGAAGGATATTCTTGTAAGATTTGTCAAACCTGCTGTTATGCAGGATTGCCAGTCTTATTTGGATATCAATTACAATATGCCCCCAAATCAAAAAAATGATCCTGACTTGATTGTAGGGAATTCAGCTTCTGAAATAGTGGGAACACTTCCAGATTGTGATAAAAAGAATTTTTTTAAAGTTGTCAGAAAATATTTCTGTACAATATGTGATTACATGCGTCTAAAATTTCCCTTTCAAAGTGAAATTTTGTTTCATGCAGCCATAGCTGATATTAGAAACATTCAAAATGCTTCATTCACTAGCATAAAGTTTTTCATAGAAAGATATCCTATTATGTTACAAGTAGCTGATGGGGAAAAACATTTGATAATTGACAAACTGCAGCAGGAGTTTTGTGAACTTCAAATGGATAAGTACTGGGCAAGAATAGGAGAAATAAAAAGTGCAACTGGTCAACAAAAATATAAAACACTATCCAAATTCATGTTGTCTGTGCTATCTCTCACTCATTCAAACGCTGAATGTGAACGTGTTTTCAGCCATGTGAAGAAGACCAGAACTCAATTTAGGTCATCACTTAGTGATGATATGTTTGAAAAAATTAATCAAGCAGATTATTTTTGTAAAGATCAAAAATGTTATGAAATTTCATTTGATGATCAATTTTTAAAAAAGGCAAAGGTATGCACTTATCAATCTTTGAAAAAATAATTATATTATGTGGAAATAATTTCTATCAATTTTTTTCTTATCTATCTATCTTGTGTTATAACAAAGTTTTTTTATTTCATTGATTGTAATTTACTTCAAATATTATTAAATGTTTGTTTAGTTGTTTAAAATTTATTTACCCTGTTTAATTAAATATACAAATTATTTGAGTTATTCTTTTAATTGACCAGTTTCTTTACATTAAAAACTTTCTCTCGAACATCTTAAAATTTTACAAAATACGTGCTTAATGAAACTTTTACCTACTGAAGCATTTTTTCCGAGTGCATATTAATAAAAATATATAAATGTGTAGTACACAAAAACAAACCCTAAATTACTTTTGATCTAATAATTGGATCTTCATGTTTTAGTCCTCAATCTTGATTGTTCTAATTTATTAGCGGGGACACTATTTTAAGTTGAAAAATCGGGCACAAAAGTGTATTTTCTCTGAATAAACATACCTTTTTTCGACAGATTCGGATTTCTAACCTTCAAAATATAAGGAGTAGCCGCAATCCAGGAAGTATTGTTTGTAGTTTAAACAAGAGAGCGGATTATTTTATTTAATAATAGCAAAAAAAATTTTGAACTGTGGTATACGTTTTTTACATCATTTTAAAACATTTAATTGTACCTGGCAAAACACAAAATTTGTGCAAAATTAACCTTATAGTTCCTGAGAAATAGAATTTTAAAAAAGTAGTTTATTGAATAAGAAGCTCAAAGCAGGATAGTGTACTTGGCAGGAAACTCTGTTGTTAAGCTCTAGCTCTTTTTTTTTTCCAAGTGTCAAAAAATAGAAGAATAATTTTGAAACAGGGGGCCAAAGTAACTTTTTTTTTGTTGAAAATATGGAAAAATTATTCCTGACTACATACCTACCAAGTTTCCTGTTTGTTAACGAAGATTTACGTATTTACCTGATTACGAAGATTACGTTTTTACCTGAAGATTACGTATAACACAAAATTTGTGCAAAATTAACCTTATAGTTCCTGAGAAATAGAATTTTAAAAAAGTAGTTTATTGAATAAGAAGCTCAAAGCAGGATAGTGTACTTGGCAGGAAACTCTGTTGTTCTCTAGCTCTTTTTTTTTCCAAGTGTCAAAAAATAGAAGAATAATTTTGAAACAGGGGGCCAAAGTAACTTTTTTTTGTTGAAAATATGGAAAAATTATTCCTGACTACATACCTACCAAGTTTCCTGTTTGTTAACAAAGATTTACGTATTTTACGACTATCTCCTGTTTACCCGTATATTCTCAAATTTCTCCGTATTTGTTGAAGAAATTTAAGTAGAAAAAAATTTGACTAGAAAATATCCACTGATAGCAAAAGTACCTCTCTTATTCCTCAACAGATAGTGCTATAAAGGTCTACTGCAGTACATTGATTGTTAATAGTTTTAAGTAATTATAAATAAAAATCTTCATTAGATACATATTTTTTTTCTTTGCTAAATTTAAGTGGTTATATTATTTCTAAGTTTAAATTTCACTTTTTGACTTACATGATTATGCATGATGTATCACAACTTTACTCGTAACCTAAAAAATGTCCATTGTAGAATCTCCGTTATTTTATTTCTCTAATGTTGGCAGGTATGTAACTATTAAAAAAATGGAGAATTACGTGAACATTGAGACTAGGTTTAAAAAGAAAAATTTTACTCAGAATCCATTGAATAATTGCTTAGAATGTATTGAATAATTAATTTGACTTTGTACCAAATACTAATTCTGACTTTTTACTTAACTGTGCTATTAACAGACTTTTGACTGCAATAAATTTATAATTATTATTGTTTTTTGTTTTTTTTTGCATTATAGATTTTTTATTTCTAAGATTAAATTATGATGACAAAATATTGAATGCAGAAGAATTTTTCTAAAAGTATAAAAAAAATTTGTGTTTTTGTCTTATGTGTGCCTTTTTTTATTTTTATTAGATATGCGAAAAGCCTTGTCTAGAGATGTAAATAAAAAATCTATCGTTCCACAAACACATCCTGTGAGACCTGAAGACATAGAATGAAAAAATTTTCTTTCCTTGCTGCTCCATTACTCATGTCATAGTTTGTATCAAACTATTCTATTGCAGCTTTTCAAAATTTTCAATTACTCATACTGCAATAAAAATGAATTGATAAATGAGTTTTTTTTCCCTTCAATTTACACTCTTCATTTTTTATAAGATTCTTGCAAAACCATGGTGCATAGCATTTTTAAAAAGTACTTAAAGGTGCTTATTTTCATTTTTTAAAAGCCCTTAAGGGTGCTTTTTTTATTGGCTGTTATTTCTCTAAGTTTATATAAATAACTGTTATAAATCTCTAAGTAATTATAAATAACTGTTTTAAAAAAATCTTCTTTAGATTAAGATTTATATATATATTTTTTACTTCGCTAACTGTAAGTGCTTATATTATTTCCAATTTTGAATTTCTCTTTTTGACTTGAAATGATTATGTATGATGTATCTAAACTTTACTCGTAGCCTAAAAAAAATGTTGCTATTAAAGTCTTCGTTATTTTATTTCTTCAATGTTGGCAGGTATGGTATTGTATTAGTTATCCTAATATAGCTCTCACATTTGCACGGTGATTATGTGTTTCCCCTTAATATATTGTGTATACAGGGAACTTTTTTTTTTCCTACAGATTTGTGTGACAACCCTGCAAAAGCATTCGCTCATAATATGAAGAGCTCTATTGATTTTTTGAAGGGAATTTCTTTGTTTTGAAGAAAATCCTCAAATCTTGAGTTTAAAAATATTTTTATTTCATCTACTGATTATTCATGTGGTATAAAAATGAAATTTAAATTAAACTGTTTGTTCTATTAAATGAATAAATAAACTGTTTGATTATTCATTCAGAAAAATAAAATTTAACCAAAATTATTACCAAATGTTCGGTTTTTTTAAAAATATATATTAAATAATAGTTTCAACTTAAAGTTTAAAGTAATAAATAATTACTTTAGGTGTGTAGTTATAAGACTGAAAATGTACCCTTTTTTTAATAAAAAAATTTTTTCTTCATAAGAGGTGCTCTTGCATTATAATTCAGTTCAATTTGCTCTCTGATATTCGTTAAATGAAATTTTGACCACCGAAAATAAAAGATACATTTTAAATTTTTTATTTTGTTTAATGGCACACATACAACCCTTTTCCTATAAAAATTGATAAGTGATCTAAAAAAAAATGACAAAAATGTAACAGTAAAATTTAGCTGTTTTTTTTTTTTTTTTTTTTTAACATTTTACCGACCCAATGAATAGCGCTAGAGTATGAACTTGTTAACCTTCATACATAACATCATACATTTAGCAGCTACAACAAGCTATTGCTAAAGAGGGAGATTTCCCGAATCCTCAACAAAGTGTTATCATTAAGTTTCAGTTGCATAATTAAAAAAAGTAAAATGGCTAAAAATTCATATTAATTTTGCAATTCTTGTTTTTTTATTTTGAATGTAGCTAGTAATATTAGGATAAGAATCTCTATGGAACTATATTTCGTGCAAAAAATAAAATTCCACTATGAACACTGAATCAAAAGAGTAATGGAACATTATTAAAAAATTGATGCAATATCATGCTAGTAGTATTCGTCAAAACTGTTCATAAGTAGTATTACATGGTGCTTAGCGTTTTTAAAAAGTACTTAAAGGTACTTATTTTCGATTTTTGTTATTTAAAAGCCCTTAAAGGTGCTTTTGTTATTGGGTGTCTTTAAAAGTGTTTAATTTTCAATTTTTGAAAATTAGATTTTTTTTCTTTGCCATGCCGATTTTCGCTGAGTATTATACAAAAGCATGCTTTTCACATTGGATTGTTGAAAGTGGTGGATTGGAAAGATGTGCCTAAAGAAGCAACTTTGCTGTATTATTCCAATAAAGAAATGGACAAAGCAAACGCAAGCATCTGAATGACATTCCTTCGTCCTTAACAAATTGCACTGCTATTGATAATGTTTCTGGTGTAGGATCTTTGAAGGCTAACTGAATGAAGCTTAAGAACAGAGTCAAGACTGTAATAAAACAAAAGAATTGTCTTACGAGATACTATTGAAGTTAGGTGCAGAATACATTCTGACTTGTAACCTAAACACTAGCGACAAACTAGTTAATGGAGAATTTGGATTATTGCGTCACATTGAATTTTGCAACATAAAAGACACCCAGGAAACACGTCTGAAAGGAATTTGGTTGGAGTTTATAGGGAGTAAAAAAGTTGGAGCCGAAGGAAGGGCTGCTTGCTTCAGGTATATGATTAACAACAAAATTGACCATAACCTGAACCCAATTGAATTGAAAATGCAAATAATCCATGAAACCAAAAGCAAAGTATTAAAGATAACACGGAAACAATTTCCAATCATTCTAGCTAAAGCCATGACGGTTCACAAATCTCAAGTATGCACTTTCGACTCGTTGCCATTGGAATGACACCTGGAATGAGCAGATGCTTGCAATCTGTGGCATTTTCTCAAGTGACCAGTGCTGAAGGTTTGTTTCAATGGTTACTATTCCCTGGCATCCATAAAAGAGGGGGATCACTTATAAAAGGAATTGAGCAGATTAGGGGAGAGAAGTTATAGACAATGTCAACCTTCATCTATGGAAAAGTACCACATCATAGAATCAAGTTAACATGTCTTATATACTACTGAATTGGAATTTTGTAGTGTTAGACACACGCTACAGTACTCCCCCACCAGAATTATAGCTGTGATAGAATTCGATTAATGGATACCATTAGTTGATTTATTGATGTTTTGTGAGAAGTCAGGAGAGCTGTATTAAGTTCACGGTCGTGGTCACTCCTGTGTTGCCTTTAGAAGTCGAATGCATACGTTGTGTGTGATCAAGACTGAGTAGCCACCACGCGAAGAGGTGGATAATGTCGCAGTCACAAATAGCAAGTCAACTCTTCAATGTGGAACATCCAATGAAGTTGGCGTGTTCAGATCGAAGCGAGTGTTACTGTCAAGATAGGCGTGTTCATATCGAAGTGGGAGTTACTGTCAAGGTAGGCGTGTTCAAATCACATCCGGGTCACTAATGTGGGGAGAGAAGTTATAGACACTGTCAACCTTCATCTATGAAAAGGTACCTCATCATAGAATCGAGTTCACATATCTTATATACTAGCAGGGGTATTTGTGCTCCGGGGAAAACCCGGAATTCCGGGGATTTTAAACTTCGATACCCGAAAATTCAGGGGATCGTCCTTCTAAAGGAAGTAGGAATAATAATGAATTATTTATTTTGATCTGGGTAATTTTGTTTGCTTTGAAAGCAGAAAATTCCACGAATCATGGAAATCAAGTCAAGTGTACAATTGATAAATATTGGTCTAAAGTTTTTAATTTAAAAGATGATTTCACAAATGATTATAAGTATCCTACATTGGCTAAATTGGTCAAAGCCTGCCTTAGCTGCTTCCATGGCCCATTAGTGGAAAGTGCATTCAACTTAATGGATACACTTGTCACTGACTATAGAACCTCTCTTAAGATTGATCCCCTAGATGCAGTGCAGACTATTAAATATGATTTAATGGCTTCTAAAGAAACCTCATGTGAAAAATATGGCTCAAAAAATCCAATGACTGATCCAATTCACAAAGATCTCTTACTGAATATGAACAGAAGTTGGAAAACATATCAAGAGGACTTAAAAATATGTATTTCAACCGAGTCACCTATAAAAGTCTCTGAAAAACCTTCTACATTAGCAGAAAAGTAAACTGCTTCTACCTCTGCATGTGCAGTTCTCGAGGAAATTTCTTCAACTGTAAATGAGGAAAATAAAAGTCAACCTTCCTGCAATTATGAAGTTCACCACAAAAGAAAGACAAGCCCACATACATCAGAAAATAAAAAAAAAGCTGCAGAAATTAGATAATTTTTTTTTAAAGAATTAATTCGGGTAATTTAAAATATTTACATAAAATGTAGTAGTTTATATGTTTGAAAATTTATGGTTATTAATTTTGCAAAAAAAGTAATTCATTGAACTTTTATAATTAGGTCATTCAATACTTCATAATTGTAATTTTTCATTCCCCCCCCTTCACGAAACTCCAAAATGTCGGTAGTAAGTCCGTAAAAGTTTCAGGGGATTTTTTGGGATCCCACAAACACCCCTGTACTAGTGAATTGGTATTGTAATTTTGTACTGGTAGACACACACTACAGATTCCATTAAATCTCTACAGAAATTTGCCTTTTTTACATAAAAACGAAAACTAGATTACCAATTCATGTACCATAACGTGTAATCCCTAAAACCTCATGAAAAAGACATTGCAAGTGACTACAGTTTTACGCACAATGACATATTGCTGTTTGCAGAAACATGGTCCATACCAGGGAATAATTTCAAGTTGGCGACTGAAATTAGCTCAACAGTGAACCGTATTCAAAAGCCCAGTGGCCTTTCCATCTACGTTTGACAACATGCAACAATACGCCAATTATGAAACGGGATTTCACATAGCTGTCGTGTATTTGATGAATATTATCCGTTTGGCTGTGTTGCATGCAAAACCTGGGTCAATCAACCGATGACATATTGGATGCTGTAGGAGACGATTGTGAAGAATACAACCCCGTCTTGGTTGGCGATTTTAACATAAATATCAATACTGAAGTACTAAGAGAATTTTGTGATCTCCTAAGAAGCGTATATTGGTTGGAATTGAAAACAAATCCAGCCCATTGAACGATACGAGGACAAACATTAGCAGATGCAATTTTTGTAAGGCAAGACTTGAAATGTGAGGTTCATGGGAGCATTTTCAGATACCATGTTCCTTTATACGGTAGAATGTTAAAAAAAATAAAAATCGACAACAATCATTTTGTCAATGGGTAACTGTGATCGGCGATCGCAATTTTTTCTTTAATTTAGTTTCATTAAATGCGGTTAAAAAATTATACATGTTGTAGTGTGTCTACCACTACAAAAATACAATACCAATTCACTAGTATATAAGACATGTTAACTCGATTCTATGATGGGGTACCTCTTCATAGATGAAGGTTGGCATTCTCGATAAATATATCCCACATTGGTGACTTGGACGTGATGTGAACACGCCTATCTCGACCCAAACTCCTACTTCGATGGAAGTTCCACATTGAACATTTGACTTGTGATTGTGACATTGTCAACCTCCTCGCGCTGTTGCTACTCAGGCTTGATCACGTACAACGTATACACTCTACTGCTAAAGGCAAGACAGGAGCTACCACGACCGTGAACTTAATACAGCTCTCTCGGCTTTTCACAATACAGTATTGTATCAACTAGTGATATCCATTCATCGAATTCTATCACAGCTATAATGCTGGTGGGCAGTGGCGTAGCTAGGTAACCAAGGGCCCTGGGGCAAATTAAAAAATGGGGTCCCACTGCCATGTAAACTGATTAGGTTTTATCAAATAAAAATATGAAATATACAAATACTTTAAAAATGCTAAGCTACTTAAGCTCTTTTTTGTGCACTGCAGGGCAGGTAATAAAAATATTAAACAGTAACAACATAAATTACAATTAATACTTGGTGTAGGTTTGGCTAATAAAACGAAATAGAGAAGATTCAAGGGTTTATTATATAAAGGTCGGGCCTACCAACTGACTAAATAACAATTATATTTACAATTTTTTCCTAGCTTTAGTTTTCGCAAAAGTATCAATGACTTCGTTTAAATCTAGGCTTGATGCGGTTTTGTTTTCAATTGCTATTAGCGATAAATGTCGAGTTTGGCCCATATTATTTCTTAAATAATTTTTTATTATTTTTAATTTGCTAAATGACCTTTCAGCTGCTGCAGAAGTGACAGGAATTGTAAAGAAAAATAACATTGCTGTAAATACTTCCGTTAGGTCGCATTCTAGCACTCCATATTTGCTCATTATTTCTTACATAATTGGTGAACAGTCCACGCTTGAGTTAGTTGGGGTAAATATTAATAAATTGAAGTGAAAAACTAGGGCCTATTATATCTGAATATTTTTTTTTCGAATTCGTCACACTTTTGTAATAAAGTTGCTTCATCAACATGTAATAAAAATATTGGTGTTAGAAAATCGAATATATGACAGACTGCACTCATACCAATAAAACGTGTATCTAATTGAGGTATTACTGTGTCTAGTACATTATTGAAAATCTCAATTTTAAATATTTTTTCTCGGTTTGGAAATCAGCAGCATCAAAATGTTTTTATACTTATCTATGCCTTTTTTCTTGAAAATGGGTATCGATACCATATTTTCTTGCAGTTTCACTGGCTTTGCACTTGAATAATTCGAAATCATTTCTATAAATTTGCACCTTTGCTTTGGTCTCTGCTAAAACTTTACTCGCCTCACCCAAATTGATGTCGCATTTTTGTAAAGTTTTGGATGCATAATTGATGTCACTGTGTATGAATTCGCAAAGCAACACGAAATGTAGCATTTTTGTTTTAATACTCTCTGCTTCACTACGCTCATCTTTATTAGGACTCTTTAGAACTATTTCTGATAATGCTTTGATAATATCAAAATAACGAAGTTTAATTGCAGATATCGTATTGACCCTACTGGACCATCTAGTCGGATTTAGTTTTTTTAGAGTGGTGTCCGATTCGCCAGTGAATTTTGACAGTAGATCCCAACGTTTGATGCTGTTTCCGAAAAAGTTATACATATCTTGCAACGTTGCGAAAAAAAAATTTGTATTTCCACACAACTGCTAACGGTATCATTTATCACCAAATTTAAATTATGAGTGGCACAATGTACGTACTCTGCGTTAGGCTGGATATCCTTAATATGTTTTTGTACACCATTATACACACCACTCATCACACTGGCTCCATCATAGCCTTGCCCCACACATTTTTTTAAATCAATATTTTTGTCAATAAATAATGTCACTTAGTTGACTAAATCTACTGCGCCATGTTTGATGGCTGCATAAAAGCCTAGAAACACTTATTTTACTTCTATATCAATAGGCTGTCCATTTTCCGATCTGGTTATTACTGCATACCTCACAACAATGCTTAGCTGATCTACCTTCGATATGTCCTGTGTCGCATCCATTATGATGGCAAAAAACGGTGACGCTCTAATTTGTTCTAGTAGATGGGTTTCGAGTTTGGTCCCCAAGCTCTCAATCATTTCATTTTGAATTGTTGCACTCAGATATCTTGTAGGTTCTAAAAACATAAAAAAACAAAATTTCAAAAAAGTCCTGATATTAAACAGTTAATAATTATAAACAAAATAAAACGATAAAAAAACTTAGAAATAATTATTATTACCTTTGGGCATATCCAAAACTTGTCGCAAAATGTGATCATATCGGGCGTCAAGCTCTACAAAAGACAGAAAATTTCCGTGTTATCCTTTCCGACTTAAGTCTTCTTGAAACTTAAGAACTCTTTGCTAGGGTAAGTATGATATCGAATAACCTTAGAAGAACCATTTTCCAAAATGATGCTTCTTTGCAAATTTCATTTTCAAGTTCCTTGTCGATAGTATAGTATCGTTTTTTTTTCTTCCAAAATTCATACACAGCACATGCTTCCGAATGGCCACTCGAACATCTGTGTTGTGTAATTCTTTCGATAAATGCTTCCAATCTCGAATTCCTGTACACCAAACATTATTCCTTTGTGAAGCAAATAACCAGCAGGGTGGACAATAGGCAGCGTCTAGTATTTTGGAATAACACAACCAAAAACGATTAACTGGCCCATATTTAGAACACGAAACGTAGTACGATTTTGAAAAACACCTATTGTTCTGGTTGATGTCTGTTGGAAAAGATCCTGAAGGCTGTAAAGGCCCAATATCAAGAATTTGACGTTTTTCGTTATCACTTAATATCTTGTTCGTGAAGTTTCCCAAGTCATAAGAAGATTTGTCGAACACATTTTCGAAAAATTTAAAGGTCTGTGGTTCCTCCAAACCCTCCGCTCTAATGTGTGTCATGCAAACATCATCCACGTTCACATGATCGGCGGCGGAGGTATCTCCAACTGCAATAATTGTCGAATCTTCTTCAGTAGGCTTCTCGACCAACACTGCAGTTACCACATTATTTGAGTCAATAGAAATATTTTGGCCAGATGTATTTGCAGAAGGCTGACTAAAAAACTTGTCAATTTTGGGCAATTTTTGTTTATTATCTTCTCTTTCTTGGCGTTGTTTGCGTTTAAATGTTCCACTGGGTTTCTTCTTTTTATCCATAATTTTAGTTTTCTAATTTATTTAAACAATACAATATTAGATTGTGCTCGAGTAGGTAGGTACTCACTGTTCACTGATGACGTTAAAAGTAAAATAAAAGGAAAGAGAAACAATGATACACTACAAGTGTCGTTGGGAAATCCCCGGGAAAATTTTTTTCGCCGTTAGTGTTACCACATTTAACGGTGGAGACTGTAATGGTTGGTGACCTTTTAAGGCGCATTTTGTCATCCCGTCGGAGGGGCGAGAGAGAGAAAGGTAGATGTATGTTTGATATAATCGGGAGAGGGTCTCCCTTGGTATTCTAAAAGCTGGAAGCTCTTACTAGAAAACAATGCCTATTTCTTTTGTTTTTAAATAAAGTTAACTTTTATTGTTTTAAAAATCTGGTCTTCTTATTTATTGGGAAGGAGAGGCATTACAGAGACCATGAACGATCTCCTGCCCGCGGACCTGAATTAATGTACCTACTGCAGGTGACTTGCATTTTTTCACGATATTTCGCGTTATACAATGAGCTGTAGCCGAAATCTATAGATTTGACACGATTTATTGACTTAACAGACATCAATATGAGTGGTAAAATCAAATAAAATTGAGCCACTATATTGACCAGTACAAAAAATTTTATTGACATTAGCTTACTTACTCCTGATACAGCATTAATTTTTTAACCGTTCCTGGGTAGCTACGCCACTGCTGGTGGGGGAGTACTGTAGTGCGTCTACCACTACAAAAATACAATACCAATTCACTAGTATATAAGACTTGTTAACTCGATTCTATGTTGGGGTACTTTTTCATAGATGAAGGTTGACATTGTCGATAATTACTATCCCCACAATGTCTTTTTCTTGTTTTTTTTTATTGGATTTTATAACATATGTTCGCTTTGTTTTTATTATAAATATGATTAAAAATTACGTGAAAAACGTAGAAATAATTACGCATGCTTTTATTGCTTATCATGAGATTATTATTAACTGTGGGGGGTATTTTGTCGTGTGAGCATTACCATTTAATGAATTTTACAAAAATTTGTTCACCGTTAGAGAGTCCGAGTAGGCATTTGTAAAACTATAGACTTGTTCGATAAAATAGAATCTAGAAATAAACACCACTTCACCAATGTCTAAAAAACATTGCTTCTCTTAGTGTACCCACGCTGCAAAATAGGAAATTGAAACCTTATGACAGTCACTTCTATTAGAGAGACCCACCCTTCTCTACACCCTTTCAGGAACACCCCAATGAGAATTTTACCATCAACAATGAAATAACACTATTAATGTATCCCTTTCACAGATGATTTAAGTCTACTGAAACGTTTTATTTTTTTGTTAATCAAAGTTTTTTTTTTTTTTTTTTAAATTTTTCTGAAATTATGACAAAGCAGTTCTGCAATCAGCAGTTTCTCAAAAGTCATTAAATTGCATACACAATTGTTTTCTCATTTTAGATATAATAAATATTTTTGTTTCTGTGCAATTAACATTATAAGAATTTTTTTTAGCATCATCCAAATTAGTTTTCTTCAGTTTAAACTGTATTAAAATTAAATTTTTATAAATCTAAAAACTGACAAATGTGTAGTTTTAAATTAGTTGCTCAAAACCACAAATTACATAATTTTATTGGTCTAAAATTTTGAAGGAACATTTATTGAACTGAACATTTACTGAAAATTATCAAGCGCTATTTCTCTTAATCTTATTAAGTGATCTCTTTTTTTTTCCCACTTTTTTTAAGAGGTATAGTGCTGCCGAATAATTCTATATAAAGTTCTTAAAATACAGCAAAATATTAAGAAAACACAGATAAAAAATTTAACCTAATATCCAAGATGGCGAGAGGAGAGATCCCAAGAGGTCTCTTTAAAGAAATGTTAAAAGTAATTAAAGAGAATCTTATCGAAAAGAAGCAATTGACTCTTGAAATGTGACAAAGACCAGTTGAAATGGCAGAATCCTAAAGACAAAAAAATAGGGGTAGCAACGGCAGTTTGAACTAGAGCGATTAGGACTTGATAATCTACCAAGTAGTCTTTCAACTCAGAATTGGCGATCGAAAGGTGGCGTAGAGCAAAACTCTCTGTTTTTCAGAACATAACTTTCGAGAAGAGTAAATTTTAGCTGACAATGTAACTTTAAAACAAAAGACTCGTCGTATTAAATCTGACAAGAAAAATCTAGTTTTATGTCTGAAGATTTTTATCAACTGAAATTGCGACAAATTGTAGTAGAGGTAGGGAAACTACTAAATCATGCATTGACATTCGGCACTGTAATTTTAGCATTTCTTGCCAGCCGGGAAATAGGAGACATTTTGATTGACAATAAAATCTACAGGTTTTTTAGATAACGATCAATTCTGATTGCATGGGTAAGGAAACGATTGAAACTTCTATTTTAAATCGGACACGGAGTTCTGGTTAAAAGCTTTATCTAATCGAAATTTCGATGGCATACCTCTTCTCCCCTCCTCCCCCTTCCCACACACACACACGAAGCTAAGTTTTAAAAAATTAAGCACTATATCACTTCCAGAAACAAGACAATTTTATTAAGAGTACGTGTTACAAAAAGCTTCCAATTACAATTACTTTTTAATGACGTTTTGCATACACAGGTGAAAACAATTAAAAGGACGTATGTTTTTTTTCTGCAATAAAAAAAAACTAACAAAGCGAATAAAACCAAACGTAGCTAAATATCCTCCGATATAAAGACCAATATATGGGTAAACAAAATTATGCACAATCCGTACCACTGCCCACAGTCACTTGTCCAGCACAGCAACCGACCGATGCCATGTCAGTCGGAGAAAAGCATGTTTAATAGGGTGTATGATCACCTCTAACAACAACATAACTCATGCACCCACGTTTCTTACTGTTTACCAGGGTCCTTATCTTATCAATCCTTTTTGCAACCTTAACTACTCTTACACCAAGGCACCCTTGTGCTATAAAAAAGTGGACCGTGTAAGGGTCGTTTTACCGAATCCCTCTGATTCCCCCTTCTTATGGGCGTAGTGGTGATCTATCACCATACCATCGACCAAACCATAGACTTAGACTAGATTGGCAGTCTTTATCACTTCAGTACGAGCGATGATAATCGCCAAATGAGTGAAGGTTTATGGAAAGGAATTGCTCTCTTGAAAGAATGACCAGTATATTCGTTTGTAGTCGTCTGTTGCAGAAGTCAACTCTGGGGGGAAAAAAGATTATAAGCCCACGTTCCTGAGATGTGTGCGTTATTAATACACTTGTTGATAATTTGGTTGAAATAAAAAAAAAAAGAAACTAAATCTGAAAACATTTTTTAAAAAAGTTTGTATCATATGCACACTTTTACCTTCTTTTTGTTCTTCTTACACTTGCCCTTGTTTGTTTGTTATTTCTTAAAAACAAGATTTTATTCCTAAAACGAAATCAAAAAAGGTTAGATCCTAAAAACAAGATATTACGCTGATTAAGGGTCCTCTCCACCCGATTGCTTTCAAAGGATTTTGGTTTCTTGTATTTTTTATTTATTAATTTTTCCTTACATTTCTATCTTTTTCCCTACATAATTCCTGCATTTTCATTATTATCTTCACTCTTACTAATCAATTAAATTTTAGCATTCTTTTTCATGATTTAGAAAGATTAAATTTTGAATTTCTATATGATGTGCAATGCGAAAAATAATAATAATACAGCAATTAAAACAGCAGCGGTCCTTACGATCTTCTTTTTTCAACAACCACAAAATATTATTAAATAAGGCTATTTGATGTGTAATAATTAACGGTAAAAAAAAATAATAATAACTACTATTTGCTCGTGGTATATTGAAAATGGATTTGAGCATATAAAGGTCCCACTTCTTTAAAGAGTTTAGGGCATCCGCTAGGTTTAAATCCGGCTCTGGATCCGTCTCGATTTTTCCAACTATCCACCATCGTGTGACGTCATCTAGAATGTGACAACGATGATACAAACTATGAATAAACAAAGAAATTTAAAAAACAAGGATTGAGTTGAGTTACGATGTTTCAAAACGTCCTTTCGCTACAAGCTTCGGCGACCTAATGATGCATCTCTTCATAAACGTGATCACAGCTCCATCACCTTACGACCATTCACAGACCATTGCGTGGCAGAGGTGTTCGTGAAGAGTTTAGCTATCATCTGAAACCTTATTTGAAAAAAAAAACCTGTCCCTCCCTTTAATTGTTTTATATGTTATTTCACTTACAGAGCCGCGATAACTCATGGGATAGAGCCTTTCAATGAGTTGAACTGGGCTTGAATCCCAGCGATGGCTGGTCGATGCGGATTCCGGTTTGCATTGACCGTGACGTGAAATATCCTCAGTGATAGACGGATCATGAGTCCCCTTGCCGTCAAGCTAACCGTGGGATATTCTCGTGTTCTTCCTCTCCATGTAACGGAAATACGAATTGGTTCCATCAAAAAGTCCTCTAGGAAGGCAAATTTCTCCCAATACTTGATCCAGAGGTTCCCTTGTCTTCTCGGTTGGGTTCAAAATTATAAGACTACGGAATTGAATATTAGAAGTCGCAAACCTAAATTTGGGACAGCAGTTCAACGATGGTTATAATACTTCACTTACGGTCTATAGAACATTTACAAAGTTATTAGGTGTAGCATGAATTTCGCACAGAAGCGTGTAAACAAAAAGAAAAATAGTTGTGCAATTCATGTAAATATTTTTCATCAGTGCCGTTCCGAACAGATTTTCAAGGGAAAGCAAAAATATTTCTGGCGCTCCTCGCCATTAAGTATGTAATATCCGGTATAGCCTGGTGTGTAGGGCGCTGGGCCCATGTCCAAGAGTTCGAACCCCGCCGGCCGAAGACTCCCCGTGTAATTATTGACTGATGCACGTAAAAATTCTGTTGAGTCGCTAAGTCCCCCACGTTCCCATAACAAATCAATACCTCTGGGGTACTGGATTGGAGATCGATCGTTCTCTGATTCAGGTCAAAATTACGATGTGTAGATGAATGAATGGATGTATGAATGGGTCCGCCTTATAAACAGGTGTGACGTATGATGTGGCAGAAGTCGAATTCTTGGCCATAGATGGCGCCACTGAAAAACAAGAAGTGCACCCACTGCCTTAAAATCTGCTCGGTTTCACCAAGCAGGCTTGCTAGTATGGCAAATGGCATTAGAACCAACCAAGTATGCAATAATAAACAAATTTTAGACATAGTTTTAAAAATAAATCAAAATATACTGTTTTCTTTATAACTCAACCTGCGTAGTTTTTATTTGTTGGTTCAGCAATTTATTGTACTAGTTTGACCTTTTGCCGAAACCTTAATTTTTGTTATACATTATAATAAAAATATTATACATTAACGTAAGAACAAAGAGATAAACGAAAATATAAGAATACAATTTAAAGCTTACAATAAATGTGTCATTATTGAGAGAACATTGATTTTATTTCTGTAAAAAATCTTGACTTAAAACTAATAATAAGAAATATTATTGTTAAAAATTGATTTATGATAGATTTTGTGAACAAATTACGGAGAAACAATATTGGAGAGGAGATTAAAAAAATAAATAAAACTTCACAGATGGCAAGAAATCTAATAAATCTCTCTTCACTATCAGTAATTGTAAAGGTTGGTTACATACCCGCGGTACACCGCTCATGAGTGATCCCTAAAATTTGTGAAA
Organism: Parasteatoda lunata; assembly: GCA_949128135.1. NCBI lineage: Eukaryota > Metazoa > Arthropoda > Arachnida > Araneae > Theridiidae > Parasteatoda > Parasteatoda lunata. Next base: position 119,361,154 of record OX421970.1, read on the forward strand.
AACAGTAGCGAAAACAGAACGGCCGTTAGAGTTCCAAGTCGAACTACCTGCACTATTATAGATGGATGGTACAGAAGTGAAAAATTTTGATCTGTTGGACTCCCAAAATCTACCAAGTTGAGTCAAGAACTTAACTATATGACAGTTTGTTTTAGTTCAAGGGTTATAATGTCTTGTCCAATTCATTGTATTTCCTTGTGAAAAATTCTTTAAAATATGAACTATTGTGGAACAAATCCTTACAATCTATAAAAATTTTATAAAACGTATGGAAAAGCTTGCAGCGAACCAATTTAACGGAAAAAAAGTTTATATTTGAAAATTTAGTTACAAGTATGCATATGGGACTTTTTTCTATTTAAAGATTTTAAAGCGTAGAAGATACGGTTTTTTTGTTCTTTTTTTTTTTTTTTTTTTTTTTGTAAGTTATGCTGCTTTAAAAGATCTTGAGTTCATTATAGTAATAAGTAAACACCAAATTTGAACTGAAAGACATTCCACACGTTACAGAATCTTAAATAATCATTAAGATTAAAATATTTAAAAAAAATAGTTTTTTGGACACATTAAATACTTACTTCTGCTTTTTATTTTTTAATTTTTACAGTGTTGCCACGACCTGAGGAAAACAAAAAATTAAAAATCAGTTTAGCTAATTTTTTTTTATTTTTAAAGTTACTGAAAAGGTGAAAATTCACTCCCACTTTACTATAACAAAAGGATTCCAATACTTATATTATACGTAATCATATTTAAATCAGGCTTATCTTTGCTCCACGAGGCTTTTTTTTTTTCCTTTTTCTATTTTATTTTCCATCAGGTTTTTTTTCCGACCTGATTTTCTAGTGATATTTTTTCCGTAATCTGAGAGAATAAAAAGCACGATGTAGACAGCTTTTTATAAGTTTAACTTTGCTTAGTGCCCTTTCCGCATAACGATTTATATCAGTTGGTAAAACGAAAAGAATTCGTAATTTTTTTTTCTTCGTCTGCCTCATTAAAAATATTTTTTACGTCATCAAAGATTTTTGACGTCACATAACTTTCCAATTCTTTGTAAAATTGGTGCCAATGAATGAATTCTTCTACCGAAAGTAAAGAGTTTAAAACTTAGATTTGTTTGTGAATATCATCTTTTTCGGATATAATAAAGATGTAATAAAAATGATCAAAACAATAACCTACCAACCTTCAAAATAAATATAGTCGGGTCTCTACCTAACGAAGTCGCAACATCCCGACAATAAGTTCGTTATATGAAAAATTCGTTAAATAGAAAATCGCCTTTTGAAATACTTAGACAAACAAAACAGGTTTTAAATTCATAAACACTATATATAATTAAAATTGCAATTGATCCACCTTTATCTTGTAAACTAGTATCTACTATTTATTTTATAAATCTTAGCCATGAAAGAAATCTGCATGGAAAGCAAGAATAGAACAAAACATTATCCAGTGTTACACTATCAAGCTACATACATTTTCAACTAAAAAAAGCTAAATTTATGTATAAAATTATAGCTATATTTATTATAAATCCGTTAAAATCCATTACCTAATTTTGTCTGAGTTTTTCCGTTTGAAATATAAAAAGAAAGAAAAAAAAAGGGAAAGGGATTTTACTGCTTTCTCTAAAAGTTAAGTGACTTTAAAAATCAATTTATGGCTATTTACCCCATAAAATGCGTTAACAAGTGTTATATTTTGGGAAATAGGGAAAGTGGATCTCGAAGAAAAGTTCGATATATAGTAAATTCACTTCGCTATTTGGAAGTTATTTTGCGTAGAAATTTCCAAAGTGTTCTTGATTCCTCGAAAAAAATCGCAAAATAGAGAAATTCGCTAAATGGAAGTTCGTTAAATAAAAGTCCGACTGTAAATAAATTTACACTAATTTTCAGGAGTGAAAGCGAGACGGAAAATAGGAAAGTCTGGTAGTGAAACCTTTTCAGTTATAGCTAGTTTTGGGGAGGAGTTTTCTTATTCTTTTTTTAAATTATTCAACAATATCTACTTTATCTTCGAAAAGAAGCAGTTTTATATATATGCTAAAATTTTAAAACAAATCTTGATAGTTACAGATATTTTATTTTTCACGAAAAAAATGCTGGAATGAAATGTACCAGGTTTTTCTCTTTTCCGTCTTGCTATATAAGGGCTTTCACCCGTGCTAATGTTTTAGATCAACCAATACACATGTTATAAGTGTGTTTCTCTTACTATCTGAATTTCGAATTGAAGATATAATGAACTTTGGCAGGAAAGAATAATTTCCACTTTTAAAAAAAAGTAAACCCACCAAAAAAGATTTTAAAATCGAAAATAAAAAACTATTTGAGAAGGTTACTCCGGTCTATCGAATTATTGTTATTTTATTTTTTAAAGGTACCCATTTTAGAAAAGAGATAACAAATATTTTGTTTAAGAAAATTACATCTTCTGAAAAAGGATCAAAAATGCTGAAATATAACATTTTGAACGAATTATTATTATTATTATTTTTTTTTTTTAAGTTATTCGCTTCAGTAGTAGCAAATTGTTTGTTTTTTTTCTCCCTATTTTTGGGTTATTCACTGTTAAAATATTAAATTAATGTCCTTTTTTATTCTACCCGGAAACATTACATATCTGACCTCACAAATTCAATTGTGATTTATATACACACTGAATGTTTTTTTTTTTTTTTTTTTTTTTTAAAGTTGTAAGTAATAATCCTATTATTAGAGTGTTGAGTTTTATTTTTAAAAAAAAGCACCCGTGTTTTTTTCATTTTTTTAAATACTTAGTTGTTAAGCGTTGTGGTGCATTTTTTCTCATATATAAATACCAGATTAAATATTATTTAAAAAATATATATATTTTTTTTCTTCCTAAATACAATCAAACTTCTATTTAACAAACTTGAGAATTTCTCTATTTTGAGATTTCTTTCGAGGAATTAAAAACATTTTGGAAATTTCTTCGTAAAATAACTTCTAAATAGCGAAGTGAATTTTCTATTTAACGATCCACTTTCCCTACTCCTCAAAATATTTCAAACTTGTAAACGCATTTCATGGGGGAAATAGCCATAAATTGATTTTCGAAGCCACTTATAGAGAAAGCCGTAAAATCCCTTTTTGTTTACATTTAAAACAAAAAAACTCAGACGGACTTAATCGGTTTTTATCAGTAGCAATTAAACTTAAGAACGCGTGTAGTAATGTATGTTTAAAATTACTTTCATAATAAATACAGCTAGAATTTTATAGATAAATTTAGTTTTTTTTTTAATTGAAAATGTATGTCGCATGATAGTGTAACATTGGATAATGTTTTGCTTTATTCTTGCTTTCCATGCAGATTTCTTTAATTTCCATGCAGATTTCTGGTTAAGATTTATAAAATAAATAGTAGATACTAGTTTACAAGATAAAGGTGTATCAATTGCAATTTTAATTGTGTGCCTGGTGTTTATTAATTTAAAGCTTGTTTTGCGTTGTTTAAGTATTTCAAAAGGTAATTTTCTATTTGACGAATTTTCCATATAACGAAACTTATTATGGGGATTTAGCGACTTCGTTAAATAGAGTTCCGTTTCAATCTATCTGAGATCATTAGTTAAGGCTTGAGGTAAAATAATCAGACGAGATCATAAAAGGAATGTTAAAAAAAAATTGATACCATTGTTGCCTTTTTTTTAATAAATTGAAATTATGTTTATAAAAAAAAAACTAATTAAACATATAAAGAATAAAAAAACATGTAACGAACTTATTTTCGGGAAGAGATCTTCAATCTATCATTGGTTAAGGCTTGATGTGAATTATAAGACGAGATCATAAAAGGAAATTTTTTTTTTAAATTGATACCATTGTTGCTTTTTTTTTTTAATAAATTGAAATTATTTTTATGAAAAAAAATTAAAATTTACGATCCAAATCTTTCAAATTTTCGCCCTTTATGTTCCAACAGAAGAAGCAAGCAACGTTATTTTTAAAGGAGTAGTAAGAAAAAAAATGACAATAGCTACGTACATTAGCTAAAATAATAAGAATTCATGAGAAGGGGGTGGGGGTAGAAAGAGAATAAATTTCTTTGAGCGACACGCAACGGTATTGTCGTTTGCGCTCACACATTGATAGCAATTGGTACGGGGTTCTGATCTAAGTTATGTTCCTATTGTTGTAATTTGGAATGAAAAAATGATTTCCTGATAAAAGCACCATCGTAACTGTCAGAGTGGGAAATAAAGTCTTTATACCCCTCACTTTTATCATATTATTTCAGCTAGAAAAATTCCATTTTGCTGAGCGCTCTTCTACAGACAAAAAGGTAATTCTGACCACTGACCTCCGAAAAATACAATTTTTTTGATAGTTTTTTGTTTCGATACCTGTGGATAGAATATTTTATATCTTTGTTTATATCGTCCCAAGAATACGAAGAACAAACACTTTTTGGAAGCTCGCTTGGAACATTCATTTATTTGATGTGCCTTCTTCTTTCTTGACCGGAAAGGGTGAGTTCTCTCAATATGCATTTAGAACAAACATATTGAGTTCCTTTAAAGTAATACTCTAATACATTTAGAACAAACATATTGAGTTCCTTTAAAGTAATATTCTAATAAGTATTTAGAACAAACATATTGAGTTCTTTTAAAGTAATACTCTAATAAGCATTTAGAACAAACATATTGAGTTCTTTTAAAGTAATACAATATGTATTTAGAACAAACATAATGAGTCCTTTTATAGTAATACTCTAATATGCATTTAGAACAAACATATTGAGTTCTTTTAACACCAATGATGTACACAATTTCCTAGAATTTTGTGACTTTTTGTACAACATGTAATTTTTTTTATTGTTAATATTTGCTAATAACTTGTTATATAACTGTAAATAATATAAAAAATAATAAAAATTAATTTGAAATAAATTTCTTTACACATTAGTTATTCTTTCACAATCCAGTCATTTTGACTGCTTTTGGGCGATATAGATATGTACTAAGTCTCAGTCTTTCTAGTGCTTAAGTAATACTAAAAACGTCGTTTTAGAACTTTAACAAGCGCTATTTAATTGCCGTACCGGTGACTTGAAACGGGATATTTTCTATCAAAAATCGAACTTTTTTTTAAGTGTAATAATGCATTAAAATGATTTTACACATTAGAATTTTATAATCATTTATTATGACCATTCTTATATATTTTATAATTTTTATAACCATTTAGAACAAACATATTGATTTCTTTTAAAGTAATACTCTAATACGCATTTAGAACAACATATTGAGTTCCTTTAAAGAAATACTCTGTCTTTTTAGTACTTTAACAAGGGTTATTTAATTGTCGTCCCGGTACTTGAAACGGGATATTTTCTATCGAATATCGAATTTTTATTTTTTAAGTGTTTAAAATAATGCATTAAAATGATTTTACATATTAGAATTTTATAATCATTTATTATGACCATTCTTATATATTTTATAATTTTTATAACCATTTAGAACAAACATATTGATTTCTTTTAAAGTAATACTCTAATACGCATTTAGAACAACATATTGAGTTCCTTTAAAGAAATACTCTGTCTTTTTAGTACTTTAACAAGGGTTATTTAATTGTCGTCCCGGTACTTGAAACGGGATATTTTCTATCGAATATCGAATTTTTATTTTTTAAGTGTTTAAAATAATGCATTAAAATGATTTTACATATTAGAATTTTTATAACCATTTGTTAAACTCTGTGTACTAGTTTGTGTGATGAAGTGTTGTCACAATTTGTTTATGACAACCATCATATTATCATAGCTTCCAAAATAGATTGGAAAAAATCCAGTAGATTTTGCAAAAAATAAATTTCATGATAATTGTTGCATAATATACTGAATATTTCTCACATAGGGAATTTTAGGGATTTTTATAATCATCAAAAAAATAAAACTGCAATATTTTCAAGTCATGATTGGCATTAAATATACTTTCAATGTTATGCATTGTGTTTAATTATAATTTTGAATAGTAATAGGCATTTAATTCTTAAAAAAAAAAAAAAAAATTTAAAAAGTGAGTTCTGAATAAAAAGAAACTGAACATTTTAGAACAAAAAAAAAAAAAAAAAAGAAGCCTAAAACTGATTTCTATAAATGAGGCTCGCTTCATCATATATTAGTAATATCTAATGAAGTATTAACGCAAGCAATAATCTGTGCAAAAATTCTATTTCAATAGGGATTTTTTTAAAGAAACCTTTCCAATTTTAGGGAATTTTTTAAAATGTACAAAAACTAGGAGAATTTTTATCAAACCAGTAGACCAGGAGAAGCTAGCAAAATCCTTTAGTCTGAGTTGGCAGCTATTATATTATTTCCTAAAAACTTTGCACTTATGCAAATGTATTTAAATAATGTTAAGGCAGCATGAAAATTCAATCCCTTCTTTCAATTACGATATATTCTAAAATTTATAAAGGGAAATTCTATTAATTATCACTTTCAAACGTAATTTCTAAGTATTATTGAAATGCATTTAATAATGCATTTAAAATGAATGAAATGCAGATAGAACAAATGTTTCACAGGATGTATATGTTGCAAATTTTTAGGACTTTATTATGTGAGTACTTTTATCAGTATACTTTTAAGTAAGTACCAACATGTGAGTACAAAGCTAGATTAAAACGCGAAAGTATTCAAGTGAAGCAAGCTCGAAAGCAATCTGAAAGGAACAGCGAACGCATTTGGCGAGTGCAGAGATCATGGAATAGGTTCTCCTATTAGTTATTTAGTTTTAAGACATTATTGCATTTAATTTTTGCTTTTCATACTATTTAAAACATCAAGTTAATCTATGATTTGTTTCCACAACCTGAATTTTCCTTATCGATTAATTAACTATAAATATTGAAAATGTTTTTTAGTGCGGTGGTGAATCTCTATGCATTTGAGATTGAACAAACAAAAAGAAATGTATAATGAAACACTTAATATCAAATTAATACTAAGTCGAGCCTTAATATTAATTTATATTTAAACACCAGTAATTGATAATACATACACCAAACTCATGCGCATTCACACGATTCGAGAATTATCTGCTCTTCCAAAAACACTAGTACTTAGGATATCGTTTGAAGGTTGCTTTCAATTGGAATCAAGTGTAAGTTCACGTGATTTTGTTGTCTTGGACTCTGTCTCTATTTTATATCTACTGGAACAAAAATTCGATATTAATTATGTTTTTTGTTACATAATAAGGGTTATTATATTTTAATACTTAAATTTCTGTGCACAGTATTAAATAGTTTTATAATACACATCTGGTTTATTCCAATCTATTCCATTAAGCCTAATTCGAATTCGTCTTAATATTATCCCTATCCTATGCGCAGTGTGGGGGCGGAGTTATCGACCATGCCAACCGTCATCTATCAAAAGGTACCTCAGGATTGATTCAAGTTAGCATGGCTTATATACCAGTGAATCGATGTTTAATTTTCGTAGTGGTATTTACGCCACAATACTCCCCCACCAGAATTTTATCAGGGATAGAATTCGATGAACAGACACCACTAGTTGCTGTACTTGTGACAGACCGGGAAAGCGATCACCGGAATTTTGAGTGCTGAATGTGAGAGGTGAATTAACTTCACAGTAGTAGTCGAGAGTTTGCAACCAGACGTTGTGTTTAATCGAGACGAGTGATGAGTAGCAACAGCGCGAGGAGGTGAGTAAGTCGCTGCCACAAGTAGCCAACTGTTTAATGTGGACCATCCAACGAAGTAGGCATTATCAGATCGAAGTGGGCGTTACTGAGTATTCAAATCGCGTCCAAAGGTCACCAATGTGGGGGCGGAGTTAACGACCATGCCAACCGTCATCTATCAAAAGGTACCTCAGGATTGATTCAAGTTAGCATGGCTTATATACCAGTGAATCGATGTTTAATTTTCGTAGTGGTATTTACGCCACACGCAGGTTTGATTTACAAAATACTTTTATCTTAACTTTTTACTTTTAATTGCTTTAACTTATTTTTACTTTTAATTGCGATGTAAAAATAACTCCATTGACTCATGTGTATCATATCTTATTATTATAATTAATGTGAGAATTCCTGAACAACAAAAATAGTAGCAAACTACTTTACACTATGTAGTGTTTTGTTTTTCTTTTAAACAATCCTGAGGGAATAAACAATTAAAGTTGAATACAGAGTGTTTTATACTTATTGTGTACACATTTTAATCATTAAGTTTTTGTAAAATTTAAGTTAAAAAATGCAGGCATCCGAATAAAAGCGTATATAGAGAGACAGTGATAATCATATTTCCTCAAAAGCCATGACATTGAAAAAGAATTATGGCTCACAGTTGTCATCTTTACAAGAAGGTCATAAATTTTTAACATTATTAAGTTTTCTAAAGAAGGGAACACGAATTTTACACTTTATGAGACAAAAGGCTCCTCTCTTCCCACTCCCTCTCTATCTAATATATATATATATTTTTAAAAATCTTTATTCTTCCATTCATCCTAATCTACTCCATTCTTCTTCTTTTAAAAAAAAGGAAATACACACGGGAAAAAAAAGAGAAAAAAGGATTTTAAAGAAAAGACGAAAAAATTATTAAAACTTGTTAAGAATTCAAAAAAAAAAAAAAAATCATTACAATTAGAAAATACTTATATCCACAAAAAAAGGGTTTTTTACTATTGTATTAATACCGTCAAAATGAAAATTCGCAAAGAGCACCAAAATAAAATAAAAAAGAGACCAATTCGTAAACAAAATTTTATCAAGTAAATCCATCACAAAAATTTAAAAAAAAAAAATAAAAAAAAAATCGAAATAATACACAAATAGAAATATGTTAAGCTATAAGGGAGAAAGGAATGTCATTTATGTTAGGAATAACTTTAAAAAATGATTTAAAAAATATTTTCGTAACTAAGTTGCCAGATTACAAAATATAAAACTAAAGTGTAAATAGAGGGAAGTGGATTATATTTTTAAGGCGCATTCATACTGAAATTAAAAACCGCATTTGATTTTTCTGTTATCTTGGATTGTCCCGAAAACAGGATTTGTGCAAGGTACTAGGATTACACAAGGTATTATACTAGAAAATTCAAAATTTTTAATTAATAAAAGGTCGAATTTTAAATACAACATTTTAGTTTTATGCTTTTTATTGAAATTATTAAAATTCATTGAATACCTTTAATTATTTAACCGAATATTTTGTTAGCTATCTAATTTTAACTACAGATTTGCACGAATTGGATTTGCACATGGTACAAATACCAATCTAGATCAGTTGTTCTCAGTTTTTTTCGGTAAAGGAATCCTAAATGATCAGCTTTTCTTGCGTGAAACCCCGACTTAATAAATAAAGTATTTAATGACAATTGCGTCTAACAACTAATAAGTCTACTTTATTTAAAAAATATTTAATAGGAGGAATGAATTATTTTCTTTATTTTATTATTAATAGCCTTAAATTAAATCTAATAGTTAAATTCGCACTAATGAACCTGTATTTTCAAAGTATTGTTTAGCTTATTTTTTGAATAAAATAAGCTGAATTATGACTTCATTATGACATGTTGAAAACGGTTATTAGAGAAAAGCCTCCTTTTATTAACGGATTTAGCTATATTATTTTCATTTGAAAACTTTTATGGAAAATATTTGCAATTTTTAATAAATAAAAGTTTTTTTTTTCATAATTTATTCAGTATATTCTTGTTAAAGATATCACATTTTTGAAAAATTACCATTTTAACCAAAAGATTTTTAATGTAAATATATTCTTTTACTAATTTTAATACACAATTAAATAAATAATTTTGAATAGAATTTAATTATATTTCTTGAATGTACGTTTGATTTGAATCAAATTTTGGACTAGTATCTATTTTTTTTTTTTTTTTTGGATATATAAATAATAGTACCACAATTTTTTTTAAATTACATTTATTCGATTCAAAATATTAATTAATTAAATGCTTTAGAAGCGCTAGAATTCCATGTAATCAGTTTATTTACATTAAATTTAAAATCATTTCTTTTATCGTATATGTCAATAGTGTTGATATTTTCTTTTTTTTAATAAATAATTAAATCCAAACAATTAAAATTAATATTATTGCCATGATTACGAAGCAAATTCTTAGGAGTAATTTCAACAAAATTATATAATTTCGTAAATTAAAGATAATTTAATCATTAACGAATCTAAAAACAATTTCGATATATTTAGAGTATACTTTTTTTTCATAATTATATTAAAATAAATTTGTCAGAAGTAACGAAAAATTGGATCCTTGTGGCATTCCAGCCATACGAATAAGAAAATGTTTTTCCGTATAAAGTTGATGAAAAAAAAGTCACTTTTTGTAATTAAGGATATTTTCATCATAGTAACAACTCAAGAGAACATTTTTTAGTTTAAAAACTGGAAATAGTTTAGAAAGTGGAATGCTGTTAGCGAGATCTTTTGTGGCAATATGTTTAATTTTGTTGTGTTTTAAAAAAAAATTAAAGTAGGTTCATTATGCTTATTTTTAATAGTTATCTAATATTTACTTAACTAAACTGTGACACTATTTTCTCTAACTACTTACATGCAGCATTAATAGTAAAATAAAATAAGGTTTTTTTAGTGGATTATTACCAATAGGCGATCGCAACGCTCGAATACGCCACCTGGGGAGAAGATCGGTTCAATGCCTTTGTGCCTTCCCCTTTCCTCTCCTCTTCTTTTTAGGAATGTGTGTGAACTACTATATTCTTCCTTTTCTTAATATTTTTCGCGCTTAATTGCTAGTTTAGAACTATGTTTAAAGTAGTTTTCAGTTCCACTTAGTTTCTCAACTTAAAAGATTTTAATCTATTTGAAAATCAAGACAGAAACTAACGTACTTCCTTCTTTTACGATTCTTCACACGCAATGACGCTCCAAAGCATGCGAAGTGTTGCCATAGGCAGAGAGTTCTGCTCTAGGCCACCTAAAGCCCATTTCGATCACCCATACCCAAACTACTTTCGATTTTATTAAACACAAAATTAAATCTGTTTTGCGACCTTTGGTTTCAAAAATCTCTTTAATAGCATTCCACTTTTTAAACTAAAAGATGTTCTTTTGAGTTGTTACTACGATTATAAAAAATATGCTTAGTTGCGAATTTGATTACTGGGAAATTCCAAATAAGATGCTCACGCCATCAAACCCAAAACAAGACCCATTGTAGTACAAAGACGTGAAGGAAATAATCGAGACGTGTTCAGTTCACATCTGGAAAAAACGCGGGAGTCGACACAGGTCATCTAACATTTTCGAAACGGATGATGTGGGACTAGTAGTTATAGACAATGTCAACACTCATCGATGAAAAGGTACCCCAACATAGAATCGAGTTAACATCTCTTATATACAAGTGAATTGGAATTGTACTTTTGTCGTGGTAGATACACTACAGTATTCCCCCACCTGTGATAGAATTCGATGAGTGAGATACCACTAGTTGATTTTGCTGACTAGTTGACTGCTGTTTTGTGAGAAGTCGGGAGAGCTGTATTAAGATCACCGTACTTTTGAGAGTTGATCGTGAGAACTGTATTAAGTTCACGCTTGTTTTTGCTCTCGTGTTGCCATTAGCAGTCGAGAGTATACAGGTCGACGTTGTAAGGGATTGCGTCTGAGTAGCAACAGCACGAGGAGGTGGATAATGTTGCAGTCACATGTAGCAAGTCAATTGTTCAATGTGGACCATCGAAGTAGGCGTATTCACAACTCGTCCGAAGGTCACCAATGTGCGGCTAGTAGTTATCGACAATGTTTATCTTCATCTATGAAAGGGTAACCGAACATAGAATGAGTTACCATTTCTTATATACTAGTGAATTGGAATTGTATTTTTGTAGTGGTAGATACATTACAATCACTATGGTCTCGGTAGTCTAATTGTTTGGGCAGGCATCATGGCAGATGGGCACACCGACCTTCGTGTGTTCGGTCAGGTACTCTGACAGGTCAGTGGTACAGGGAACAGATCCTCGCACTCTCTGTGAGACATTTCAGCGGAACATGATCAAATTTCATATTTATGGACGGTAACGCAAATTGGAAAACGAATACCTCCAATCGGAAGATATTCAACGATTGGAATGGCCTGGTATGTCTCCTGACCTCTAATCAAAGACGTATGGGACGGCTCTGGGCGCTCAATTGCAGCTGTTACAAGCGATCATACTGACATGGTGACTGTTTTTTTTTTGCTGGGCTTGACATTTTTACTATCCCATCTATTGGTCTTAGATCGGATGACATTTTAGTCAGGATTAGTTTTATTAACTTTAGTATTTTTTTTATTTGCAAAGAAAAAACAACTGTTTTTACCAGTGTAGATGGAATATCAGAAGGATCTAATTTTTCGTCACTTCCGTCTTACTTATTTTTTACATTATTATGAAAAATTTTTTACATTAAATATCAATTATTTTTTAGATTTATCGATGATTTAACTATCTTTAATTTTCAAAATTATACAATTTTGTCACATAATATTTACCCCGAGTAATGAATGACCGTAATCATGACGATAATATTAATTATATTTTTTAGATTTAAATATTAAAAAAAGAAGAAAATATCTGCATTGTTGACATGCACGATAAAAAAAATAATTTTAAGTGCAATACAAAAAAAAAAAAAGAAAAGAAAAAAAAAAAAGAAAGAAAAAAAAAAGAAAAAAAACTAAATGTATTAAATTTTAATGTTTCTAAAAACATTTATTTAATTACTAGTTTTAATTAAATAAATTGAATAGAAAGAATTTGTAGTAAAATTTTTTTATCCGAAAAACAAATTGACATTCTTTTGCAAAACTTGATTTAATAGGACTTATATCCAAAAAATGTAATTAAATTCTGCACAAAATCATTGCTCTAGTTGTGTATTAAAATTAATAAACGAATATATTTTTATGAAAATCTTTTAGTTATCTAGATTGGTATTTTAGCCAAATTCAAATCCAATCCGGGAAAATCAGTGGTTAAAATTATATGACTAACAAACAACATCCTGCAATATTCAACTAAATAATAAATGTTAAATATCAATAAATGCCAACTAAATAATAAATTCAATAAATGTTATTAATTTCTATAAAAATAATCGAATTAAAATGTTGTATTTAAAGTTCGACCTTTTATCAATAATAAACTTTGAAATATTTGGTACAATACCTTGCAAAATCCCAGAACCTTGTGTAAATCCCGTTTTCGGTTACTACCTGGTAACTTTAACTTATACTTTTTTTTAAAATGCACAAAGCACAAACTACTTTCAAAGTTTTTTTTTTTTTTTTTGCTGGAGAACTTAATTTTCCCCTGCGTTCAGAATAGTTTTTAATAATAAAAAAAAAAAAAAAAAAATCGGCTAATTTAAACAAGACGAATTGTTAAAAAAACAATATTTATTCACTAGTGACTACCAATGCGGCATCCGGAAAGGAACATCAACAACGGAACATACATTTAACCTGTTACAAATAATGGAAAAGACTAGATAGTTTGACATTAAAAAACACTAATATATTTTAATTTTGAATCATAAGCAGTTTTTGAAGCCGTTTTGTTGTATCGACTTTAAAAACGGCTTATGACTCAAATGTAAATAGAGAGTTACTCATACAAGCAATGAGTGAGTTTAATATACCTTAAGCTGGTCACAATCACTTTAAATGAAACTAAACTAAGAGTCAAGGTACAGAGCAACTTGTCAGAACCTGTAGATTTTCCAAACGGCATCGGACAGGGACACGTACTAACTGGCCTACTCTTTAACCTTGTTCTCCAAAAGATTGTTTTGTTTTATTTTATTACCGTCGTGGAACAGCCGACCCAATTTTTGGGGTTACGACCTCTAATATTCACCGCCGTAACCTTGTAATTTTGAACCCAATCCAGAAAACAAAGGAATTTTTGGATCAAATAGAGGGAGAAATTTGCCTTCGTGGAGAACTTTTTGATGGAACTAACCTGCACTTGCGTTACATGGAGAGGAAGACCACGAAAACCTCCAACGGTTAGACTGAGGGCAAGGGGACTTTAACACATGATCCGTCTACCACTGAGGATATTTTACGTCAGATCTGTGGCTGGTGCAAGCTGAGTGTGGAATTCGAATCCACCAGCCATAGCTGGAATTCGAACCCGGTTGACCTTATTGGAAGGCGAATGCTCTACCCTTGAGCCACCCCGGTTTCTAAAAGATTATTTCATACCGTCTTTGAACAGCCGACCCAATTTTCTACTAATGTTCAACTCCGTAGCCTTGTAATTTCGAACCAATCCAGAAGACAAGGAAACTCTTGGATCAATACCCCCAGAGGTATGATTTGTTAAGGGAACATGGAGGACTTTGTTACTCGACAGATTTAACGCGCATCAGTCACCATTTACAACACGGAGAGTCTTCCGCCAACGGGGATCGAGCTCATGACCACTTGGACATAGGCCCAGTGTCCTACCTACCAGGCTATCCCGGCCCTCCCCAAAAGATTATTAAAGATTCTGCAATTAATACCAGAGGAACAATTTTCCACAAAAATGTGCAAATTTTTGCAGTAGCTGTAGATATTGCAATGTCGCCCGGACCCCGGGGGCTCTCAAAGAGGCATTGCCTTCCTTGGAAAGAAAGGCAAAGAAAATGTATCTTTCAATCAACCGAACTAAAACCAAATGCATGACGGCTATCAGTTTTAATGATACCCATCTCAAAATAGGAGACTACAGTTTAATATCTATTTGGGCTCTGTATTGAACACTATTGGTGACGTAACACCAGAGGAAAGTAACAGATGTTTTTAATGGAATAGACAAATATTTAAAATCTGGTTTCATTAGCAGAATAACAAAATTACTTTTTATTCAAAGAAAGTACGTTTTTATGTGTGATTTCGTAAAATATTGTCTGTACCAATTAATTAGCATATTTGAGGTTGCCCAGAGCATGAAAATCCGATCATTAGATCAAAGTTTATTCAGAATAGTCCAGATATATAGAATTTTTTCGCGTCATGTTCATTGAAAGTTACCGAGCAAAACCCTTTAGAGAAGAGAAATTTGATAAAATTTTCATAACCTTTTATATTACTTTTAAGTAAACATTTTGCTCACTTGTTAAGTTTAAAATCTCTCCGCTTTTTGTTTTATAGGTTAGTAATAATAAAGGTTTTAATTTTAAATTTTTTTGGCCTTTATCCAACGTATATCTCGGGCTTTAAGTGATCCTACGTACCTCGGGCTCGGAATGCGAAAGCGAGCCCGAACTCATTTCTAGTTTCCTTCAATTAAAAAATCATCAATGTTTCATGAGTGTACCATTCGCATTTGAAGACGCCAAAGCAATAAATTCTTCATAATGAAATATTAGTAATGCGTAATTCTTATTGTCCCGCAGTGGACTGATAGTAAGGACACGGTTCCCAGTTGAACACCGAAGTCAAGCATCACTGGCTGCGGTCAGTAAGCGGGTGAGTGATCTTTAATCGTCCTGCGTAGGGACCGAGGGTGCGCGGTATCGGTCCTTGTTAAACTGTTTTACCGTAAAGTTCATACTTATGTCAACAAAAAAACATTTTAATTTAGTTACTTTTTATTACATATTGCTATTTTTTCACCCATATAAAACTAAAATTAATTAATTAAATTTAATGAATTAATTAATATTTGAAAAAACTGTATTAACATCAAGTATCATTCATTACAAGTTTTAAAAAAAAAATGTATTTTGAGCTTGAGTGGATGAATAAAAAGTATTTCCTTAACGATTGAAAATTTGAACAAGGTATAGGGAGAGTGTGTCTAATAGTAGGAACAAAATTAATAACATCGGAGGTGTTGCAATGCAACTGCTTATAGGCAGTTGCACAACCCCAAAAGTGTATATGAAAGAGGATATATAAGTAATATATAAGATTCGGTTATTAGAGGATATATAAGATTCAAGTAAATGTGCTTGACATTTATAAAATTTTTCAAGCCCAACAAAATATCCTTTCAGGTGACATACATCATGCTAAGTGTTCATTATACATTTCTTTGCAAATGACGTCTTCTCTCTAAAAATTTTTATTTTTAGGAATTAGTTTCCTGATATAAGACCTTTAGAAACATCTTTTTCGATTCCTACTATTAGTTCACACTCTCCCTGTATCTTGTTCAAATTTTCAATCGTTAAGGAAATAATTTTTATTCATCCATTCAAGTTCAAATAAACTTGTAGTGGATGACACTTGATTTTTATGCAGTTTTCTCTAATATTAATTCATTCCTTAAATAGGGAGGAGCGAAAAACGTAATGGTATTTTCTGATGGGTTAAGCGTTAATCATTGTTTTAAATTTTACTATAAGCGGTTCAGTTTGTCACAAATTTAAAAGTTAACATTGGCGATAAATTCTAACTTATAGCTCTATTTGAACAAAAAATTAGTTTATTACTATAGTTAGTTACTTAAATATTAATTACTTTATATTTGCTGTGTCAGATAAATTCAATAAAGAACATTACGTAGTAGCATGTGTGATACACGTCACCCAATTTATGCTTTTATAGTTGTCTGATACCACGCACCTTTTTCTTTTCGATTCCTACTATTAGTTCACACTCTCCCTATATCTTGTTCAAATTTTTAATCGTTAATAAAATACTTTTTATTCATCCTCTCAAGTTCAAATAAACTTGTAGTGGATGACACATGATGTCAATACAGTTCTTTCAAATATTATTTTTTTAATATGGGAGAAAAAAATGTAATTATTTAATAAAAAATAACTGAAATAAAATTTCTCTTTGTTGAACTAAGTAGAAATTTACTTAAATTTCCTTTTTTAATATTACTTGTTTCTTATAATAACCAATTTAAAAAGTTTGATTATAGCTTTAAATGTTCCGTATTAAGAAAGGTTAACGCCTTAACAAGAAAGATAAAGCTTTAATTAGTTTAGAGAAATTGGATGCAGATAGAAATAAAGACACATTTTATCCTTTGTTCGATTGACAAAGACGTTTCAATCATAAAAGTTTTAGCCGAAGGTATTATCTACAAAATAAGCCCAGATTTGCATCTCTACAACAATTTTATAACTCGTTTTGAGAATTTTGACTTTCGGGTACGGGATCAAAAATATTGTTTCGCATGAATGCAGTACCCTTTCTCTAAATTACGCGAGAAGAAAAAAACACTAGAAAGACTTAATATATATACCTACATTGCCTAAAAGCAGTCAAAATGACTGGATTGCGAAAGAATGTGTAAAGAAATTTGTTTAAAAATAATTTTTTACAGTTATATAACAAGTTAATAGTAAATATTAACAATAAAAAAATTATACGTTGTCTTATAAAAGTCTCAAAATTCGAGTCATCATTGTTTTTCGAATTGAAATTAAAAAGCACTCAAACTGACTTCCTTGGGCAATCTAGTGTTAAAAAGAAAAAAAAATATTTTCCTTCGATAACATAACATTTACATAAACAATTTTAAAGTTCTGACGCAATTGTCCTTAAGGCATTTTGTTTCAAAAATTACTTCCAGTTATAGCATTGTTAATTGCTGGTTTAGAACTCCACATTATACAAGATATTCTTTCGCATTTACTAAAAAGAAGAAAAAAAAGAAACCTTGCATCAAAATAAATCGTGACCAAAGGCAATCAAAACCTATTTGGCAAATGCTCTCTCATTAAACAAGTGCATACGCGTATAATGATCACGAAGTATCACATAATGTTCTAATTTTTGTTTCGTAATCTTGTATTTTCTTATCCAATTTATGAAAAGTTGTGTTAAATTAACTAAATCTTAATTTTTTTGAAATTAGTACAGAAAGTGTTTGACAATCCATTTTAGATACGCTTAAAATTTGATTTTCAAGTTTCCTTTATCAAAAGGCCTTTAAGGCAAAGGTTGCGATTGTTCTTGTTTTCCAGTGGCGCCATCTACGACCAAGAATTCGACTTCTTCCACACCCATACATCACACCCGTTCATAGAGTGGACACATACATAGACCCATTCACTCACAGATCGTAATGGTGACCTGCACCAGAAAACGATCAATCTCATATTCAGTATCCCCAGAGGCATAATTTGTTATGGAAACATGGAGAATTTTGCGACCCAACAGATTTAACGTGCACCAGTAACCATTTACTACACGGGGAGTCTTCGGCCGGCTGGATTCGAACTCCCGTTCTCACGATCGTAAGTCCACCGCCCTGCTAACCAGGCCCCAAAAATGTTAGTGGTCTCATCATTTCTTAACACAACGTATTACCATTTTTTTAATACTCTAGGAATTTTTCTGGAAACTTTTATAGCTACGACTCATATAAACTAAAATATTCATTTTATTTTCAGAGTTGTGAAAGGAGAGAGGCGTCGATGTAATCTCATTCGGTATGGACTGATGAATGTATATAAAACAGTCGTACCATATGAGATATCATTGTGCCTCTTCGGCCTCACCTTCAATTTTTTGCTGATCTGCTGATTCCGGAAACAGAAGATAAGTGAATATGCATTTCTATAACTAAAAATTAATATTTTTTTTTCTATGTCAGCATGAAAAAAAGTGTTTCCTTCTTTAGGTACTTCATATTCGTCTCATTAGAGCTGCACAATGGGCTATTGGCGACGGTAACATCCCTGAGGAAAGTCCGAAGACCTGCCATCGCAATTTTGTTTCTCTGCAGAGCTCTCCTGCTTTGGTATCCTAGTCAAAATTTTCGATGGCTTTCCGTTGATGAACCATCATATTTTTTGATGGTAACCAACCTAAGTAACCATTTACTTCGATAAGGGAATTCGGACTGATTTATGATGGTCTAACATAAGAATAGCAACTTGTTTTGATGGTTTGTTCATGTAGAACCATCACGAATTTCCATTACAGTATCTTAAAAATCAAATGTTAAAACGATCGTGAACCACCATAATCTTAAAGTAGGATTTCGAACTGATTTATGATGGTTCAACATAAAACAAAAACCAAATTGTTTTGATGGTATATTCCTGAGAACCAAACAAGAATTCTCATTTAATCATCATGGAAATGTTTAGTTGGAACCATCAATCATCATGGATCATTCTGGATTGTTGGTTCATGAGAGTCAAACTTCTATTGATGGTTAACCAGCATAGTATTAAAGTAACACTTTCCATCATCGAATGATGAAAGTTTGTTAGCATATCAAAGCTATAAACACGTAATGGAAAATGCTGGATGGTGGTAACCTTCAAATGATGTTGGACCATCATGAATTGTACTGACATAACCATCAAAATGTTTTGATGGGAACATCAAGAATTTTGACTTGAGTAGCCCGACGACCTGTGCGTGAAGTCGAACACTTTACGGTAGAACAGTTTAACGAGGACCGATACCTTTTACTCTTGGGCCCTTTCCAGGCTGAACAAAGTGGTCATCCATCCGCTTACTGACCGCAGCCAGTGATGCTTTACTTCAGTGGAACCGTGTCTTTACGATATATCCCTTGCGGGAAATTTGTTTCAATGTTAACATGAAAAAAATTGTTTCCTTCACAGGATGCAGAGGCGTATAGTTTGTCTACAGTAAGAACTCCTCCCGCCTCAAAGTCTGAGGCCGTCTTCTGATATGGAAACAAGAATAGTGCATTCCAGGGAGGGTAGCTTCTCTTCATTCTAGGGCTAACACAATAGACCGAAGAACCAGATTCCCTTTCTCTCGATGACCTCAGCCAAAACCTGTCCTAAACAATCACCCCACACTTTTACTTGAAATAGTTATACCTCCTCATTATCATAGTCACAGCCACGGTTCCAGGCAAATGGCTAGGGGAGTTCTTATTTTAGACAATGCTACGGTTTAATGACGGATTTAGATATGATTTCTGGTAAATGAATGGGTCATGCGTTTTTAGGATCATTTTAAGTTTTATCTAATTTAAAAACCGAAATTGATTGTAACAAAAGACAACCGCAACACGGAAAAGAATTTATAAACTTTAAACAGTGTTATTTTAAACATAACTCGATTATATCAGAAATGTTTCATTCTATTTGGGAAAAAATTTAACATTTGTAGTTTCTATTACACTTAGGGTGTTTTTGATCGCGTTTATAGTTATTTTTTTTTTAATTAATTGAATAATAAGTGTTTACTCTGAGGTGATCTTCCAATTGGTCGTTTTGAATTTTTTAAATCTATCATGAAGCCATCTAAATGGAAGTCTTCAATGTCTCTTGGGCTGGTTTATGAGGTTGAACAGCTTCATGAGGTTGTTAATAATCTAAATAAATGACCGAGACGCATTATTCCGTTTGATTTGATTATTTTGAACAGAACCGAAAATTTTGCGTAATTTTTTAACCGCCATTAAGAATTATTTTATTTTATAACCGTCGTTGAACAGCCGACCGAATTTTTCGGTTTACGACTACTAATGTTCAACTTCGTAGCCTTGTAATTTTGAACTCAGATCAGAAGACAAGGGAACTTCTGGATCAAGTTTTGGGAGGAATTTGCCTTTGTGGAGGACTGTTTGATGGAACTAACCGCATTTGTGTTACATGGAGAAGAAAACAATAAAAACCTTCCATGATTATTCTGACGGCAAGGGGACTCTCACCCATGATCCGTCTACCACTGAGAATATTTTACATCAGGTCGGTGCGAACCGCGTTCGAAATTCGAATCAACCAGCCATTGCCGGGATTCGAAACCGGTTCACCTCATTGGGAGGCGAGCCCTCTATCCCCTGAGCCACCACGGCTTTTGGTGGTTAGTTTGTAAAAATCCATTAATATGGATTTTTACAATTTGTAATAATTGAAGGGATTTAAAAAAATCCATTAATATGGATTTTTACAAATCCCTTAATATTTAATTAATTAAATGATAATGCAAGATAAAAAAATAACAAAGAAAGAAATTAGTAAAGAAATTCAGTGTCTAAAAGCTTGAATGATGTCCTAACGCAGGATATCATTAAAAATGGAATTAAAATAACATTTGGGTAAAATTAAATGTGTGTATTTTTCTTTTATAATTCCAAAATAAATTAAAATTGAATACAAGGTAAATTTAAAAGAATAAATCATAATTCATTTTTCTAATAGTTCTCAATAAACTGAATTAAGTCATGCAATAAAATAAAAAATCTCCCTAGACATAAATTGTTTCAAAATTAAGAAACTGCATTAATTTGTTCTTTAATACTGCAAAAAATAATGCAAAATTTCATTTTGTTTCACAACAGCTTTTGATAATTTTTTTTTTGCTGATTATTCTCGCAATTTTATTTTTATCGCTGAAAACTTAGACAAAAACAATTGAATATTTTTTTTTAATATTAAGAGCAAAAATAAGCGATTTCTGAATAGTTTATTCTTTCCACAAATAAATAATTAAAATCGCTATTCAACAAACTATCAGTCTTTTCCCAAAGTATATTTCCGAACATAAGTCTAATAATAACAGTTTAAAAAAGTAAACAAAATTTTTAAAAAAAATCATAAATCCTTTTGCTAATAGTTTTCAATAAACAAAAAATCTCCTTAGTCTTAAAAAATTGTCTCAAAATTTAGTAACTGCATCAATGAAATTTGTTCTTTAACACTGCATAGAAGATGCAAAATTTCATTTGTTTCAAAACAGCTTTTGAATTATGACAGTGATAACTGTGCTTGATAGTTGGAACTTACTAAGTGATTAAAAAAAGAAAAAAGAAAAAAAAACGATCACGATAATGTTTAAAGAATTTATTATTATTTTTTTTTTTTTTATCTCGCAATTTCCTTTTTATCCCTGAAAGCTTAAACGAAAACAAATTGAATATATATATAAGTGCAAAAATAAGCGATTTCTAAATAGTTTATTCTATCCTCAAATAAATAATTAAATTCACTAATCTAACAAACTATTAGAGTCATTTTCTTAAATAGAATTCCGAACATAAGACTAATAATAACAGTTACGAGATAAATAGTTGTTTGGCGAATATTTACAAGTTTACTGAAGAGGCCAAATAACGCCAAATGCGTGTGTGGATTGTTTTACTTTTTCAAGGAGCGGTAAAGTAAGAGCACAGGTTGAAACCCTCGAGAGTAAATCATTAAAAATGTCTCTGGATTTAGATTATTTGAGATCAAGAGAAGGAATTTTGCGAATTTTTGAAGCGGTAAGTATGTTCGATACTATGCTAATATTTAGAACATTTTATTAAAAGTCAAATATATATATATATTATTATCGTCTACCTGATACTTTATAATTATTTATTTGCACTACTTATTATTTCTTTTTCTAGGAAAAATATTTTTTCAGCTTAAACAACTATTTTCTTCTTTTATTAAAAAAAAATAAAGAATTTTTTTTGAACAAAAACGCTTCTGTTTCAGAAAAAGAACGAAGGAGGAGGGAATGTTTAGTAAGCGAGCATTTCCAGGTTAAGCATGCGTGGGACGAGGAAGCTGATTTTCGCCTTTTTTAGTCGCCAAAACAGGCAGATTTAAGTAGGATGGGATATGTTTTTTCTTACGTTAAAAGAGCATGCAGTTAGGCCAGATCACAACACGTTTGGGGGACCCTCTCAACATAATCCGATTAAACGTTCGCTCTTTATTAGACTGCATTGATAAGGAAAGTAATTATTTCAACATCCAGTACCGTCTTTACGCATGGGCACAACCAGGCAGTGTCCAGGTACTCAGAGGGCGCTAGAGAATCTTACTTTTTATAAATTACATTTTAAAAACACCTAAGAATAAATAACATTGCCTTATGTATTTTGTAAAAGAAATATATTCTATTGTATAAAGTATGCATTTTTTCTCTTACAAATAGCGATTGATTATCATGCAAACACCAATAATTTGAATCGTTTATCACCAAAAAAAAATAATAAAACTTAACTTAAAAAGGCAACTGAAATCTATTTTTCTACGTTCCAATGAAAATTTTAAGTACTCGTGAAAAGTTTAGGTACTTGGGCGTTGAAAAATGTTTTAATAACTGTTTAGTTTGACAAAATAATTCATACCTTTTGATTTTTTTTTTTTTTTTTTTGATTTGTTATACCGTTATGTTTGTTTAATTTAATTATTTTTATTAACTTCCATGGCTTTGAAAATTATTTTATTATTTGAAAATTATTTTATGATTCAATATTTAAAAAAAAAATTATGCATATAGTTTAAAAATACTTTGTCTATTTGGGGTAATCAAAATGCGCTAAACTTTGATAAAATTGTTGCATCATATCTTAAAAATGATTTACTTTATGTATGTGAAGATTTTTAGTTCTATTTTTAAATATTATGCCATGTTATAGGGGTCTAAATCATTTTTGTGTCCGGCGGGGGGGCCTGCATGCTATTAAGACGGCGGCCCTGCCAACATCCCTGTATCAGTCATAAAAGTGGGAAAAGAATAAAATGTATGAAAATAACTATCAACTTACATCATGAAAAATAAATAAATAAAAAAAGAGTGAAATTATTTTGAAAAAAAAAAAAAAAAAAAAAAAAACTTTAAATTTACAGACATATTTAAATTTTTCCCCCTACATGCGTACATTGACAGTTCAACAAACTGTTAAGCTTTACATATATAAATCATGATTAAACAGAATAAAACAAGTAATATATATATATAAATTAAGTCAATTCCTACTTAGATCAACAAGGAAAATTTTTATTTTAATTACTTTTTATTAAATAATTAAAATTTTTTCTCATACATAAAAGTAAAATTATTTAATTAAATTTAATGAATGAATTAATATTTGAAAAAACTGTATTTACATCAAGTGTCATCCAATACAAGTTTAAACAAATGTATTAGAACTTGAGTGGATGAATAAAGAGTATTTTATTAACGATTGGAAAAAAAAAAAAAAAAAAAAAACACCTAGATAAAGGTACTAAATTAGAAATTATAGAACACTAAAACTTTTTACTTTATTAAAAAATTAAATGGATTACTTTGAGTAAATGTTGAAAAAAAGTATTTGAACTTGAGCAGATGAATAAAAAGTATTTTATTAAAGATTGAAAATTTGAACAAGATATAGGGAGAGTGCGAACTATTAGTAGGAATGGAATAATAATAATAAAGTAGAGCAACAAAATAATGTAGAAATATTGGACATTTAACATAGCATTTTCGTCATTTATTATTTTCTTCTTAAGTTTAGAAAGTCAGAAGTATCTTATGCCTGACTTTAATATCGAGTTCTTAAAGGGTCAAACAATAGCCGTAAGTGGTATTCGCATTCCATTTGTAATATCTGGACGAGGATTGATAATTGAAAATACTTAATTTTAATTTAAAAATAAGTAAATCGTGAGAAACAGAGAAAAATAGTAGCAATTTAGTTAAAACAAAATTTGCTTTCTTAGAAAAAAAACAGTCTTCCTCTTTTTTTTCTCCTTTCATTTTTATTAAGAAAATGCATTTGAAGAAAACTTAGCTGCTTAACTTACAGTTGGCCACATTATTAGACGTACTCTAAGATTCTATGTAAAATCTTAATTATCAAATAATGCTATACAGCTTTATTTTATTTTCGCCGCTGAAACCGGTTTGCACTTGTTTACATTCGTGTATCAATTGATTAACATTGTAACGCATTACGTTAAAAATAAATACAAATAGGAAGTATATAAAAAAATTTCGGTATAAAAACACATTACATGTATGTTTAAATATAAAAGTATTGCATATAAACTCGTGCAAAACATGTAATTATTAAAACACTACAGTACGTCTAATAATTGGGTCTAATTATTATAATATACTATAATATAATACCTGATATAATAAATATTCTATATTTATATAATATATCATCTAATTTATTCAATTGTCGAATTTATGTCATATATATATCCTCTGATTTAACCAATTGATACACGAACGTAAACAAGGGTAAACCGGTTTCAGCAGCGTAAAAACAATAAAGCTGTATAGTGTCACTTTATAATTAAGATTTTACATAGAATCTTATAGTGCCTCTAATAATTTGGCCAGGGACTGTATTTGTTGCATAGCTTTCTCTTAAAAAATAAGTTTAATTACTTAAAGAAGAAAAAAAAATTGTTCGTAAAGTTATTTTAATATTAACATTTATTTTGTAGCTGCGCACTCAGCATATTTAGTTCAGTGAAAATTTATTAAAACGTAACTGCTAATTATAGTGCTGAATTATAATGTTAATTGTATAATTAATTATAATTGAATTAACTGTAAATATGATAACAATAAGTGTGTTAAAAAGTAAATTTACGGCAATTAACTTGGATCCAGTAAGTAAAAGTTAATGGTTAAGAGTGTTAGTTAATGAAAGAATATTTGACTGCACAGTAACAGTAAACAGTGAGTCAAGAACAGTAAACAAGTAACAGTAAACAGTGAGTCAAGAGTAACAGTAAACAGTGCGCATGAGCGAGTTTACTCTTACATAGTGGGGCAATTAATTTTAAGAGTAAACTCGCCAAAAATATCAATGCATAATGAACTTAAAGTTAAAAAAGAATTCTAAAAATTATCAAATAGCGGTCGCCATAGCAACGCGTGCGATGACAACGCATGCGCACTGTTTACTGTTACTCATGAACAGCCGTGAAAGAGGAAAATAGAAGAAACAAATTTAAGAAAATTTAATTTTTATGTATGATATTAATTACTTGTTGAAAATAAGGTTGATTTTTTTTCTAAAAAAAGTTTATTGTTTTAAAACAACTGGTGTTTTTGTAAGCGTTAATGCACTAGGTCGAAAATATCTCTTTATTCAATATAATTTATGAGCATATTTTTTAAAGTTATGATTTTTCTTTTTTTTTTTTTTAAAAAAAAAAATTGATTTCGTAGATGATGAAGGTTTTATCTAGAGAAATAAGGAAAGTGTATTATATGTAAAGTATTATTTTATTTTCCAAATAAAGTAATGTATAAAAAAAGAGATTAAATGTGGGTAAAAGTGACGTGCGGTAATTTTAACTTTCCCTTTTTCTGTTCAATGAACACGTTTCAATGTAGTTTTAAAACTTCACTTATGTTTTCAACTCCGAGGCAGAATTATAGCAGAAAGATTTTCTTTTGAAAAGTAAAAAAAGAAAAAAATTACTTTTCTTTTCTACACAAATATACAAGTAATATTTGAATAATGCAGTTAGATAATTACTTTTTGACGCGATCAATTTACGGCGATAGAATCGTAAATCAATGTAATGTTGGATTGTATTTTCCGCAGTTATTGATATTGATTTTCCGGTGGATTTTGAATATCCCGATATATTTCAAACAATATGGAAATTTCGAATCGCGCATTTCAGTATTTACTTTTTAAGGCAATATTCTATCGAATTCTTGACAGTTATTGCTATTGATTTATCCATAGTTTTTAAATTCGATATTTTTTATGCGATATTATTTATTACAACAACAACGTAATCTCGACAGGAAACACGCTTTTGAGGAGACGTGATTTCGTCGTCTATCTTTTTTTCGGCAATTACTACTACGGATTTCATGATTTTTAATTATATTTTTCAGTGTATTTACAAATGAGAATAAGGAAATAATTTGGTTAATATTTGAGAATAAGGTGTCTCCCTAACAAAATGCGAAAATATCATCCATAATATTAAAATAAAAAATTATTACATGTTTATTTTAAAAAAATGTATACAGTTCTTTTTTTGTAAACACAGCGCTTTTGTTATTTTAAATTTGTAACAGATATGTTTGTTATGATTAAAAGTATCTTACAGAAAGATATTAGTGATAGAGAGTTGTGTCGCAGATAGCTTGAAAAAATTCTGCCACACAAAATTATTTAATTTCAAGTGGCGCTGTTAAAACTTATTAAATATATTGTTAAGTTCACCAGTGCGGAGAAAAAACGGATCACGCTTATTTACTTTTGATTAAATGATCGGATCTTCACATTCTAGGACTCAATCTTAATGGTTCGAGGGGGTGACCTCAAATATGCTTTTTAATTCAGATGATATTTTAAGTTACGAAATCAGACACAAAAACTTACTTTCTCTAAATAAACATGCATTTTTTCCCAACGGATTTGGATTTCACACCCCCAAAATATAGTGGGTTGCAGTAATTTTAAAAATTTGGTCTCAATGGTCAGATGAGCACTCCAAAGTTTGGACCCCTTCATGTTATTTTTACTTTTTGTGTATTTCCCTACATCTAGAGAAGTTTAAAAACTAATTAAACTTTTTACACGCAATTATAAAATTAATTTATTCAAGTATAATTAATTCTATGCAAAAAATAACTTTTAAAAAATATTTATTATTTTATTTAATATAAAGTTTTTGAATTAAAAGGTATACATCATTGTAATGGATATAATTTTACATAGCAAAATACGAAATTAGACTAAAATTGGTCGAAAAGTTCCTGAGAAATCGAATTTAAAAAAAAAAAAATTCTATTTCTCAGGAACTATTCGACCGATTTCATTTAAATTTTGTGTTTTACCGTGTAAAATTATATTCTTTAAAACAATGTAAAACATTATATACTTTACGATTCAAAACTTTTTCGGTTAATATTAGATAAAATGTTACAAAAGGGTAAATATTTACTAAAAATTATATTTTGCATGGAATTATCTTTGGATAAGTGAATTTTATAATTGTGTGGAAAAAATTTTCAATTCGCTCATTTTCAGTTCTGATATATAGCGAAAAATTTTCAGTTCTGATATATAGCGAAATACACAAAAAGTAAAATAACATTAAGGGGTCCAAACTTTAAAACGGCTGTCGTGGAGAAACTATTGGGACCATGTTTCCCATATTGCGGATATTTCCTATACTTAGGGGGGCAGAAATCTGAATCCGTCAAAAAAGGCATATTTATTCAGAGAAAATACGCTTTTGTGTCTGATTTCGCAACTTCAAATATCGTCTTGCACTACTTAATTAGCATATTTGATGTCATCCTCTTGAACCACTAAGAATGGGTCCAAGAACGTAAAGAACTGATAATTAGTTCAGAAATTATTCAGTGTGGTCTTTTTTTATTTTGTGCGTAAATAGTGTCATTTAATAACAATAGACGAGGATATTGAGATTAATTAACATTTCTATGGTTTTATTTATTCAGTAGTTAGATAGTAGAGACCATCAAAATAGCCATACAGCATCTTACATCATATTTTGATGGCTGTTGTTGATTCAACAATAAAAAACATAACTTGTTGGTTGACCATCATAATGGTAAAACAACGTCTGCCATCAAAATATGATGGTTTATATTGGTCCATGCAAAATCAAATATTGCTTGATGGTTTACCATTATAACACAAAAGCAACATTCTCCAATTTGTAATAATGGAAATTTTTTGGGCCATCAAAACTAGATGGAAATTGTTGTATGATGGTGACCGTCAACACATGTTGGACCATCAAAAATCTTACTGAAACCAACATGATGGTATCATCAAGAATTTTGTCTTGGGTACACGTGTGCAGGCTGTCATCGATGTGCCTCAGGCGCCCGTATACTTTTGGCCAGATATTGTATCAATGGTTGTAACGTTACCAAATAAAGATTCAAATTATATTTCAACAAGGAATCTTACCTTGTTTCGGTTACAATCTCTCAGTCTTCACCCAGTATTCTCTTCCGCGTCTTTGCGGTTGTAGATAACTAAATTAACACCTATACTGAAAAATACTTTGAACAAAGACGTTTAATAATCATAATTAAATAAAAAGGAAAGCTATTTACAGATGAAAAAAGTTGTAAGTTGTTCTCAACAAATTCCAGCCTACACCACACTGGAGGAGAAAAAGTTCGTAAGTGAATGTTTCAATATTTGTTCGCTAGGGGGGTACCGGGGGATTTTCAAAATTGGTTATGCTTTTATACATGCATGGAGAACAGATATAACAAATTATCATTCAGTTTAAAATGAAGAGTTTATAATTTTGATTATTCCAGAATGCAATATTTACTTGATAGGTGATAGGGGTGTGTGGGATTATCTGCATAAGCAATGGAAATTATTGCGGCCACTGGGATATGTACAGATTCTACAACTTTGTGGTGACTACTACTCTCATTCTGGCCGTCATTTTCATCATCTTCTATCTCTTCAGAATAGACAAAGCCATCACTTTCATCAACTGTTTCATGTGTGTAAGTCTCTCTTTTCATTTCTTCTAACAAACAGTTCAAACTGTGTCTCGAGACCTTTGATTCATACTCACTGTAGTGTGTCTACCATTACAAAAATATAATTCCAATTCACTAGTATATAAGACATGTTAACTCGGTTCTATTTGCTACTTGTGACTGTGACATTAATCACCTCCTCGCGGTGTTGCTACTCAGTCTCAATCACACACAACGTCAGCCTGTATACACTCGACTGCTAATGATAACATAGGAGAGACCATGACCGAGAACTTAATACAGCTCTCACGATCAGCACTCAAAAGCACGGTGATCTTAATACAGTTCTCCCGACTTCTCACAAAACAGCAATGAATCAACTAGTGGTGTCCGTTCATCGAATTCCATCACAGATAAAATTCTGGTAGGCAAGTACTGTAGTGTATCGACCACTACAAATATATAACTCCAATTCACCAGTATATAAGACATGTTAACTCGATTCTATGGTGGGGTATCTTTTCATAAAAGAAGTCTGGCATTGTCGATAACACTCTCCCCACACTCACTTTCAAAAATACGGAGTCAAAGGTCCCTGGTCAAATTATTAGACGCACGATAAGATTCTATGTAAAATTTTAATTAACACCCCGAAATCATGTAACCTTACGGCAACCTTGTGTCAAAATTTTCTTTTTGTCATGAAAATGTTTGTACTAAAAATCTTTTTTCAATAAAGCAAAAATATTGCAGTTTCAAACCTTTCATCCTAAAAGGATTTTAAATTATTTTTTAAGCTTTTTTTAAAAAGTGTTGGGTAAAATGGTCACTAAGTCCATCATGACGTTTTAGCTGACGTCATACTACCGATAGGATCAAATTGCATTGTCCATTAAAATTTCAAGACAAGGTGGATTTTAGCTGAGCATACAAGGCGTTGCGAAACGAACCTTATAATTACCTAGATTTCAGGTTATTTTCACCTTAAGACCAGCTTTATCAAAGGATTTTTTCACGCTTTAAAACCCCAAGACAACCTAGATTAAAGATTTTTATACAGAAGGTTGTTTTCCAAGGTTTTGGATTAGAGTAATGTGCGTAGAATAGAGCGTCACAGATCTCGTTTTAAGGTTAGAAGGTTTACACGTAAACCGCATAATAAACCTTTTTAGGTTTACATTAAAAGGGTTTAGCTGAGTGAAAATAAACCTTATTTTGCTATCTGGGCAGGTGATACTGTATAGCTTTATTGTTTTTACGCGACTGAAACCGGTTTGCACTTATTTACGTTCGTGTATCAATTGATTCATTTAGACGATCTATAATATAAATTCGACGATTGGATAAATTAAACGATATATGTATTACATAAATATAGAATAAAATCAAATACAATCCAAAAACAAAGTTATAATACTTGAGGTATGAAAAAAACTAAACAATTATTAATCCAATTCAAACTGGTACAGCGCACAATGCAGCTAAAAACCAAATTTGTATTTTAAAACAATGTAAAATAACATATTAAAATTTTAAAGTCTTAAAAATAATTAAAAATAAAATGTAAATTGTAATTGTGTGTCCACAGAACAGCACTTCATCAGGGGACACACTGTCTGCAAACACACAGGAGCCTTTCTGTTGTTAGTGGCTGAAGCCAAAACTAACAGTGCCCCGAGGCCCCCAATTATAAAACAAGCAAAATTAAGAATAAAAATAATTACCATATTAAAAATCACATTGCAAGAGAATCACATTTTACAAAAATAAAAATACATAACAATGAAACGCCCCCCGTAGCATCCTATAAATAATCAACGTAATAGTAAACAGTTACAGTTATTAAAATGAAAAACCCTTAAATATGCCACATCAGAATCCAAAGAAAAAAGTGCTGACACCTAGATGTAAATAAACACACAATGAGTTTTTATTCAGATTTTTTTTTTACATACTTCCTATTTGTATATATTTTTAACGTATTGCATTACAGTGTTAACCAATTGATACACGAACATAAACATTTATTGTAAATTGATTTCAGCCGCGTAAAAACAATAATGCTGTATAGTATCAACTCTTAATTAAGATTTTACATAGAATCTTATAGTGCGCCTAATAGTTTGGCTATGGACTGTAAAGACATTATAAAGTGTTCTTATATAAGAAAAGCCCAATAAACTTACCTTCAGAGAAATTACCAGAATATTGCGCAAATTGAAAAAAAACCTTTCATAAGTTAAATATTTCATTACGCGCTTTAAAAATTAAACTATATAAAAAAAAAAAATAAAAAAAAAAAATAAAAAAAAAACATGGGAAATTGGTTATATATCAATGTTATTATAAGCTTTTCTTTATAATTATTTAAAGTAAATATACTGCATAGCATTTTTGCACAAAAGTAGTTTATTGGATGATCCCGCAACTCGCCATTTAAAAAGTCTATGATATTATTGATATATGATAGTATTGCTGATTGGAATTGATAATTTTTTATAATATCAGGTAGATAAGTACTGTGAAAATATAAAACACTCTACAACATTAGTTACTGCATTAACAGAGAATAATAAATCAGCGTATGTCCCCCCCCCCGAATTCATCACCATAAAAATTTGACAATGCTCCCTTTAAAAAAAAAAAAAAAAAAAAAAAAATCTGAATTTCCAAAATGTTTAACGCAATGAATTCTGCGTGTACAATGAGCAAAAATAAAAAAAACCGGACCACCCGGAATAATTTATCTAATCACGTTCTTGGACTCAATCTTAATGGTTTGAGGGAGTAACCCCAAATATGCTAATTAAGAAGTGCAAATGATATTTTAAGTTACGAAATCGGTCACAAAAATCCAGTTTCTCTAAATAAACATACCTTTTTTCCCCGACGGATTCGGATTTCTGACATCCAAAATATAGAGGGTAGCCGCAATCTGGGATACATGGTCCCCATAGTTTGATCGGGAGAGCGCTCCTAAGTTTGGACCCCTTAATGTTAATTTTTGCGTATTTCATTATTTCTCAAGAACTTTTTAAGCGAATTGAAAACGAATTTTGCACATTATTGTAAAATTTGATTATCCGAAGATAATTCCATTCAAAAAATAACTTTTAAGAAATATTTATTATTTTATTTAATAATGGTCAAAAATATTTCTTTAATAGTAAGGTATATAAAATTTTACATCATTTTAAAGCTAGTAGTCTTACATGGCAAAATAAAAAATTTTAGCAAAATTGGTAGAATAGTTCCTGAGAAATCGAATTTTAAATATCTAACTCTTTTGAAATTCAATTTCTCAGGATCTATTCGATCGATTTTAATCAAATTTTGTATTTTGCCATTTAAAATTATGTTTTTAAAATGATGCAAAAAATTGCACACATCATACTTCAAAATCTTTTCGACCATCATTAAATAAAATAATAGATAATTTCAAAAAGTCATTTTTTTTCGTAGAATTATCTTTGGATAAACAAATTTTATAACTGTGCGCAAAATTTTTTCAATTCATTGAAAAATTCTCGAGACATGAAGAAACACGCATGAGGTAAAATTTTTGTGGGCTCTTCTGCAAAAACTTTGCTTAACTTTGGAGCGCACTTCTGCAAAACTGTGGGGACCATATTTTGGGGGAAAGAAATCTGAATCCATCGAAAAAAAGATATGTTTATTTAGAGAAAGTACATTTTTGTGTCTGATTTCGCAACTTAAAATATCATCTGCACTAATTAATTAGAATATTTGAGGTTGAATATCGAGCCATTAAGATCGAATCCTAGAACGTGAAGATCCGATCATTAGATCATAAGTTATTCAGGGTGGTCCTTTTTTTTCGGCATACTGTACATCTGTCTGAAATATTAATATAATTAGTTGACGGTCCCTAAATTTGAATTATGGAATTTCGCGATTTTAACTAGCATTAATAATGAAAAGAAAAATATTTTAAATCGAAAATCCAAATTTTTTGAGTCTTTAAATCAATTATCCGCATTTGTATTCGCAGAAAATAGAATAATGTGTAGATGATGTACAAAACCAGGTTATAAAGCTAAAAATCAGGGGAAAAATATTTTTCATCAAGAGAATCAGAAATATCAAGAAATCTACTATACTACTAACACAGGAACAATTCAAAATGGGGTGTCTTATGTGGTACGATAATACAAGTGATAAAAACTTACCGAGTTATTAAGAATTTTAACAGGTGCTGATTTTTTGGAAAAGTTTAAAATGTCCACCGATAAAAATGTTTCGTGCAAAATAAAACAGAAATGAATTTATTTCAGGTGTTCGTCAATGATGTTCTGTTTACTGTTCTATACCTTGTAGCCACCATATTGATCATCATCACAATCGGGACCTGTAGAGCTGGACAAGTGGCCAGAATTTTTGCTACAGTGAGTATCCTCTAATGCAACAGGGTAGAATTATTCATCGAAACATAGGAAAGTCTTAGTAGCTCGGAATTAAGTTTCGCCAAGGATAATAATAATAATAAAAAAACAAATGGCGTTCGAATGACACGAGAAAAAGCTTTAATTTTAAGTACTATAATATATATATACAAAAAAAATAATATATAAATATATACACAAAAATAATTATAAAATAAAATAGAAAAACTTTTAATGGGAAAACGCAAAGGTCTTCATCAGGACACATCCTTTACGATAAATGCGATATTTCTGAATACTGAATAGTTATCCTCGTATCGAAATTTTTTTAAGAATATGAGACTGAAAAGAGATTAAAATTGTTTCCAATTTAAACTGTTATATGATATAGGTTATATATTGTTAACCAGTAAAATTATTTCTCCTGTATTCCTTCTTATTGTGTGGATTTTTCATAGTTTTTTTTTTTTTTTCCTTCTTTTTTAAAAGGTGATTATTTTTCATATCCAAGTAATCGTTCATTTTGTTGAGATTATAACATAGTAACAAAATTTTCTTTCATAAAATAATAATTATTATACATTTTATAAAAAAAATACAGGAAAGTACAAATACAATATAAAAAAAAGTACAAGAAAGACACTCCTAGAAAATTAAAATAATGCAAAACTTTTGACTGCAAGGCAAAGTATTGATAAATATTCATAATAATTGAAAAAAAAAATATTTTGCATAAACTAAATAAAAAAAAAATTATAGTAATTACGAAAGGAAAAAATTGTGATTGTATTATAGCAACAACTGGTTACCTATTGATCAAATGCTTCTTTTTCTTCCTTACTCATAGACTTTCATAAACAAAAATTGTCATTGGTTGCAAAAACTGCATCAATTGATTTGTCTTTTTATCCTTGTTCTTTGGTTTTCAATTCCAGTCAATATACAT
Organism: Parasteatoda lunata; assembly: GCA_949128135.1. Taxonomy (NCBI): domain Eukaryota; kingdom Metazoa; phylum Arthropoda; class Arachnida; order Araneae; family Theridiidae; genus Parasteatoda; species Parasteatoda lunata. Next base: position 119,395,702 of record OX421970.1, read on the forward strand.
TTCTTAAGATGTCACAAAATTCTTTTCCTTCTTCAGTATTCAGATTTATATCATGTAAAATCACTGCCAAGATAGTAATTATAAATAGGAAATCACAAAGAGAATATTAAAATAATTTAAATTAACATTACATAAAAACATTAAAAATATTTGCTGGGGAATTTAAAAGAAAAAACTCAGAGGTGAAAACAATCAACTCCAAGAAATTCCAAAATTATCGTCTGCTTTTTTTTTTTAATTTGATCTTGCTGTGTCGATTTCTTATTAATGCTTACGTTAGCCGGATTTTTTTATGACTTGTGCAATTCTATTTTTGAGATCATGGTTTTGGAGTTGATCGAAGTTGTTCAGTTCATTTTAAAGTTTTAACTTAAGACAATACTTAAATAAACTCACCAACTTAATGCATAACAAAATTAAAAGTTAAAAAAGAATTCTAAAAAAATTATCAACCAGCAGCGGTCGCATTGCAATGACGACGCATGCGCGCTGTTTTACTATTAATCTTGAACACAGCTGAAAAGAGTGAGGATGTCCAAATAAGGTGCGCACGCCATCAAACCTAAAACAACACTCATTTTGCCAATGGGTAAAAAACTACTACTAACGGTAATAATCTAAAATGATACTTTTATTTTGTTTCATTAAAATCATTGAGTTCGAATTGTAACAAATTCAAAAAAAGTTATTAAATATTTTTTTAAGGGAGACATAAACGTATATAAAAGTGATAATCATAAAATTTTGTAAAATTATTTATAAACTATAAGAATTTTTTTAAAGCTTTTATATTAAAAAATAGCTTTTCGAGGTTTAAAAAAAAATAAAAACTTTAAATAAATTATCGGGGAACTCCCAGGTTTGGGGAACTCATTTTATTATTATACACAGATAAATTGGAATTAACTATCGGTATCAATATCGATAAAAACAAACTGGCTACTTTTTTCTAAAAATAAAAATTTGTTAGAAAACTTTATTCTCAAATAATATATACATAGTTTATTCTTTCATTACTTTTAGGTAACATACCACACATCAAAATTTTATAATTGTAAGATCTCGATATGAATTTTAATATGTAGCTTAAAAACAGAATAGCTGAATTCTAGTTGAAATTCTTTCAAAACTAAAAAACACTTACCAAGAAAACGATAATTTTTTTTTTTTATAATCAGCACAAAAGATACTTTTTCAAGTAATTCGGATTATTCTTTATTGTTGTTTTCTGAATTATGTAGATACAGAAATATATACCATTCTAAGAAGAATATTCTATAACTATTACAGTTCTGTATGGAATTCATTGGAACACATTTATTCATTGGAATGACGAAAGCAATGTTGACTTCATTTTAACTTGTAATGAATTGAAGACAGAAAAATTATTTTACCGCAATACACACATCTGTAACAGCAAGTGATCATGAAATCATGTTATGTTGTTGGTAATAGAAAGGTAAAAATTATTGAGAAGTTGTTCTTCAAATGCTTGGCGTGTTCTGCTTCAATGTTTGGCATGTTCTGATTAGTTTTTTCAAGAAGTTTTACCTTTTCTTTAGGGAAATTTTGCTTCTTTTTCGATGCTAAGAAAATGGCGTCCGTCATTGCCAATGGTTATGTGGGAACTAATGCACGATATTTACAGTCTCCCGCTAGATGGCGTACTCGAGTGTTGCGATCGCGAATCTATTACTAACTTTTAGATTTTAAACATTTTATTGCATTTCTTTGAATTCTAGTAAGTATTCTTAATTATTTCAGCTTTTTGGAATTTTGGGCACAATTGATGTCGGACTGCTGGCACTCTTTGGCTATAAAGTTTTCAAATCAGAAACAGCCCCCAAATCAGATGGAGTTTGATGAATGTTACAAGACTTTTATTTTGTGAAAATTTATTTAATGTGTTTTTAACTAAAGATTGATTACTTTTTATTGGTAAAATGCAATTTATTTGTTTTAAATTCGTTGTTTTCTTAAAAGAAATACATTATGAAAGAAGTTTTTTTTTTGTCAATTTGAAAACAGTGACATAATTAAAATTTGATTTTAACAAAATCTCGAATAACAAAATTCATTCCTATAATTCACCCATAACAGTGTTGCAGGAAAATAAATTCCTTCGCTTCACCTGCATCGAATAAGACAATATTCCTGTTTCAGGGTGCACAGCCAAATTTTTAAACAAAAAATAAGCACTCAATAAAATATTCTTTAACTCGTTATTTATTTATTTTTTTTAAAAAGGATATTTCCCTATCGTGATCTGTCACGCCAACAACAATCGCCAAGGTGCCAAATAAATTTTATACTTTCAATTAAAAAAAAAAAAAAAAATGTAGATGTTTGACCGGAGGTGGGTTAAACCTTTCGAGTTGGTCCCTTTCTGTGATGTTTTTTGTTAGTTTCTCGCGGGCCGCGGCCCGAAATTTGCCAAGAATCATGATACGGAAATCTACTCTCCAAATATATTTAGGATAAGCGCACTAATAAAAAATTTTTTTTTCTATTACCGTAAGTTCATATATATATATATATTTTCTTCTTTTATAATACACAAATCCAAAAAATTAAATTTATCTTCATGATTACGAAGCAAGATTAATTCATTGGGGAAAATATTATTTAATAAAAATGTATAATCTTGAAAATTAAATCTTTAATTTTATAATAAATTCATAGTTGTATATATATATATAACTATGAATTTATGAACTTTCAATAACAGGAAGAAAAATTTTTTATTAGCGCGCATATCCTAATAATATTATTATTGTGGTTGTTGAATGAATTGTGAAAACATTGAATGGAATAGTGTGAGGGAAAAAAAAAGAAAAAAAGAAGCTTTATGCATAATTTGGGGCAAAAACCGACATGATAAAAAATATTGACAGTACAAGTTTTGAACATGATTTCAAATTTGAATAAAATGTTGGTATCAGGGAATACTAACTAATTCATACCGGTTATTATTATTATTTTTAATTCAACAGTACTGTAAAAATTTCCTATATATTGATCTCAACCTATTATGAATTGTTCAGAGCTTCAAAAATAAAATTTAACTGTAAACTGTTAAAACTTTCTGTTCTAAACAAAGCAATTCTAAAGTTAATAGCATATTTTCCTGTTCTTTTAAGGGAAAATTTGCCCTGACAATCTTTGGAAAGTTTTAACTTAAGTAAAAAATATTAATTATAACTACAAAATTTTTATGTTCGATTTAAGTTAAGTGCGTTTTTAATTAAAATAACACGTTATATTATAACAATAATTGAAGAAATAAATTAAAAAAAATACATTTGTACAAAAAAATTGAAAAAAAGATTAGATAAGGATGTCTCATATATACAAATTCACATATTACAGGGTGCGTAGCTATAAAAAATAAGCACCCTTCTAGTACTTTTTAAGTTTTCAAAAAATATTTGTAAGCAATCAAAAAATATTTTTAGATACTACATAAATGAACAAAATGCAAAATAATTTTCAAAGACGAAATATGAATAACCAGTTTCAGACAAAGAACTCTTTTTCTTGATTATATTAGCCATTATAAAAAAAAGATCAAGAGTCTTTTTGGTTCGATATCAGAGGGTGGAAAATGAAGCCTGAAATTGAAAATATATCTTGCAAAATGCAGCAGCGTTGCACATGAGAGAGCAAGAATCTCGTCGAACCCAGCTTAGCAGACGAGCATGCGGACTCGCAAGTATTACATCAAACATATAAAATGATTGGCGCTTTCATACACTATGGACCGACGGGACGCCGAAATAGATTGTGGTTGAATGAATAGTGAAAACGTTGAATGTGAACAGAATGAACAACGTGAAAAGCACGCTTTTGCATAATTCGTGGGGAAAATCGCCATGGTAAAGAAAAAATCTTATTTTTGAAAAGGTAAAATTAAGCACTTTTTAAAAACGCTATGCTCCATGTTCAATTCTAATCAGAACACATTTTTAAAGTTTAAAAATACAACAGAATTCTTTATAGATATATAATATTAATAAAACTATACATAAATTTACTATCAAATAAACAAGTAACATTGAAAAATAATTTTTTTGAAGTCAATTCCTACTTGGGTCAGCAAAGAAAAATTCAATTTTAGCTACTTTTTATTAACTAATTTTTTCTACTATATAAAACTACAATTAATGAATGAATTAATATTTGAAAGAAATTGAATTAACATCAAGTGTCATAAACTGCAAATTTAAAAAAAATGTATTTGAACTTGAGTGAATGAATAAAAAGTATTTTATTAACGATTGAAAATTTGAACAAGATATAGAGAGAGAGTGTGAACCAATATTAGAATTGAAAAAAAGCAACAGTTAGATATAGGTATACTAAATTATAAAACACTGAAATTTTTTACTTCATTATAAAATTAAGTGGATTACTTGGAGTAATTGTTCAAGACTTATTTTGACTATCCTGCTTTTTAATAGCTCAAAGTCATTGTTTAAATAGCTCACAGTATTTCATATTTCAGTTTATGTTTGTTTGCTTATTTATAAGGAGAGAAGATTAAGTTTCAAAGTAGTTTGTTGGGAAGGAAGGGGGAAATAAGATTTCTTTACTTACTTTATTTCTAGTTTCCCACAAATAATTAAAATTTTTTTTTATTTTTTAAACTTGCTAAAGGAGTAGAAAAAATTATCATAGATTGTTGCAAACAACAAAATTTCATAACTGTCAATAGTCAAGGAAGAAAAACTTAAATCTGATAACAGAAATTCTCAAATATCGTAATTATTTATTACTCAACCTTAATCTTGACAATAAAACCGTAATAGTTCGCCACTCTGTAGCACAACTCAAGCAAAAGTTTGAGATAATTTTAAAACAATGACAAATATTTAACTGGAGAAAATTGAATACTCATATTAATGAAGCGAGGCGTAAACAATTGATAAAATGTAAAAGAATTAAAGTTTTTAAGCTTCATTGTTAAGAATTCTAAAATATTCATTAATAAAGAAGCATTATTTTTGGTGGTTACTAATATATAAAAGTCACTTTTCTTAAGCAAATAACAATGGAATCTTATTTTAAATAATAATCTTGTGTAAAAAGTGCTTATTTTAATAAAAAAGAGATTTCTGGATTTCTTTTTTAAACTAAGCAAAAAAGTTTTTTTAATTTCATTTATTCTACTGCTAATTTTTGATAACTCGAATTTTTGATGTTTCAAATTTTTCTATCTCCCTTCAATTTTGACTGTAACAGAAATATCCCAACAGAAGTAGACTTATTTGGAGTTAGTACCTAGAAATCAAATGAATACTATCAAGGTTACAGTTAGGTAGGTACTTACTTCTTTAACATTGCACTAGAGATGCACATTGGACTGTTAACCGTATATGGGCTATACGGTTTGGGAAACATCCCTGAGGATGATCCGAAGACATGCCATCCCAATTTCGATCCCCTGCAGAGGGGATAGCTCTCCTGCTATGGTAACCCGACGACCTACTCGCGAAGGCGAGCACTTTACGGTAGAACAGTTTAATGAGGACACGCACTCTCGGTCTCTACGCAGGCTGATCAAAGTGGTCACCCACCTGCTTACTGACCGCAGCCAGTGATGCTTGACTTCGGTGTCTTACTGGTGACCGTGTCTTTACGATCAATCCACTGTGGGACTAAGTTACAGTTAAAAATTATTCATAATTAATTTAACTTCGAAATCAATAAAGATTAATACTGAGTGCATAAACTATTACTAAATAATTTAAGTGTTCAGTATATTTCAGAAAATGAAGAACGGTCACCCCTTTTTTGAATTAGTACAAATATATCCTTATGATGAGATAATTAAATATTTTAAAATTCGAGCCACATGTTTTTCCAAAACTGTAATTACTACTTCCTAACAGGGCAGAATCAGTTTTTATGGATCAAACTGACTATGTACAAGCATTTAGAGTTGGTGACTGTAAAGTAAACACTTTCTGTATTAAAATATAATTTTATTTCAGTCCAAAACAATCAAACTTTACAAGTGATGTTCAACGCAATAATTTCCATACAAAATAAAAACAATAAATACGTTTATATCAAAATGCAATTTCAAATGTAACATAATTTATAACAGTTTTTACTTATAATTTAACAACTTCTCTTAAAACTATTTACAAATGACAGTAACAATCTCTATAGAATTGATTTAACATTATAGAATATGTTACGAGTAAAAGCACTTTTTAAACCATCAGTTAAAATATTTTAATTTTTAAAAATATATCTTTTTATAATAAGAGATTTTTAAAAAAAATCCTTATCTATAGTTTTGATTATTTATTTTCCCTCTGTATTGAAACACATCATTTAAAAAAAAAAAAAAAAAAAAAAAAAAAAAAAAAAAAAAAGGCGAGTTTTTGTACAGAAAAAAGAATTTAATAAGGGTATTGCAATGGAGAGTTAGATATAATATAATTTTATAAACAAATAAGAATGAATCAAACATAAGTTTGTTTTTTTAAATTATGACTTAGTTCTTTTACTTTTGGCAACATGTAAATACGTAGTAGATAATACATTTAAACTAATATTACACAAACTCCCATTTAACAAAACACAGTTCATTAGAACTAACATTGACTAAAATCGAAAACTGGAAACTTGAATATCATAGTTTCTAAGTAATTATTTTGTTACATATCTGTCCTTTGAGTTTAAAAGTAAAATAACTAAAATACATAAAAACCATACACAAAGGAAAAAAAATATATAAATGCAAACTTATAAAAGGTAAATTCAAGAGTAGGAAAATAAGTAATATTTAAGTAATTTATATCTCAATGTAAAAGATGGTAAAATAAATAAAGAACACGAGAATAGGAATGCTTGCCACTTTTGTGTGCAGAGCTGCGAAAGAAAATTATGTGAATTCAAATCTTATAGTGATTCACAGAGCTTTGGCATCATTTTTTAATTTTCACTGCTGCCAACTAAGAAAAAAACCAGGAGATTTTTTCAAAATAACATAAATTTCATGATAATTGTTTCATAATGTACTAAATTTTTTATACATAGGGAATTTTAGGGATTTTTATAGTGATCAAAATAGAAATACAGCAAAAGTTTCCTGTTATGATTGACAATAAATGAACTTGAAATATTGTATTATGTTTACTCATAATTTTAAATAGTAATCAGCATTTATTTCATCAGAGATAGTTAAATAGCATTCTTAATAAATTTAAAAAAGTTTTGAATAAAATTAAAGTGAACATTTTAGAACAAAATGAAAGGTTATAAACAGATTTTTATAAATAAGGCTCGCTTCATTATGTATTAGTAATACTTATTTAAGTATTCAAGCAAGCAATAATAATCTGTAGAAAAATTCTATTTGAATAGGGTTTTTTTTTTCTTCTTCCTTTTTTTTTTCAGGAAACTTTAGGGAATTTTCTAAAATATACCAAACACCAGGAGAAACTGGCAAAATCTAGTCTATTGGAAAATACAGTAGAGTTGGCAGCTATGAATTTTTAATGGTTCCACATTTTTAATAACTCACCGGCGTTTCAAAACTACAACTTGTTGGTCTACAAGACCACATGAGGCTTTTTAACAACTACTATGAAAGAGGTTCATATTTTATGAAAATAAATTGCTTTAGATAATTAAAATACATTTATTTTTACAAGTGAATTAATAAAGACTTTTTAATTGAACATAAAGTCATTTAAGTTTGAAAGTAAAGTTTGTTTAACACTTAATATCAATGAACGCAATGGGATATAATTTATTGAAAGGAAATAAAATAGCAATTCAATTGTCCAGAAAATTTCGACATTTTATAGTAACAAGAAACAATGAATTAAAGAAACAATGCTTTAAGGCACCGAAATATAATTATGGAGTTCTATCCCCGACTGCGAATTGAAGTCTACCCAGATTCAGATAGATGGCTTGTCTTGGGTGTAAAGGCACCATTATGCTTTTGGTTACAAAATTTGCAAATCCTCCCTGCAACCTCCAAGAACCTGGAGGTTGCAGGGATGCTTCACTATAGTTGCAATACATTACAATGACCAAATCTAATAATGTTTTAATATATACAGTGCTTAAATTTGCAGCTATCAAGTGTGCTTTCAGGTAGCTCAATACAGGGTTGCCACAGAAAAAAAAAATGAACAAAATAGTTGCTTTTAGTAGCTTAAAGCATAAAAATAGTTGCCTAAATACGAACAAAACTCCTAAAAAATATGACTAAAATTTTATTAAATTACTTAAATGTGATATACCATGATCCATTTAGTTAAGTTGGTGGCAAATATGATAATTTTTATATAAACGTTGGTGTTCTAGCACTAAATTTTAAGATAAAAAAAATTTGTAAAATTGCAAAAAAATTAACTAGAATTCATTAAAAAAAAACATTTAAAAAAATTTTTTTTTCCCCTTTTATCAATAACTGATTTAGCAAAAAAAATATATATATATATATATATATATATATATATATATATGTGTGTGTGTATATGTATATATATATATATATATATGTGTGTGTGTGTGTGTATATATATACATATATATTGTGAACAGTGATTACTCAAATTCAAAATCTACACATCATAATAAAAATTGGGTTTTTAAAAATCTTTGAAAAGGCGATCCATTGAAAAGGCGATCAAGTAACGAAATTGACTTACAATGAAAGCTGAGCAAATCGGACGAATGAAAAAATGATTACTCAAATGTGAGATTCAAAATTTTTTATTTTTTAATAAAATTTAGTGTGTCCAGAAGCTCCCGGGGGTTTTCAACTTAATTTAAGCTAAAAAGCATCGCTAAGAGTACAGAAAAAACTCCCAAAAGTCTCCTTTCCCAAAAAATTGTTGCTTTTTCAGGCAAAAAAAGTTGCTATAGTTGCATCATGCCAAAAATAGTTGTATTTTCGTCGGCTGTGGCAACCCTGTCAATACTAGAAAAGAATTGATGGCAATATTAATTTATAGAGTAAAATCTTTTTTATTTAGATTTGGCATGGCACATGGGATAAAGGCACTGACATGTCACTGAGCAGAACCACAGTTTCTGGAGACACCCGCCTAACTTTAGATCAGCTTGTTTGGGAAGTAAAGATGACCTTAATATTTTTTCTGGTATTGTATAATATTAAAAATTAGAAAAGAAAATGTAAAAATATTGCAAATAGTAATATAATAAAACTTGGTAGTTTATCAGCAAACATTTGAAGTAAAAATATTGAATTCTTCACAGCATTCAAGATCACATTTTAGAAAAAAATCTTTATTCTTACTGTTAATTAATTTTAAACATTAAATTAAATAAAAAGGTGATTTTCTACGATGCTTGCAAAGGACAGAGGAAAGCAATCCACAATGCGTTTTACATATTTGTCATAAAGCAAGACTTTAGTTGTTCTACAAGTATTTTTCACAACTATATCAGGGACAAATTGACGAAGTTTTTTTTACAAGTAAAAACTTATAATGAACGTAAAATTTATGGATTTGAAATTTATAAAGGGTCTACGAGATACATTTCAATATATTTTCTGTTTCAACATACAGAACCATGTCATATGACAACAAAAATTCGAGACATACATTAAATATATAAAACATTATAAGTCAAATCACATTAAAAAAATTCTTCTGATAAGAAAATGAAATACACTTTATTCAGATCAACATTAAAAGGATACTAATAAAAATAAAAACATGATTTATATGTAATTCCTCAATTCTCTCAAACCTGCAGCAAATATTAAGACTCCAAATAAAGAAATTTTTAATTTATCTACTAATTCTAATTTTTAAATATGGATTTCTGATAGATAAACACTATGTATTTTAAATTTTTGTTGAAATAAATATTTCATCACTGTTAAGGTTCGATACTTTATTGTTGTTTCATGTTTTCAGATTTTTGTTTAATCACTTAATTAAATATTAACAGTCAAATGTAACCAAAAAACGAATTTGCAAATACCAAGTAAAACATTTTTTTTAACAGTGTAGAAAATTTCTTTATTAAAAAAAAAAAAAAAAAAAAAAAAAAAAAAAAAAAAACCACATTTACACAAATGGGGGAAAAAAAAGTGAACCACATATACATCATCCAGCATGCCAGAAATATGTGAGGTTGACCAGCATGCCAGGAAATTCGAATTCTGACATGTCAGATAATTTTTGGGCTTATTTTGAAAAAGAAAAAAAAAAAAAAGTAAAATTTTCTCCTTAATTCTAATAACAAATTAAACCACGATAAGGAAAAAAGTAGATAAGAGAATGGGTATTTTTCTTTTCTTCCATAACACCATCTTTCTTAAAGTGTGTGGTAGAGTGTGTTTATCTGTCAAGTTTTGCCAGAATGTTTTGGGGGTATTTATGTCAGAAATATACATATTCAAATACTACCAGACAGGAGTAAATATAATACTATTTGCTTCATAATACTGCTAGAATACAATATGTTTAATACCTTAGTCTCATATTGACCATGTAATACTTCTTGTTTTATTTGTGAAAAAACAAATAAGCACAACTTTAAGCAAAAAGAAAAAAAAAGAACATAAGTTGAATCAGTTAAAATGAATCTTTTCCACCTGTTAGCCAACCACCAAAAAACAATCAACTGACACAGGTTATCCTGTCAAAAATTTTATAAGACAACTTATAATTTGAAAAAGGAACTATAGTTTGATTAATTTATCAACCAGTAATAAATTCTGGAACCAAACCAGATCTTGAAAGAAAAGAAAATCATTGTGTTAAGCATTGATTTCAAATGCTGCCAGACAAGAGTAAATATAACACTATTTGCTTTATAATACTGCTACAATACAATATGTTAAATGCCTTAGTCTTATATTAACAGTGTAATACTTCTTACTTTATTAATGAGAACCAAAACGACTTTAAGCAAAAAAAAATAGAAAGAAAAAAAAGAACACAAGTTGAATCAGTAAATATGAATCTTTTCCACCTTTTAGCCAATCATCAAAAAACGATCAACTGCCACAGGTTATCCTGCCAAAAATTTCAGAAGACAATTGAATTTATGATTTGAAAAAGGAACTATAGTTTGATTAATTTATCAACCAGCAATAAATTGAGGAACCGAACCAGATATCGAAAGAAAAAGAAAAACATTGTGTTAAGCATTGATTTTAAAAATAAAATTAGATGTTTTTTTAAATTAAAATTTACAATTTACTCTTACTAATGTAGTGCATCCGTAAATTCAATAAGATATTATTAGAGGAATCAATGATAATTTGTAAATACAGTCAAACCTTGATATGTATCACGATAATTCGCAAATATTTTTTTTTCCAAACCTCTTTTGTCCCTAAAACAATGTGTCTACCTATATAACCTGACTGCAGTTCTGTCTGTGAATTTTTTTCCGAAATGTGGCTTATTCTTAGAAAGGCTTGGGTGGCCAACTGATATATGATGCCTCCAAAGATGGATAATACCCGATCACAGTAGCGTAGTTTTAATGTATATATAAGTTCAAAATGTAGAGAAAACAAAAAAAGATATAACCTTTTCATCAGCTCACACTTTTATATCCGCAAAAAGGAGTGCATTCTAATATTGTATCAATATAGCTACAGCAAAATATATCAATATAATAGTGTGAGGAGCACTCACAAATTTTTTTTGAAACAAAATAGAATAGAACACAGTAATAAATATCGCATAAAAAAATAAAATAAAATGTAAAGAAAAAACAGAACAAAACATAAAACGAAATCTATAAAGCGAGTAACGAATTCAAGTGAACTTACATATATATATATATATATTCTAAGCGATTAAATTACAAAAAATGAATAATGAAATCTTTTTTAAATCTACATCCCTACTTACTATACATTTATGAAGCAATGTTTAACTTCAGAGGGGGTTTGGGGGACAAAACTACGCCACTGCTCAATCACAACTGCTTGTATCTATTTGCATAAAAATTGTGTCATTTATATGATGAATAGCAGTCAAAACATTTATCCCATAAGATTTTTATTTTTGGGGCCTAACTAAATAAATATACTCACTCATACCTTAAAAGTAATATTTAATTTGTCATAAACCTTTCAATACTGATTTATAACAGATGGTTTTAATAATTTCAAAATCAGTTAAAATTGATTCCCAAAGAATTTTTTCTGTATCATGAGTACAGCAAAAAATAATAAATTTTTATTTTGTGAGAAATTTTTTTCTTTTTCTTTTTTTTTGCAATATCAAGATTTGACTGCATGTAGTAAATTAACAATACCAAAATAATGTACTTAATGAAAAAAAAAAAGAGTTTCAAAAATAATTTTTTTTTTTACACACAGTAAGTGCATTATTATAACAAGTGACTTAAATTATTCTAAACTCATGCTCTACTTCAATTAAAACAAGTCAAAATAAGAACTCTACACGCAACACTTTGTTAACATTAATAACATTTCCTCCCTAAAGTACTATTTCTTTTTTTAAATGAATACATTTGTGCGCAAGTCGGAGTTCTAAAAAAAGTTTTATACATAAAAAAGTATAAGAATATGTTGTAGATTAATTGAAAAAAATTAATTAGCTGCCTAAGGAATTGTATTACTTTCATAATAAAAATAGCATGTAGGAATTTTAAAATTATGTATTAAAAAAGTTTACTACTTATAACAAAAAGAAAAAAAATGGAAAAAGTTATTATTTAAAAAATTATTATAAATTAGCAGCATTGGGAGTTAACATTACTAGCAATTAATACTTTTCTATACATTCATACATTGCAAAATAAGTTACTACCAAAAGAAATTTACTGTATAAAGAAAGGAAGTAATTAGCTGTTCGTAAAATTAGCACTAAGACTGGCACAAGGTCAATTCTATACATTGAAAAAAAAAATACCTGTAAAAAAACTCATACCTGCCAACATGGAGAAATAAAATAACAGAGATTTTACAAACTGACCCACTTTTAGGTTTACGACTATTGATGTTCAACTACGAAGCCTTGTAATTTTGAACCTAATCCAGAAGACAAGGGAACTCCTGGATCAAGTATTGGGAGAAATTTGCTTTGTAGAGGACTTTTTTACGGAACTAACCAGTATTTGAGTTACATGGAGAGGAAAACCACAAACTCCCACGGGTAGCCTGACGACAAGGGAACTCTAACCTGTGATCCGTCTACCACTGAAGATATTTCACGTCAGCACTGTTGTCAGTGCAAGGAGGATACGGATGGCCAGTCATTGCTGGGATTCGAACCTGGGATCATCTCATTGGAAGGCGAATGCTGTATCACCTGAGCCATCATGGCTCGGCTTGAACTATTAACACTGAACATATTGCAGTACTGGGAACACCATCTGTTGAGGAATAAGAGAAGTATTTTTGCTATCAGTGTATAGTTTATCATCAATTTTTAAAAAAAAATTTCTTCAGGAAATGCAGAGAAATTTGAGAATATACAGGAAAACAGGAGATAGTCGAAGAATACAAGAGTCTTGATTAAAAAACAGGATACTTGGCAGGTATGAAATCTGCTAACTTAAAAGAAAAAAAAAACAAAAAAAACACAAGAGTATTAGCTGCCTTTTGAGTTAGCTATTTATACGTAATGTAGTCATTTCACGCAACACCAAAATGAGATTAGTTTTAATATTAAAGAATTTTTCTAATCTTTAGTTACAAAAATGCCAATAGTCTGAACCTATACCTTAAAGTGATTAAAGAAAAACAATACTTTCAAGCTAAAATTTATTACTATAATTCCTTAAGCAATAATTTTAACTTGTTTGAATGACAGTATAGCATGACTATAAAAATTTGCTAAGTTGTTATAGTCAATACGCATTAACAAAAAAAAAAAAATTAGATCATGAGCGGAATATTGACAGGGATGCCAACTTTTCAAATGACATATATATTTTTTAATAAAATAAAACTTACAAGAAATTTAAAAGTTTATTTTAAAAATTCCATTTCTCCTTTGAAATTCAATTCTTCCTAAATAAATCTTAAAAATAAATTATGCCGTCTTTAAAGCATAATCTTCGAAAAATTTAAAATTTTTGAAAATCATAATATGAAGGTGTTAAGTTAAAATCTAAATGAGTTGGCACCCCTGCAGCCCCATTTCTCTAAAAAGACAAGACAATAATATTAACAATTAAATAATTGAATTAATCTACATCGACACCCGGAAATTCTTCACCCACAGAAGCGTCACTCAAAAGTCCCTGCTCTGCACGCCGCTCCCAATAAGTGGCTCTTTCCAATATGGATCTTGAGATATGGCGACCCACTTTTAACTTATTGACTGAGGTAGAACTGGTGTTACTTTCATCTGACGTGTAGCCGTGCCCATTGTCACCTTGGTTGGAGCTTTGAGCCGATTCAGGACTGCACAAAGTTTCTCTCTCCGCGTCAAGGGAAGACACTGGAATAGTTCTATTCATTGGCTTAGGAAGATTCAGTTTGGCAAGATCACGGAACTCCCTTGACAAACTTCGAGCTGTCAAACTATGAACCTGCAAGAAAAAGGCAATTTTCACTGTCAAAATGAAAATAATTATTAACAGCAAACAAGAACTAAACACACTCTATCATTCCGATTTTTTAGGGCAGCTGACCTAACCTAATTATGAATAAATTAAAATAACATTTTTTTTTAAAATCTTATTATGCATGCTATTTTACAGTGTTGCCACAGGAAAAAATTAACAAAATAGTTGCTTTTAGTAGCCTAAAGCATGAAAATAGCTGCCTAAATAAGAACAAAAAATTTTCAATAATATGTCAAAAAATTTTATTAAATGACTTAATTGTCATATACAATGATCCATTTAGTCAAGTTGGTGGCAAATATGATAAATTTTATATAAACGTTAGTGTTCTAGCATTAAATTTTAATCTAAAAAAATTTGTATATTTGCAGAAAATTAAATTCTTTTAATTACTAGAATTCATTAAAAAAATACTTTTTCCTTAAAAAAAACATACTTTTTCTGAAAAATTTTCTCTTTTATCAATAATTGATTTAGAAAATATATATATATATTGTGAAAAGTGATTACTCAATATTCAAAATTCACACATTGTCATATCACATTAAAAATTGGGTATTTTAAAATCATGCAGAATTTTGTAGCAATAACTCTTGAAAAGGGGATTGAAGAAAATAGATTTACAATGGAATCTGTTCAAATTGAGCGCATTAAAAAGTGATGACTCAAACAAAATTTTTTATTTCGTGTTCAGAAGCTACCGCGGGCCACAGGTTGTCAATCCAATTTATACTAAAAACACATAGCTAGGAGCACAGAAATGTCTCCCAATAGTTTCATTTTCCTGAAAATATTTTGCTTTTTTAGGCAAAAAAAGTTGCATGGTCGCCTCAGGTTGAAAATAGTTGCCAGTGGCAACCCTTGGAGGCTCACAGATTCTTAGAATTGTTACATTTGAGTGAACAGTTGATTTTTGAATTTAATAATGAAACAATATATTTCACACCCACAGATCCCCTAAAAAACATCTTGTATTTGGTGATTAAACTGATTCTCTTAATTTCACAATAACAGATACAGTTAATAATTTTTAATTCAAAAACTATTATTGGTTTTTGTACTATAAATTATTTAAAGATGTCTCAAAAAATTTTTAAAATTTGTTTACAAATAAAAATAATCACAAAAAAAGTATGCTGGAACATCTTTTTGATTTCAGATTTTGACAAAGAACTTTTGGACGCAGTTTAATCCTCGATTTCGTCAAAATTAATTGTTGGTAGCACCTAATTTTTATAGAATGCTGTTGGGGATCATATAAAACAAGAAAATTTAAAATAATTATCCTATAAAAAATTTTTACACTTCAAAATTTATTTTGATGATACGCTTGTATTTGTTTAAATTTCATGAAGATATATTTTTGTACCTTTAATTACAGCTAATCCTATATAAGAGTAGATTAAATTTCAATTGTTAAATTGATCATAGATATAATTATCGATAGAAAAAACTTATATGGAAAAAAAAATTAGTTGGGAGAATCCATACCTTCTGGCATGGTTTATTTCTTTTCAGTTTTTCAACTTCTTGTTTTCTGGATCCTAAAATTACTTTTTTATGGAAGATTTCCTAAAATAAAAAGTTAAGCAAGTTAAGTAAAATAGCATCACTTACATGCTCTGAAAAGTTCTAACATGATATGGAAGTTAGCCTATCATTATTGAGGATGATATCAAAGTACTTAACTAGTTAAAAGTAGCTTACATAATAAAACAAAAAAGGGAACTTTTCCGGTAGCCGGGCGCAATTGTCGCCAAACTCAAGCCAAGTCGCCAAGCGAAGCGAATGACGAAACAGTCAACAGAATAAAAGTAAAAAACATTCAACTACTAACAAATATTTATTAATAGTAAGCAAAACAAGTTCAACTATAAACAAATATTAATGAATTGTAAACAAAACAATTTTACCCAAAAAGAAAATTTATAATAATTGGTTTTTCCAGAATACAGTGATGTCCTTGAGAATTTGCTCAAATGAATCGATCTTCAGTTCTGGCTAAATCCTAAATTTTCATTATTTTAAAACAAAAATTAAGATGGGCGAAAGAAAGGAAAATATGCTTTGTTTTGAATGAATTCAAAGAATAGAGCACGTGGCCCGAAACTAACATTTCCCTTACGGTTGTAACAAATTTGGCAGAATTCTACATTATATGGCGATTTTGGAAGATGCATTAACAGAAGTACAGAATTTTTTGAATTCTGTAGATCAGTGAGGGTCTTATACTAAAGTACCTTAGAACTGTCAGCCCCCCCCCCCAAAAAAAGCACTATCTTTGCCATGTGCAGTATCCCCCTTGTCTACACTCTATTCTTTTCTTTTAGAATGCTTCTCTCCTCATAGAGTATCATATATATATATTAATGAAAGGATAGGATATATAAATGAAATAATATATTCTGTCTGAATGAATATATTAATGAAAGGACATGTTTTATTTCCCTTGCCCCTCCAGTCCCCTCAAACACATCCCTTCTTGTCTTCCTAAAATGTTCTACTCTCGATGCATGGTCTAAGTCAGTGTTTCCCAAACTTATGACTTTAGTGTACCCTTTCTAAATTTTTCTTAACACTGTAAAGCACTAATAAAAAATTGAATGTACTTTTTACAAAAAAAAAAAATTGCACAAAAGTTAAAATTCACAACTGGCTGTTGACACCACTAATTATTAACTGTTAACTCTTCAAAAAATAGCCAATAGAAAAATACGTAATCGTAAATTTTCATGGCAAGCTTTGTTTTTAGATAAATTGTTTTAAAATTTTTGTTTGTTGCAAAATATTTTGCATAAGAACGCGTACCCCCGCTAAACAGTTCCGGTACCCCTGGGGGTACACGTACCTCACTTTGGGAAACACTGGTCTAAGTGATAAAAGAGCAACTTTTTATTTTAAAAAACTGTTCCTATCAACTATAGTGATTCTGAAAAATTAAGGACTTTTAAAAACCTTGCATCAAAATTAAGTACTTTTAAGGGCCTTTATTTTGCAAAATAAAACAGTTTATAAGGATTTTTAAGGACCATGGGAGCCCTGATATATATATAACTAAACTCAGTGGAGTGACAGCCCATAGAGAGTTAAGGCCTACTGGGCCCATCTCAGTTTTCTTGACCTTGGGCGCTGAGGTGCAAGAGCAGATGTTCTGGTTTGTTGGTCAGCTGAGTGCCAAACGCCCAGCGTTTAGTTCCAAAGTATTTCATTTTATCAACCCACTGAAGGCTCAGTTAACCTTGTCCGGTCTGAGGATCGAACCAAGGACCTATATATATAACGAAGTGAAAATTTTTTATGGTTTTCCATTGATGGACCAAAATAATCTTTATGGTGACCATCAATAATTCCATCACGAACAATTATATTTTTTGACAGTAACCAACATAAGTAACCATCACCTCAATGTAGGAATTCGGGCTGATTTATGATGGTCCAACATAAGAATAGCAACTAATTTTGATGGTTGGTTCATGTTAACCCTCAGAAATTTCTTACAGTTTCTTAAAAATCAAATCTTGCAACGATCATGAACCACCATCACCCTTAAATAGGAATTCAGACTGATTTACGATGACCCGACATAAAAATACCCAAATTGTTTTGATGGTACATTCCTGAGAACCAACAAGAATTCCCAATAAACCATCATTAAAATATTGTTGATCCATGAAAGTCTAACTTCTCTTGATGGTTAACCATCATAGTTTTAAAGAAGTATCTTTCATCAGGGAATGATGGAAGTTTATTGACAGATCAATAACCATGAACACATAAAGGGAAAAGTTGGATGATGGTGACCATCAAATGATGGTCATCATAAGTCACCCTGAAACCAACATAAACCATCAAAATTGCTTGATGGAACCATCAAGAATTTTGACTTGGGTGACAAGAATCTATTACAATGGGTAACAATGAGACAAGAATCTATTACAATGGGATTGGGTAACAAAGGTCTTCCTAACAAAATGTAGAGAAAAGATGGAAACTTATTTTATGAGTTCTATTTACTTGCAGCTTATGAGCAGTAAATAAACCTTATTGTTTTTTTTAATTTTCTTCGTTTTTTTTCTTCTTTGTCCTTTTTGTATTTATTTATTATGATAATATATATATGGTAAATTTTTTTTCTGCCTAGGAGAGCAGCAGGGCTAACCTTAATCAGCATTGTTTAGATGATCAGTAAATAAAGTGTCCTCCTAACACAGTTGGTTGGAAATAAAAGCAACATATTATTTTCTTTCAAACTGATCACAAAAGAGAAGAGTCACAATAAGAAGGTTTGAATATATTGATTACTTTATTAAAAAAAAAAAAAAAAGCTGGAAATTACTTCATTCTCTTGATTGGCCTCCCTTGGTGTGTTGACCAAAGTGTCTTTAATTTCACGCTCAAGTCTTCTGATACGATTCTCCAATGTAAACACTTTTCCAGATCTCACATAGACCTGCAAGAAATGATTATCTCTTCAGCGAAAATTTATACCAGCTTAAAAATCTGTAGTTAAAGATGGAATAGTACTAAATTGAAACTTTGCTATACTAGATAATAAGAACATTTGAGGTGCTGAAAATCATTCAGTGTTAGATAAAGAATTATTATTTTTCCAAATGTCTGTAGAGTCTCTACATACTGCCTTAAGTTTAGCCAGATTTTCCAGCAAAAAATTAGCACCTTTTAAGTACTTTTTAAGTACTCAAAAAATATTTTTAATTACTTTCCAAAAAAAAAAAAAAAAAATCAGAATTAGGATCTGTGCAGTAATAAAAATAAATTTTTCTATTGTTTAAAGTTATTATGAACTTAAAGTTAATTTATAAAATAAAATTAATAAAACTCAAAAACTTTTCATAATCATGTTAAAACAATTATTTCTTCTATTGCAGAGCGAAAATACTTTTTTAAAAGATAGAAAATTAAGCACTTTTTACATACCCTGAATAAAAAGGGCTTTCAAAAAGAAACAAATTATAAAGTGCCTTTAGTTTATTTTTGTGAGACATTTTGTAAAAGGTATTCTCTTGTATTTAAATACTCATGATAACTTAAAAGTTTTTACACATGCTATATATATTTTTAAAAATAATTATCTGTACAATAAATATTTCTTAGATCACAAAGTTTGAATCCTGGTCAGGGTGCGTAGTCAAATTTTTCAACCAAAAATAAGCACCTTTTAAGCATTTTTCAAGCACTCAAAAATATTTTTAAACACATTAAAAAATATATAATTAGGCAGGGTAGGCAAGTTTTTGACAATTGATAGTTTTCTCTGTCATGTCATAGGTACTTTCATATGCTACGGACCGATGGAACGTCAAAATAGATTGGGGTTGAATTAATTGCAAAAAGGTTAAATAGAACAATGTGAACAGTGTCTTTTTGCATAATACAGAACGAAAATCAACATGGTAAAAGGAAAATTAAGCACTTTTTTAAAAACACCCAATAAACAAAGCACCCTTTAAAATGAAAATAAGCACCTATAAGCACTTTTTAAAAATCATTGGGCCAAAAATTGCTACTGGGCTGAAGGTACAAAAAAATAAAGAGATACCACTCACTTTTTCTTCAAATGAATTGAGAGCTTCATCAGAGAGACAGCTATCGGGAGGGACACGCCTCATGGAGCTCTGCAGTTTAAACAGTCTGTCTGAAGACGGCATTTCCTTGTTAATGTAATAGTCTCGCTCATATAATTCACTGTTGATGGACTTGGGGCCACAGTTCACTTTATGAAGAGGGGATTCATTAGATGGTATAGTGTGTTCAAAATTTTGAAATGATCGAAATCCAGTCTTGTGTGCAGATCGTTTAGAAATATTTTCAGCACTGTAGGGGTTGTTTTTTAAAGGAACTGCATTCAACCATTTCTTGTGCTCTCTTTCTGCAATAGTGCCTATAGAAATTAGTACTCAAAATGATTTATTTGAAGTAGAATTAACTCCAGTCCCTGTGGCAGAATTGTGGCGACACAGAGACGTTGTCGTAGAACGCAACCGAGTTCTTGCAGAAAGATTTTTCCTTTGGGAAGTAAAAATTTCTTTTTATCTTCAAAAGATGTCTTTTTTGAGCATTGGAGGAAAAAAAAATCTTAAGATTTCTCTATTCTCATTTGTGAACAACGAAAACTATAGAATAATGAAGTGAAAAATTTGGTTTTCTTTGCTGCAGAAATTTTCATTCTATTTTTTTTAGGCAGTTATTAATAATGATTTTAAAATAGCTTTTAAAATCCGATATTTTTAATACGATATTATTTATTACAAAAACTGAATCTCAAAATGATAATAGGCATTTAGTAACCCCTTTTGGAAGAGTCTAGATTCCAGTGATCTCGCTATCTATTTTTTTTCTGGTAGTAATTACTATGAATTTTACGATTTTTTTAATGTCATGATGACCTACAAAATGCGAAAAAGGAAATAAGTACTGTGTTTTCCCCCAACAAAATGTTAGAATATCGCCTATAGTATTAGAATAAAAAAATATTACATAGTAAATTAAAAATATTTTAATTTATCCAAATAGTTTTCTTTTTTTTAAAGTTAACATTCTTGTTACTTAAAATTGAAAATATGTATATTTGTTATTTTTAAAAGTATCTTGCAGAAAGATGTTAGTATTAGAGAGGTATGCCACAGAAAGTCCGAAAGAATTCTGCCACAGGGATTGCAATTATATAAAATGGACTATACCCAATTATGTAAAATAGATGAATCTCAATAGTGTTTAATTATGTTTTCAATATACCAATCAGCATAACTGCCAATGTTTATTCAACTTTTGAACAAAAAAATATCTTTTAATGTTTTCTTAATCCTTAAAAATATAATTTTTTTCAGTAAATATGACGTGTCATGATTAAAAATGTTTACATCTTACAATATTTGGTAATTATTACATTTACAATCTTGGAATCACATAAATTCAATCAAGCATATATACAAGTCGAACCATATTAATTCACTCATCTGATTTCCCCATTTCATAATGATCTAGTTTGGAAGAAAATTTTTGGTGGTTTTATACTAATTAGAAGATTAAAAAAGTTGGGGAGAAAAAAAAGTAGCTTACCAGGTCGTGGGGGAGTTTTCTCATGTAATTCTTCTTCTAATTTCATCTGACATGAAAAATATAAACACAAAATTATTAAGTGGACAGAAATTAAATTGAGACTATCTAGAAAATGCAGCTATCCAGAATATCTTTTTAAAATAGGATATTGGATACTCTGGATACCTAAGGATTGGATACTGGACAAAAAGACAAAACTTAATTACATAAAATTTGTGTGACAAACTTAAAAGTGACAAGTATTTATTTATATAAAAAGAGAGAAGGTAATACACAGCTCATTTACTCAAAGTTTAGTTTATTGTTTTCAAGTTATTTATTAACTAAAATGTTTTTTTTGGGGGATATATTTAAATCAATTTAATCATTATACTGTAGGTAAATACAGTGGAAAGTCGCGTATCCGGAATTGGCTGGCCTTTCCAAAGTCCGGATATTCGATTTTTCCGTATGATAGACCCCCCCAAGGTAAACAAAGCTTAAAATGATCTGAATCTAAGAAGCAAAAAATTAAATATTATTTTTCGGGCAATAATGTTTTAGTATTAGAATGATATCTAATCAATAAAAAACAAAATATTAGAAAATAAATAATTATTGCTATTATAAAAATAAATATAGAAAACGAAAAATATTAATTGCTCTCTCCGCCATTTTGAACTAGAAGGATTCAAGCAAGAAGGGGAAATTCCCATCATGCATTAAGGTGGGTAGGTGGAGAAGAAAATTCATTTCCTCCTTATTTCTGATTCAAGTTGAGGGCGGGGCAGTGACAAATTCTTATTTTGTCTCCCATCAGTGGCTATCAATCAAGCATAAAGGCGTGGCATGCTGATTGAGTTCTCTTTATTTTTTCTTTTGTAACTAAAGGGGATTCCCCTCCACTTTAACATTTGTTGTGTTTACACTTTTTCACAGTATTTCTTCTTCCCCTAACTCTCTAATAAAAAGGTTCCAGGAAATGCCTCTTTTACTAGCCAGCTGCATAGGAAAGAAGAGGTGGAGGGGACTCAGTTGTGCTCCTTTGAAAACAAATCTCCCCCCCCTTCATGCATTCCAAAGGAGGAGCGTCACTAATGGTATGGTCTTAGTAGATCTTCTGTTCCCCTTTCTGTTGATTTATGGGTTCAATGCATAAATCACTAGAAGCTAAGAAAGGAAAAAACCTGTCAAAATATCTCTTTTTTTTTTTTTTTCTTTTAAGAGAGGGGAAGGTGAAGAAATGTTTGCTTATTTTGATTGTTAAAAAGTGTCCAGGAAATCGACTCTTCCGGAAAAGGGACGTTACACTGTAATATCTTAATATTCAATTATAAACAATTTTAACTATACATACATCTATGTTTTGCTTGTATTGATTATATACTCTTAAAAAGGATTTAAAGAAAATGCAATGGACATTATAATAAAATAAAGAATGAAATTTGAAGTTAAAAATTTTATAAGGAGACATCAACTCAAACTTGTACAACTTGTTTCCAAGTTTTTTTCCAAAACTAAAATTTGTTTAAGAAATTGATTAAAATGAAAAAAAAAGAAAAAAAAAAAAAAAGAAAAAAAAAAAAGAGAATATGAACAGATTTAAGATACTAACTAACTGACAAAATAAGTAACTGAACTAACTAACTGAACTAACTAAAATAACTAACTGAAAACTAAATGACAAAATAAGTTTACCTCATATTTATTTAAAACAATTTTATGCCAATTTGCATCAAAGTTATGAGATTTATTTTGGAGGGGAAAAAATTCAAGAAAAATACCAAGTAAAAAATGTAATGTCTAACAATGAAACTGTGTTTATGTCAAGTGTCATTTTATTTCTTAATAGACATCTATGGTGTAAGTATATGCAGTGTATCTATAAGTATAAGTGTAGTGTATCTATAGTAACCAGAGTAATATATATTGTATAATTTATTTTGAGTATTGCTAATTCAGGGTACGTAGCTAAATCTTTCACTAAAAAATAAGCACCTTTTAAGCACTCAAAAAATATATTTCAACACTATATACATAAAGAAAATGCAAAATAATTTCTAAAGACTTTACATGATCATGATATAATAACTAGTTTCTGACAAAGAACTCTTTTCTTGTTCAAAAAATCTACACCCCCAAATGGAAGCAAGGAAATAACACAAAGATTAATTTATTTTCAATAATATTTGTAAAACACGTTAGAGAGAATCTATTAAAAAAAGCTCACATTCAAATTATGTTTAGATTCTTCCTCTTCAATTTTCATAGAATTTTGTCCTTTATATTCCATCCCATATACACCCTCTTTAGAACTTTTTATGGCTACTTCTTCAGCAATATCTGCTTGAAAGGTAACATTTTCAATATTCTCCCCTGGAAAGAAGTGTTTCATATAAAATTTAAATGCAAGCTCAAACAGTTAACAAAGATCAGCGCCAGTAAAATCTTTGTACACCTTTTCTGTGAAAAAAAATGAGCAACGAGTGTTTTAGAAAGAAAAATCGGACCAATACTTTCAAAATTAACATTTGTAGTAAAAAAAAGAACATTGACACTTAGAATTTGAATTACTATGAATAGTTCACTTTATGATGCATAATTTACATGCAATTAAGGGTAAAACATAATAGGAAAATTTTTTTATTTATAAACTTTCGTAATTACGCAAATTAAGCCCATCAAAAAGTGAATATCTAAATCCAATAGTCAAATATTACGAGTAAATTCCAGTAGAAAATAATTTTTTTTCTTACTTTTCAAAAGAAAAATCTTTGTGCAAGATCTCTGTAAGGTTCTGCGACAATGTCACAGCGGTTCTGCCAAAGGGGTATTTAGCTGTATACAATTTACAATGTTAGTATTAATTAAGTTTTATTAAACATACATTTCTTGTTAACAACATAAATTTTGATAGAGTTAAGCGATATATTGTATATATTTTATATTAATAGTATGATGGAATGATAAAAAGATACAAAATTGACATGGGTTGCAATAAAATAAGTTTGAAAATTAATGGTTTAATAATAAATGAAGTATAAACTATTTTTTTCATTTATTTTAACATGGCACAGCTTAAAGTTTAATAATATCAGAGTTTGTAGTTGTGAAATTTCTGCTTTTCCTGATAAAAATAATTTTTTTGTTATTTCCCCATTATTTTATTTAGCTTTTTGTCCTGTTATTTCTTATTGGTGTGTCATCAAAACATCTTTTTGTTTTAATTAATAAGTCATTTAGAGAAAATTACTTTTGAACATAAATGCTAAGACTGTGTTTTTATTTTGAAATTATTCAAATCTGATTTTAAAATATTTGATTAAAGAAGTCATGAACAAAATTGCAAATTTTAAATAAATATTGGAAAGAAGGATTATTTACTGATTGATACTAATTATTTTTTAAATTATTTTTCACATTAAAATTTCCTAAATATTTATCTCAAACTGTTATGACTTACTCAGTGCTGCATTAATAGAATTTTCATGGAAAAATAAATTGTTAAAACATTTTTTTCTCCAGAAAACAACTCTGGAATTAAAAATAGTATACATCTTTTTTGCAATAAAATTTGCCCCTATTGTACTTAATTAGAGTAATTCATACTTTTTTTAAGTTTCTTGCTGGCCCTTTTTAAAAGTAGTCGAATTTGGTTACGCTGGGATTTATTTTAAGCATTCTTAGAACATGTTACTCACATCAATTCATTTTTATAGATGTTTTTTTTTTGGCAGGGAAGCTAAATTGAAACATGTAAAAATTATATATTTATTTAAAAAAACGCAGATTCCCATTAGTATTTAAACTTAAAAGTGGAAAATTTTTATGAGAAAATTAAATATATTTTCATTTGGTTCTATTTAAAGTAAAACTATTTATATAAATAATAAAAAAATTAACTTTTAAAAAGATTAAAAAAAAAATATTTGGTTTAAACCAACCCTGCCTAGTATTGAATTACTTTAAGAAGTAAACCACAGAATATTGCTGTACACTATAGATTATTACTAACTATTTAAATAGCAGGAATCAAGAGGTTGAAAGACTGATTCTTCTTTTGAAAGTAAAGATACAGGACTAGATTGGAATGATTGAGAGTATGACTTAGCATTATCTTCAAACTTTAGTTTTTCTTCGTCTGTTAATTCCGGAGATTCAGAGTCACTGGAGAAGTCTATAGTTCCAGTTGAATTTGTTTCAGATAGTTCAGACGACACTGACTCATTTGGTTCTCTGTAAATAAAGAAAACATTTATACCAAATCGTTATGAACATCAATTCAAATAGTCACATTTTAATATCATAAGTACAGATCACAAAAAATGAACAAATAAATTAATAAACTAAACATATAAGAGTTTAATTTTCTATCAGGGTGCGTAGTCAAATCTTTCAACCAAAAATAAGCACCTTTTAAGTATTTTTTAAGAGCACTCAAAAAATATTTTTAAGCACTATATACATTAACAAAACGCAAAATAATTTTCAAAGACTTGACATGATCATGATAAAACAACTAGTTTTTGACAAATAACTATCTTCTTGATTATATTAATAAAAAGATCGAGAGATTTTTCGTCTCAATTTCAGAGGGTGGAAAATGGTGCCTGAAATTGAGAATATCATGCAAAATGCAGCAGAGTTGCACATGAGAGTGCAATAATCTCACTGAACCCAGCTCAGTAGAGGCACACACGAATTCGTAAATATTTCATCAAACATGTAAAATTATTTGACTTTTCACACACCATGGACTGACGGTACGCTGAAATAGATTGTGGCTGAATGAGTTGCAAAAACGCACAACATAACAATGTGAAAACCACACTTTTGTATAATATGTGGCCAAAATCGACACGTTAAAGAAAAAAAAATCTCATTTTTTATAAAGGAATATTAACAAAATTTCTTGACTTTTCCAGGTATACCATGCAAGGGCGCCGTCAGATTAATATAAAAGGGGGTGCAACCCTTTAACAAAAAAAAAAAATAAATAAAAATAATAATAAATAAATAAAAGATATTCTGTTATTACATTTTGTTTTGTTATTACATATACTTTCACCTGTTAATTTTTTTCAAGATACATTTCATCATTGCTAACAAGATATTTAAAAAAAAGTACGAATTTTTCGTACTTGCAAATTTTGACACGAGAAACTGTATTGATGGCGCTGGCATAGCTACTGACTTTGAAACACAAATAACTACAAACGGTAGTTTCGTATACTAACGTGTTTGTGCACGCTTAACACTGCAATTGATTGTGTTGATATATATACTATGTATAAAGATCTGCTCTCACCAAATTTTATCACTGAAGTTACAACGTGGTACGAAATGTCGAGGAATAGAACAAAATTCTTATGAATCCCTCGAATACATCGATTTAGTTATTGAGGCCACACCATTTAATCCAACTGCAGCGGAGGCAATCAAAATTGGCCTAACTCTTCCAGCTACTACGTGCACTGTTGAAAGCACTTTTAGTACAATGCGACACATCAAAACATGGAATCGGTCTACAATGTCTCATGAGAGATTAAGTAGTTTGTGCATGCTCAGTGTGCATAAGAAAAGAATCAAAGATGACTCAGAATTCATTGAAAAAGTTATAAACATATTTGGATTCCTGTTTGATTAAACAATTTTTCAACTGTTATGTATCAATAATTACTTAATTATTTGTTTTTGATAATAAAAATATTTTTAATAAAAAAACTTTACAGCAAAATTGTTTTTCTGTCTCTCTTTAATTGTTTTAAAAAAAATCCAGGGGGGTGCAAGTGCACCACCTTGCACCCCCCTGCCGGCGCCCTTGATACCATGTAAATTTTAATGAAAATTTAGACCATATTTTCACCAGGAAACTTTGATTCTTTTATTTGTTATGTGAAATACTAGATTTTCTGTGTAAAACAATATTATTTAATGAGGATGGGAACATTTCAGTTTGACTAAAATGTGAAATTTTTACAACAAATAATTGTTATAGATGCAAGAATTCTTTAACTCAAATCTCAATAACTGATTACTGTTACTGACAATTTTAAGACTGGTTATTTTCCAGGTATGATATAGGAACATTCCAGGTTTTTGTGAAAACCTTTATTTAACATGACTTTCCCTGATTTTCGGAGTTAAAATAAAATTCCCTGACAATTCCAGGTTTTCTTTGTTCTCCCTGACCCGTGGAAACCCTGTTTGAAACTAAATCATTAAGAACAATAAATAACAACTTTTAACAATGAAATGAATAAGAAAGAACACTTACACATCAGTGGATTCAGAAGGATAAGGTATGAACATAGTGGGAGGTTCATCACAGTACGTTAGAAGCTGGTACTTAAAATTGCTGTAGAGGGGTAGGCGCTTCTTTTTCCTGAACAGCCAGTTCTCTTCCCAGGACGTTGTTGAAACAAAATGGCAAGGGCTATCTCCATTATCTAAATTCTCCTCGATCAAGTCGCATCCGAATTCCGGAAACGGAATCGGGGCTTCCGACGGGTGATCTAAGTTAATGAAAGAGTCCAGATCGGAATGTTTGGTTTCACCAACTTCGTCAATGTTTTGCTGGCTACTGGAACATTTGCTGATGCTGCTTAGTTTGTCATCTTCTGAATCTGTAAACTCTTGCGTTATCTCTTCAATTTCCTCTATTTGCTGAGTGAAGTATTAAAACATAATTATAATTAAGTTTAAAAAGACAAAAAGGATAGATGCTTGTAAAAAATTTAATGCTCAATAAATATTGTTACAATCCAATTAACTACTATCTAATTATTTTAATCTAAACTCATGAGTCAGTCAGGGTCGGGAAGATTTAAATGGCAATTTAAATCAAGACTCATTTGAAAAATATCATTCATTTAAATCACATAATTATTTAAAAAAAAACAAACCAAAGTAAAATATAAAAAATCAAATACAGTGCAATTTTTTATTTATTTACATACTTGCCAACATGGAGAAATAAAATAACAAAGATTTTACTAGCGACACGCTTTGGGCTATAAGTAAAGTTTTTATACATCATGCAAGTCAAAATTGAAAATAATAAAATCCCTTAGATTTAGGGAAGTAAAAAATATGTATATAAACCTTAATTAAAAGATTTTTTTAAACCATTATTTATAATTACTTAAACCATAAACACTGCAATACATACTGCAGAACCGGCAATAGCACCATTTGTTGAGGAATAAGAAAAGTATTTTTGGCATTCGCAGATATTTTAAAGCCAATTTTTAAAAAAAATTTCTTCAACAAATACGGAGAAATATGTAAATATACAGGTAAACAGGAGATAGTTTTAAAATACAGGAGTTTTTGTTAAAAAAACAGGAGACTTGGCAGGTATGTATTTATCAGGGGTGATAGTGACTTAGTAAAAAAATCCCTGAAAGTGAAGGATGAAATATAAAGAAACCCTGAAAGTCACTATAGTACAAACCCTATTGTATTTAAAATTGGTACGATTTCAAATGAAAATAACATGCAAAAAAAAAAACATATAAAAACACAAAATCTGATTATATATACCTACTCTTGACTGGCACAAATCCAAAGAGCTTGAAATTGTTTTAACTATAAATGTTGAAGTCACGTAAAGGCTATTTATTAATTCTGTTCAAGAACACACAAAAAAAAAAGGTCAATGAAACGAACCAGTTTAAAAATGCTCATAGCTAATTTTAATTCTTCTGTATAAATATTTTCAACAAAAAAAAGCTAAATAAATATATCCATATCCTATGATTATTTACAACACATTAAAGCTGAGCACACTTCGTATTTAATTCTTCCGTATAAATATTTATAAAAAAAATCCTATTATTTACAATGCATCTCTAAGTCATCATTTCTTAAAAAAATTTCCTATTTTTGTTTGCTTTATTTTATTTTTATTGTCCTGGAGCATTTTTCTCTTCCGCTGGCTACTCTCATTGTCCAGAATAGTTTCTGCCACTAGAGATGACTCCTGCGCTTCTGAATGGCTGGTTGATGGACCAGGAGTAACACTCTTGGAACTTAGTGCTTGATTGTAGCATCTCCAGCTACTCAATAAATTTCGTCCAAAACTCCCTTGCATAGGTTCATGAATTGGATCTTTAGTTCCGAAGACATCAATTGTACTTTGGCCCAGAGAGTTCAAATAATATTTAACAGTTTGAATTGAGTCTAAACTTTCAACATTTAAAGATGCTCTGCTGTCAGTCACAATGTCATCCATATAATTGAAAGTGCTTTCAACGGAAGGTCCATGAAAACAAGTTAAAACTGCCTTTACCACTTTGGAAAGTAATGGATACTTAAGTACATTTTCACTTTTTAGCTGTATTATGTGGTTCCAGAAAGAAATCATACCATTACCTTGCTGATAGGATAAAGTATCATCTATCTGATACTCTCTCAGTTCTAAATCTAAAAGAGATAGTTCTTCTTTAGAAATAACATTTGGTAAAAGATGAGCCAAATTGGTTAATGCTGTATATGTTGTTGTTTCTCCTCTTAAAGCAGGATTTAAGGCAGACAACTTAATCAACAAAGAATTATTTAAAGGTAATTTTTTGAGCATATACACTGCACATCGTGAATATGCAGTTTTCAAAACCTCTTTCATGTCAGAGTGTGCAGCATTTACCCCGGTGAATATAAGTTTATCAGGAAGGTAGTTTTTTTTATCCTTCACATCAATCTTAAGAATTTCATTATAAGAATTGATCTTAGAAATTTACTCATGTTTTAAAAAAAAGGCCAAAAATTTTTTTGTGAGGTGGAACATTTGTACATGCAGTTCATGTAGAAGACATTCTTTTCTCTGGAAAAGTTTAACATAACAATTGAAATGGGGCAGAACTGACTCATAAACTTTTATGAGACACTGAGTTCTTTTTTGCTGTTCAAATAATCTCTGTATAATTCTTTTCTTTCTCTCTTTGCCTTCAGTGGTTAAAGCTTTACGCTTTAAACCACTTTGGATTTCTTTGATTTGTTCTACCTCTTCAGCGGATAATTCTCGTTGTTGATATACTTCAATCAACAGTCCTTCATAGGCTGACACATCCACATCAATCCAGGAAAAATAGAATACTAATAATGCATCCCATAAATATTTAAAGCGCTCAATAACTGCAAGTACATAGAGCCACCGATGATCCGGACGAGAAAGTGGCTTTAGCGGCTTTATTTTGAGAACATTACATATTACAAAAATAATTTCTCTCTTATCCGTGCTTTTTAGGTCAAAATATACATTATCAAATAAAATTTCAAGATGTTTTAAGAATGGCTCAGTGAATTTTTTTGCGCAATTATTTGCCGTATGGCAGGTGTCTCCATCTATATCTAACAAATGAGGAGCTTTTAGTGATCGTATCTTTGTTTCTACGCCGTTTTTCTTACCGCGCATAGTATTGCAGGAGTCCATTAACAGACTTATTAGATTTTTAAACGGTATGCCGTTTTCTTCAAATAAATATACGATGGAGCTATATATTGCCATCGCATCACAGGCTGATAATTTGATTGATGCCAAATGACGCAACACTATTCTGTTTTGATTTTCTGAAAAATATTGAACAAGTACAGCTAAAATACTTTCAGAAGATCTACTATTGCTTTCATCGATATTCAAAGAAAAGAACGTGACTCTTCAATTTGCTCTTTTTTGATCGTTCTTGCTATTCCATATTTCAATTTATAAGCAGCAGCTGATCTTGACATTTGCATCGAATTTAATGCTGAAATATCCATGGGTAGAGTTTTTGCTAATTCGATTAACTTTGGGACCATCGAAAACGAAAGAGAATTCTCAGCTGTAAAACTAAGCACCAAAGCTTCGGCTCTCGTTTTTCTTGATGCCATGTCCAGAGTACGTTTGTTTTCATCTTCATCATTTTGATAAATATTTCCATTAATTGGATAAAGAGCATTCAATACTTGCAAACTACTAACTGATTCGCGGGCTTGTTTGTGCGCCTGAGATTTTGAATGATTTTTTAAAGACTTTAAACCTTCATTTGCATATTTGATAGAAGTGTTGCAGCAAATACAGAAACACTTTCCAGCTTCATCGATCTTTTTGCACCAAACACCAAACTTTTCGTTGCGTTCATCCACTTGAGTCAACCATTCCCATCGGAATTTGTTTTTAAGACCTTTATCAAGCTTGATGACATCATCGTTTTCTGATAGATATTTCATGTCTATTTTTTTCCCAAAAACATTTAAAATAAACTTATATCACAAGAAGTTATGAAAAAGAATCTCACAAAACAAGCGCTGATGCTAGCAGGCAAGAAATTATTTGTGAGAGCAAGATATTCGCTGTGTTAAACTTAACCCTGAAAAACGATAAAAATCTCACTTCCCCATTTCAACTGTCAATAGTAATGAAGAAACTCGTTAGCGGGGGAAAGCATTGAAAGACTGGAGCGTTGGAGAAAAAAAGAACATTCCCCCTTTCCCCCACACACAAGATAGAAACCACACCCTTGTAAATCTCTCCTTTAAGACCACACCCTGCTGGTTGAATAGGAAGCGAGACATTCCTAGTATTCTCCCCTCCCCTCTTTCGACCACTCGCTCTGCAAAAGATGAATGAGCAAAAGGAAATGAAATCCCTGAAATATTTTTCAAGAGACCCGGAATATTTTTTTAAAAACCCGGAAATCCGGGGTAGCCCCGGAAAACTACCACCCCTGATTTATACAGTAGAAAATCCATTATTCGGAATGCTTGGGACTGTCGCAATCTTGGGTTGTCAGAATTTCTGGATTGTTATAAAGTTATTCGATACAGTTTAAGTTTAACATTGAATTTAAAAAAATAAATAATAAATAGCTGTATTTTAGCTGTTTTAGAATTGCAATTAAAAATTTTTATTTTCACCTCACCGCTTCTACTTTTTTGTTTTCGTCTTGGTTCGTATTTATTTGTCCTGGAATTTTAAGTATGAAATTTTGGAATGTGGTTTAGTCAGAGCACATGCATTTTTGAGTTCAGCTTTTTTTTTTTAAAAAATACTTAATAAAATAGATATCTTTAATAAATTTAGAGATTTCAGAACAAATTTTGTCAGAATTAGGTGGCGACAAAAGGGGTGAAACTAGTTACAAGAGTCAATAATTTGCTTGCAGAAAGTTTTATTTATTTATTTATTTTTTAAATTGAGATTTTGGGTCTACTTTTATCTAAGTCTGCAACTCCTTTTTGTTTGATTGACAACAGCTACTGATTCTTTCTGGCACACAGAGAAAATAAATAACTTATTCCTTCCCTACCCCCTTTAAGACAAGATGATTATGATTAAGACAGTTGTGACTGTGAGCCAAACTCAAAAATCCTAAAAATTTCTCAAGCAAAACTATTAATGATACATGCACTTCAAAAAATTAATGTCCTCATAAATTTAATTCAGTAATAATTTAAAAACATGAAATTCTAATTAAATTATATGCAGCATAATTTAAATTAATAATTATGTATTGGTCTACTTTTATCCCTAATCAAGTATATTCTTCTACTAGAAAAAGTATTTACAAATTAGAGAGATGCCAAGTATAAATTCTAGTTCTAATATTTTTAAATAAAATATACAAGAATTTCTATACATAAATGCGATCGATAATTTCTTGAAACTTCTGGACCTTGTATTTCCATGAAATTTCCCGATCGCGGTTAGCAAGAAATCCGGATTTTTTACGGAGCACAATCATCTCTGATATAAATATATAATATTTTTTTGCCAATGTGGATATTTTATATTGAGACTTCAATGATTTAAATTTCATGAAATATAGCATCATTAATATTAAAATATAATGGATTGGAGTGGATGATCGAGAAATTTTTTATTTTAATTTTAAGGAGTGCAAGGTTGAGTCAATCAGAATAAATAAATAATTATAATTATCTATCAGTTATTAAAAACATGTGCCATTTGACAAATGCTCTTATGTAACTGATAGATAATTATTATTTAATAATTAATTATTATAGATAATTATCTAGATTAATTATTATAGATAGTTATCTAGATTAATTATTATAGATAATGACTATTACTCACCACGCATTTCACAGGCAAATCAAATGGAGTGGAATTCAACATATTGTCAAATGACTTTTCATTATCTAAATGGAAATCACTAGCATAATTTTCAATTTCTGAAAAAAGTTTGAAATATTAGATTGGTTTGTATATCAGCTAAAAAGTTACAGATTATACAAGGGGAAAAATACAGTCAATACTTGATATAATTACCCCTGTGGCCCAAAGAATTAAGGACATTATAACCTATGATCGTTATAACGTGAATACTCAAAACTGTAGCAAATATGAACTCATAAATACTGGACTTTGGCAGTATCGATTCACTAAGTACATCGGGTCATTTTACAGTTATTTATCGTTTTTCGGCTATTTTAACAGTTTTTCAAACTTTGATATTTTTTATACGATGTTACTTTTACATGCAAACTTCAAGTTTGAGTTATTAATTTTTCATATGCTCCGCTTGCAAAGACTCAGGGTGTAAGCCCTAACTGCTTTTAAAGTGTTTATTTGGCAGTTATTCATAAATTTTCACTTGATTTTTTAAACTTCCAATATTTTTTATACGATGTTATTACAACACAAAAATTTTGAATTTGAATTATCACTTACTTAAATCAGTGAGAAAACTGACTTCATACCAAACATCAAACTATGATGTCACAGATCGTATTATTTATAACAGATATAGAGAAACTAAAATATATATGGACACAGCTAAGGGAAAAATAGGAAAATGACGATGTGCAGATTACTGTTAAGAAAAGAAAAAGTTCCTATGCAAGTAGTATACAACTATAAATTAATCAGTTACATAATTTAATAATTTTAAGATTAAATTTCCAAAACAAAGTTGAAAATTGTACAGAAATAATGGAAGTCAGATAAGGTAAGGAGTTATAAATAATTATTTAAATAGTAAAACCTTGTTTTGATTCCGTGTAAGCACAGCTTTTGAATTTAGATTGGCTCTCTTCAACAACCTAGAAGTAAAAACACTTAGATTAAATAAAATTTTGAAAATCTACACATCGAAACAAACAATTCACAGCAGAATATACTTTTATGAACTAAGATGAAATCTGAATGATTTGTGAGATAGACGTTAAATAGGAGTAATAATTAGTGAAAAAAATATTTTAAGCTATAAAATTGAGGGGAAAAAAAAGCTATCAAAATAATTTGCTTTTTTTTCACAAATTATTCAAATTTTTGACCCACAACAGAAGGATAAAAATGCATAGCCCGATTTTTCAACAAAAAATAAGCACTTTTTAAGAACTCAAGAAATATTTTTAATTCTTTTCAAAAAAAAAAAAAATATCATAATTAGGATTTGTGGAATAATAAAAATAATTTTTTCCTATCATTTAAAGTTCTTAATTTATAAACATGAAATCAATAAAATTCAAAAACCTTACATAATCATGATAAAATAACTAGTTTTAGTTAAATATTGAAGAGGAGATTGTGAAAAATCATGCATTTTTTGTAATTTAGAATGACAATTGACATGGCAAAGAAAATATGTCTTTTTAAAAGATAGAAAATTAAGCACTTTTTACAAACCCCAAATAAAAAAAGCACCTTTAATGGCTTTTAAAAAATGCTATGCCTTTGGAAATGCCCCCAAAAGAGGGAATTGTGTGCTGTGGCAAGTTTCTCTTGAACTACAATACCTAATGTGCAAGATTTTTTTCAATGTTTCTTAGATCACAATGTTTAAGAGAAAAAACAATAACTTTAAAAAAAATTTCGGTAAAATAAAATGTTGCGCAAACTACTTAAATTTTTTGAACAAATTTGTTTAATGCCAGTTAATATAAGCATTTGCAATTTTTACCTTGTTTATTACTGCAGCAGCAATGAGACTTTCATAAGAGGATATCACATGAGTAAAGCTGAGAGACTGTATCTGATGACTCATAGAATCTTCTTCAGGTGTGGACTACAAATAAAGTCATATTTCTAAATAAATATACAGTCTATTGCAAGTCATAACTTACTCAAGTCAAAATTTTTGATGGTTTTCAATTGATGGTCCAACATAATATTCATCAATAATTCCATCATGAATCATTCTATTTTTTGATGACAGCCAACATAAGTAACTATCACCTCAATGTAGGAATTTGGACTGAATTATGATGGTCCAAGATAAGAATTGCAACTTGTTTTGATGGTTTGTTTATGTTGAACCATCAGAAATTTCGATCATAATTTCTTAGAAATCGGAATGATCATGAACCACCATCATCCCAATGTAGGAATTTGGACTGATTTATAATATTTCAAAATAATAATAATAAAAAACAATAGATTTGATGGTATATTAGTTAGAAGCAACAATTCCCATTAAACAATCATGGAAATGTATAGTTGGAACCATCACAGATCATCATGGATTGTTGGCCCATGAGAATCAAACTTATCTTGATGGCTAACCATCATAGTATTAAAGCAGCATTTTCCATTATGGAATGATAGAAGTTTGTTGGCATAACATAAACCATGAACGGATAATGGAAAATGTTGGATGATAGTTACCATCAATTGATGTTGGATCATCATGAATCTCACTGAAACCAACATTAAGCATCAAATTTTTTTCATAGGACCATCAAGAATTTTGACTAGGGTAATCAATCATCAAAGAAAATTTAATTTAATGTTAAAAAACCTACATGAAACTTAGTAGTAATAAGCGTAAATCAGATATAAACCTAGATTCATAAACATGCACGAGGACTCAAACATTTGTCTATAAAACACAACCCAATCACTGTCACAACTCAAATATAATTTTCGTTGATAGAAAAGCATGCATTTCTTAAAAATCAAAATATTTTAAAGCATATTATATTTTAAAAACATTTCATATTTTAATAAAATGTGACTGTGAGTGGGAATTTTGATTTTACATATTCAGGTATTCGGAACACTGTGAAATTGGGGAGGTAAATTCCATTTTAAAAATGAGATTTTTCTGCAACCTAAACCCATGACTATCCATGATTTAAAAAAAAAAAAAGATAAAATCATGACAAATTTTTTTCAATACAGAAATCTATGACTTTCCAGGTGCCCTGCTAATACCTAGCATGAGCTGAGTTCAGTTATGATGATACCATCAAAGAAGTATGATGGAGCTTGATGAAACCATATTCCTGTAGGTACAAAACCATCAACCTTCTCGGGAAAGAATGTTGTTTAGAATCAAGTACTTAAAAATTACTCCATTTTCCTTTAAGTTGCTGCCTGATCTTTGAAACCTGTCCGAAAATAACAATGAAACTAAAAACTTACCTCTAGGCAAGGAATATCTTGACACTCTTCGACCAGAGAAGCAATCACATTTTTAAGTGCAGCATGAGCTGTAGTAGGAGTTATGCCATTCTCATTTGGTAAATCTGCAAAATTCAAATAACTTAAAAATTATAGAAGTTTTTTAAGTCATTGGTATGTGCGTTAGGCACAAGATGAAACTTGAGTGTTATATCAAATGGAAGATGTTACCAAATTCTGTGTAATGTATCTTAGGTCATGTTATCAGGCAGCAAAAAGCGTGTTTTGCAATCAGGCTGTACGGTCCCGTGATAGCTCAATTGTT
Organism: Parasteatoda lunata; assembly: GCA_949128135.1. Lineage (NCBI taxonomy): Eukaryota > Metazoa > Arthropoda > Arachnida > Araneae > Theridiidae > Parasteatoda > Parasteatoda lunata. The sequence continues at coordinate 119,432,997 of OX421970.1, forward strand.
AAGGACTGTAAATAACAACCAACAAATATTTATTCAACAATAGTAAAAATTCAGTTATGCATGAATTTCCATTTGAGAGCGCCCATACATTCTCTACAATTCAATTTAACAAAAACAAGAAGTCATTGTGGCTTACTTAGCCTAAACAAGAAACAAAGCAAGAATGAGCAGTTCAAAGGGCTACACCAACAGGAAAGATGGCTGGTGCCAAACAATCCCGCCAAGCGGCAATTCAACACCAAACACAGGCTGAAGTTAAAAAAAGAACGATACCGCTTAAATAGTGGCAACCCCAAATGTTAGAATCTTTAGCATACTCCGACTAATCTCACTATCATCAACTTGAAATTTTAATTGTAGAACAATAAAAAAAATATTTCCTCTCAGAAAATAAGAAATTATCCTCCTATTCCTCTTAGGCAGCTGCCAACACACCAAAACTCAAGTAGGTGGTTAAACATCATTAAATGGTGATATTAATGGTACTAGCTGACAGTGTGCAGGGGTCTGTCTAGGTTTTTTTAATAGGTACCTATTTTGTGCAAATTAAAATCATATTAAAAAATTAATATAAAAATATGGTAAAGTAAGAAAATATTTTCAAAAAATTGTCACAATAAATAAAAAAAATTATGACTGGTAAATTTCTATATAAATAAATGTGTTAATGGAATTCAAAAATACATAAAATCTAATGCAATTCATAGAAAAAGAAAAGTTTTATTATATAAATCCCTTTCAAGATCAATTTTAACATATGCTTGTGAAACTTGGACCATATCTTGTACGGAAGAGGCTGTGTTTTGTATCTTTGAGAGAAAGGTCTTGAGAAGTATTTTTGGAGGTATTAAAAAAATGATATAGGGCTAAAAAGATCTAACTATAGCTTTATCACTCATATAATAAATCTAGCATTATTAACTTTATTAAACGACAAATAATAAAATGGGCAGGCCACGTTATCAGAATGGATGAAGACCGTACTACAAAAAAGAGTTTTCAATGCCAGACCAGTTGGCACATGAAAAAGAGGCAGGCCGAATTTGAGATGGATAGATGACCTAGAAAAAGACCTTTTGGTCTTAAAAACTAAACACTGGAAAACACTAGCAGGAAAAATGTTAGCTTGGAAGAAACTTCTTGAGACGGCCAAGGCCCACCCTGGGCTAATGCCATTGATGATGATGAAGAGATGGCATTGCCATCACATAACTTTTGGGAGCTACCTCCTTCTTAAAAGTAGTTAGACTTATTCTGACTGGCAACAAGTAAGATTGCTCCTAATTTGTAATAAAACTAAGTTTTGTTTTGGTGTTTTCCTTAAGGGGTCACAGTACCCAAAAAATGACCAAACTATCGAAAAAAATTTTATTGCTTATAATAAAACTTCAAACTATTTCGAATGCACTGAAAAAAACATCATCTCTCTATCTACATTTTTAAAAAAGTTATGAATGATTTTAGATAGTCCTAATACAGAAGCTTGCTTAGCAGACAGACTTTAAAGTGCCTTTTCTCATAGATGATAATTTTGTGTTTTAATCTTAGTTAAATCCCTAAGGAATTTTTTCTATTTAAGATAGAACTTTGAAGTAAACTTTTTTATCTTAAGTATAATACACTTATTTAAACTGTGCATGGTATAAGCATTTTAGGAGGTATTACAATTTTTACAGCATGTTATATGTACCTAACAGGAATTTTTAACCTTTTTTTTCTACTTTACAAAATAATCTATAAAAAATATTCTAATTGATGTATCAACAAATGAATGCACAAAATTATTAAGATGTTTATTCTAAGCAAGAAGAAAGAAAAACTTTTTGAAAATATGTTTAAATTAAAAAGCCTTAGGGATTTAAAAATTGTGAATTTTTTCAACTTTTTTTAAAATTTTAAAAAAGTTAAACAGTTTAATTATGTTTTGAAGATAAATTATTGATTATAAGTTAAATGAGCATGTAAAGCATCCACAAAATGAATGATTATACCTTTATTTAAAAAAATTGTTGCAAAGGTACTGTGACCCCTTAATAAGTCCATATTAATCGAACCACAGTTACTACAAATTCTATATAAATAGTAGAAATTTACTACTTACTGTGAAGAGCCTTTTGTAGAGCTCTTGATAAATCTTCTATAACTTTAACAAGTTTAGGTTGGTATTCAGAAAACAAGTTTAAATCTGGTAAAAAAAAAAAAGAGCAGAAAATACTTTTTCACAAATCAAAGTTTAATTAATAAAATAATAGAGATGCATTTTTTTCTTCAGAATTTGTTTTCTTAATATTCAATACGAAAAAAATTTCATTTGAAGAAGAATTGAAATCAATAATAAAACCACTTCCCTTAAATAAAGCAGAAAGAAATTGCAAATTTTAGTAGTACGTATTTTGCTGAATTTTACAAAACTTCGAAGATATCAGAATAGCTTTTTAAAATTCGAATAAGAAGTTTAAAGTAGTTTTTGGTAACACAT